>OX439483.1:455554621-456107587 GCA_949320155.1 Melangyna quadrimaculata | reverse complement strand
TCGGATAGTCCTTCTTTTTTTTTTATTTATAATTTTGAACAACCTTACAATTTTTTATAATTTTGAAAAAAAAAAAAAATTATAAACAAACATTTTTGTATTATGTAATTGTTCTCGTTTTTTTATTAATTAAAAGAAATATAAAATATAAAATATAAAATATAAAATATAAAATATAAAATATAAAATATAAAATATAAAATATAAAATATAAAATATAAAATATAAAATATAAAATATAAAATATAAAATATAAAATATAAAATATAAAATATAAAATATAAAATATAAAATATAAAATATAAAATATAAAATATAAAATATAAAATATAAAATATAAAATATAAAATATAAAATATAAAATATAAAGTATAAAATATAAAATATAAAATATAAAATATAAAATATAAAATATAAAATATAAAATATAAAATATAAAATATAAAATATAAAATATAAAATATAAAATATAAAATATAAAATATAAAATATAAAATATAAAATATAAAATATAAAATATAAAATATAAAATATAAAATATAAAATATAAATGTTGAATGTTTTGAATGAACAACAACCACTTGTGTTAGCTACCACCGAGCATTACATTTTGGCTGGAATTATTGCAATTTCAGGGCTGCGCACCAATCATCAGATTCCTTTTAGTGGTGCTTAGTCTATAGTTCCAATTTTAATTTATAAATTTTTTTTGCCGTCAACTAGATTCGAACCTAGACCAAGCTACCTCAGAGGCCGTTGCACTACGCATTGCACCACCGAGGTCACCTGATCGTGCCCATCCAAATGAAGGTTTTTCTAATTTACAATTGCATTTGGACAACTAGCATTTTTACAAGTGGTTGTTGCTCATTCAAAACCTTCAATGTTTAAATATGACGGAGCGATAGCTATGCAGCCGAACTGCAAGTGTTATCACAAGAAAACAATTTTGAATACAATATAAATATAAAATATAAAATTTTGTGTTTCAAAACTGAATTCAAAATAACTTTAGGAATTGTAAGAATCTATTAAAGCACTGACAAAATGTGAAACTGAAATATCGTTCTTTTGGCCCCCATTCTTCAAAATCGATATTTAGTAAAACTGGGCCCAGTTCATGTAAGACTAAAACGATTGTTCGATTGAACAATCGTCGTCTTGATGAAAGCTGTCTGTATACACACATATAGGAAAATATAGAGAGAGAGCAATAGTCAAAGCGGCGATCGTTCAATCGAACAATCGTTTTAGTCTTACCCGATCTTGGCCCTGGTTGAAATAATTTTTTGTCAATGAAATCGAAAACTACACAATTTTTTTTTCCAAAGGAACTTTTTTAAATATCGATATATAAAAACACGTTTTTTGTTTGCTATTTTTGAACCATTGATTCACCAAGAAAATGATTTCTTCCAAAAAGAAAGCCGTTATGGAATCTGAGGGTATTAACCTTCCTCTTCGTAAATTATTGGCACCAATGCAAAACTGTATACGGTGACGAATAACCTTTTTATCGCTTTTACTGAATAAATAAAAATCATTTCCTATTTTGTTCATATTGATAAATTATTGAATAAACACAAATATTGAATTAGCACTTAACTGATGCCTTACCCACGCATAACCAATTATAAAGTTTCCTCTAAAATTCACATAACGTAAACATTGCCTTTACTTTATTATTTCCCGTTTGTGAATTCGGTAAAGAAAAAAAATTAATTTGATTAACGACCTGGTTTATCATTTTTACCATTCATGATGGCACACGGTATTTCTATTCCGAAAACATGACTGGCCATCTTTGACACCTTTGCTCTTTGCGCTTTTTAAAGACAAATCTCTAACATAAAAAATCTGTACAAAAAAAGACATAAAACGTGTCCCAGAAACTAATGCAATACCAACATCGGAAAAGGGCAAAGCTCTTAAGAGATATTTGTCCAACTAAATAGTCTATGAAGTTGCGTTGCAAGTGTTTGAAGATTTATTTTTGTATAATTTTGCTGTCGTTGGGCATTTTCGTATGTGTTTTTTTTTTTTATTTTTTTTTGTATGACAGTGACAAGAAATTGAAATCTTCAACTGGGGCAAATCTTCAAAAAGTACGCTGACGGCTACTCTGGTTTTGCATATCGGTGCAAATCTCTTCACTCCCTTTAGCATATAAATTCGAACGATCAGTGTAAGCTTAATATCGAAAGTGCAACATCACCTTCTAGACTATAAATGGCCGGCTTGACTCGTCTTCTCGAAGCCTTGCTATAGAGCTAGATGGATGTGGAGATGTTGTTTGCACGCGTCGAGTACCAAAGTTACAAGTTGTTTTTAAATGATTAGCATTACCATTCTAATCTCTTGGGATAATATTTTTACTGTTTTCATCCAACAACATCAACATGAACCCAATGGCACCGCAATAGACATGAGCACCTGAATGGCTAATCACTTCTATATATCGCTATGGTTTGATGGTCAGGACAAGCTTTGTGTTCAAAAGAGTAACGAGTTCTGCATTTCTGTACAACTTATACCATGGCTTCCTAGAGGCAAAATGTCACTATAAGTGGTGTTGTTTTCTTTTGTCAATAATTGAGGCTTCTTATGGCAATAAGTTTGACCCAAACCAAAAGTTCAGTCGGACTTATTTTGAACTCACACGCAACATGGACATCTTTTGAATAAATATAAATACCACAAAGTTAGTTGACTGAATTATAATGACACTAAACTAATGTCAGTTAACCGAATCACCGACCACCACCGCGTGCCCCTTTAAGAAACCTCTTTAACTAGCTGTCAAGCAGAATAACGTGTAATGTAAACACTTTTTTGGTTGGTTGCCTGGCGTCAAAAGAATGTTGACTTAGTTGTGAGTAAGTAAAAAGTTGACAAAGAGAACATCAAAATATTCAATTTAAATGGACATGGTCTCGTGGGTCTGACTCTAGAGAAGGCATCAATTTTAAAGAAAGGTGCGTGTTTAAAATAATTTATTGCGATGGCAGGAAAAACACTTTTGGCATGATAATGCGACTCAGTGTCATAGATTAGATGCAGAGCTCATTTGAATGTAAATTTGATTGACATTTGATTGAGTATGTTAAAATTCAAGTTGGAATACTATATTTAATACATAATTGAAATGTTTTTTTTTTAAATAACGGTTAATAAAATGTTTGCGACTGAGTCATATTAAAATTTCGTTGTACCAAATCTTCAATCTTATGATTTAGTTAAAAGTTAATAGGTCCCAGTTAGTCAGTTCTGAGTTAAAAAACTGAGCTTTATCAGAGTTGTTTAAGCTGTGTAAATACACAACCATATACTAAACATTTTTAAGGGCGGGTATATAAGGTTCATTTTTCTATCGGTGGTCGTCGTTTTTTCAATTATTAAAACCGCTTTCGGTTTTAAAGCAGACTTCGAAAAATAAGCCAAACAATTAGTCATTCCACATGTGGAGGACGAAATCAATTAGCAACTTTTGCCCCTTAAGTTTCAATTGGGGGTGTGGGGTAGCAAACAGATTTTGTATCAAATCGCATAGACTTCAGGTAAAAAGGTGGACAAATGAATCCTATTGACCCGACCTTCGAACGACTTTCTTGGGTTTTTAATATTTACTTACTTACTTATCGTAGTAGCCCGTAGCGTAATGGTTAGTGCGTTCGACTGTCACGCTGGAGGTCTGGGATCGCTTCCCAGTCTCGTCCACCTAAAAACTACTGCCTCTTGCGAGGAATTGACAAATCCTCCAAGAGTATCACTTGTCACGAATAAGTGCCTCTCGTCTACCCGTTCGGATTCGGCATAAAATTGTAGGTCCCTTCCATCCCTGTTGAAAGGCGCACACAGGAATGGTTGCAAGTTGTTAGTCACTAGGCCCTGGTTCTTCATGAGCCGTTGTGCCACCCGATTTATTTTTTTTTTTTACTTACTTATCAGGCCCCAATCTGTGAGGGGTCACGATGGCTTTCCATCCTCTAAGATCCCGCGCAGGCATTTTCTAGTTATCCAGACCAAGCGCTCTGGCATCAGCGACCGACGCGATGCATGGCTTGATCTTTAAACCGAAGGTTCGGTCTGCCTTGTCATCTGGGGAGGACTGGGATTGGAAGACTCTCCTGGATGGAGCATTGTTGTCCATTCGCTCGAAGCGATCGAGTCAAGTAGTCGACGTGGTTTGTCTTTCTGGACTACATCCACATCTTTGTAAAGTTCATAGAGTTCGAGGTTATATTTTCGTCTCCATTCGCCCTCCTCGCACATAGAAATACCCGTCAAAGAAATTATCTTTCAAAAGAGACCAGTATGAGCATCATGCACTTTGTCTTACGCATAAGGAGAAATGAACCCATTTGTTTCGCCAAATCGAAGGAATAGCTGTGTAACTCTTTACTGAGTTTTGACTAAGGTTTCATTCGTGAAGTTTTTGTTTAATCCGATTTAGATGAACCCTTTAACTATAGTGAAGTTATGTTCTATCCAGCGAACGGATACTTCTTTGTTGGGCAGGTGCGTGGTTTTATCTTCGTTCACAAGACCAACAAGTACCGCATGTTCTTGATTCGCCGCGATGAACTTTATAACCGCACGTTGGTAGCATCCGATGATTCGCGTACACCCCAGTAGTAAGAGAGATCTGTTGAGGATAGTGCCTTTAGTGTTGACGCCTGACCTAGGCATTATCTACTCCAGAACGAGATTGCAGAGGTCGCGCATCTCCTTTCCGAAACCCTGTGGAAATTTGGAAAAGTTCGGAAGAGCTATTTCTTAATTCCAAATTGCACCGTGTGTTTTCTAATATCACGCGACACAGCTGGATCGGGATCCCAAATTCGGCTATCACCATACAAAGCTCATGCCGATGAATGCTATCATATGCCGGCATAAAAAGTTGGTTGGTCTCGACTTGAAATTCGCTGGTCTTTTTTCAGATTCCGCTTCATTCCGGACCGGATGCAACTGATTATAGTATCGCAGAATGGCTTAAGATGCTCATAAAGGATCTTAAATGCAATCTGATATGCCTCAATAGTTCTTGCAAGAAATAAGATTGCCTTTTTTAAAAATGACGCATATGGAGCATATACAGTGCAATCATCGGGTATGCTTCCTTCCAACCAAACTTTATTGATGATATGATGCATATACGCCATCAACATGTCCCTTCGTATTTGAAGAGATCCGCTGGTAATTCATCAGAACCGGCGGGGCGGCCGGCGGCCATCAACCTCCGCTACACTGGGTGGAGGAAATTGGTCTTCTATGACTGGCGCTAGGTTTTCTTCTTGCTTTATTACTGGTTTGATTTGCTTGATGCCTGTTTAACAGCTTCAAAAAATGTTGCTTGAATACATTGAACTATTCCCTACGCTTCGGTGATCAGGCTATTTCGTAGAGCCTGCGTTCCGATTTTCAAACCAGAAGCTTGGCTTTTATAAACAACCTCTGGTTGTTATTTTGTTCGCTAGACTATTCGATCTCTTTTAGCGTAATTTACACAGCCTACCGCTGTGTCAATTACGTCCAAACATATTTAGTTTCCTTCTTCACTGCCTTAATCCCATTTTTGTACCAACTCACCAACTCCTTTTCCCTTTCCTTTTCGTCCCCTGGCTCGATACTCTTCCTTCGCTGCTTTTATGCTTTACAAAGCACAATTTCTGCATGTACTTCTTATGTCATATTTTCTCGGCGTACGAATTCATTATCATACCACGGGTTCTTTTTTCTAGAGTGCGTGGTGGCCTACTGTGGTTTTGGCTACCTCTTTGTCACGATACTGGGACCACATGATTGTTTACGTCAGTGGTAGATGAATGCAAAGTGGAGAGTTTTCGATATATTTAGGGCTGGCCACAAGACGAGAAAAGTCTTGGTCTCGCATGACAAAACCGAGACGAGACGAGACTGGCTTTTAAGCAACCGAGACGAGACCGAACTTTGGACCGAAAGTTATAGAGAGTCTAATAAATTAAAAAATCCAATTTCCGTTAAGTATTTATTTTCTTCTGCACATATATTTAAACTATAAGGTTGGGCGCATATTGAGACGCGTCCGACGCGTGTGACGTGACCTGACAAGTGTCGCACGACACGATTTTAGAAACGTGTCATGCCGTTCTCCGCATATTGGTGCGCATGTCTCGTGTCAAAATACATATTTATTGAAGCAAAAACCGTCTGATATATCCTAAATTGAAATAAACTTAAAAACAAAAAACAAGTAATTTCTAAAAAAACCAAACGATATTTTATTTTCAAAGCCAACGAAAGTTAATTATTTTATTTTTTGACGGAAAAAAACAAACACGCGCCGGTCTCGCTAGGAAAACTGTGTTTCGATCACTGTGTCACGCAATTTTCGTAAAACGCGCGTCAGGTCATGTCGTGCCGCTCAATCAATATACGTCGTTATATTGATTTATATTGTTTACAAAAAACTCGTGCTGTGCTGTGTCGCGTCACTTGCGTCGAACGTGCTTCAATATGCGCCTAGCCTAATCGAAAAAATATTTCGTTCGAATAATCAACAAGTTGGCCGGAAATCGTATTTTTCGGAGACGAGACCGAGACGAGACTCAATTATACGAGACCGACACGAGACCGAGGCGAGACTGATAATTTTCGATTTTAACGAGACCAAGACGAGACTTACAAAAGTCTCGCAGAGTCTCGTGTCGTGGCCAGCCCTAGATATGTTGCTTTCTGTGGACTCTGGCATCTTTGAAGACGTTGCAATAAAAAGAAATGTTAAAATTTTGTGTTTCTTTTGGGATTACACAACTGATTTACGTATACACAACACATGTGCAGTTGATGACGAATGAACTCAATTGATTTCACCCTATGCTTTGATTAAGGGTCGTTGAACGACTTAAGTTTAGTTGAAATTTGCTACAGAAATTTGTTTATGCCCAAGTCTTTAATAAACAATTAAATACAAAATCCAGCTTGAAAGAATTTCCTTGTGATTTACTGTCCACTTTTTATACAGAGTGACTAACCTAGAAAAAAAAATGGGCACGACTGGATCGCACAAACTTGCTCTCGTAGCTAACAACTTGAACGTAGTTCAAAATTGACAATGTACATAAATATAGTGGTTCTATAACATTATGATATCATTAAAAAAAGTTTTAAAATCGATTTAAAATATAAATTATTACTATAATTTAATATAATTTTTTTTAATAGCTTAAACAGATAGAGCTCAAAAAAGGTATGCTATCTGACTTGTTTGATAAATATGAATTTATGAAGAAAAAAAATTTAAAAAGTCGTTAAAGCGGTTTTCCTAAAAATTTATTTTGTATATATAAAAATTCTTGAACATTTTTAAAAATTAAATTTGGTATGCCAACTTTTAGAATTCAGTAAAATATAATTTTACACAAAATTAAAAAAAATATTCATTGACCTGTTTTCAAGATATTGAATTTTCAAAAAAAAAATTTCAATATATTTTTAAAAATCCAAAAACTATTTTTTCGAAAAAATTTATATTTTAAATTGTTAAAATTGAAAAGGACCTCGTACATACAAAATTTGGTTGAAATCGGTGTAGCCGTTAAGGAAAAATTTAAAAACCAAAATATCGGTTCTATGAGAGGTACCGTTAATAACCGTTACAAAAAATTTTTTTTTCTACCAAAATATTTATTTTAGTAATTATAATAGCTCGTAATTTTTTTTTTCAAAATCGTTAGAGCCGTTTTTGAAATAAATCATTTTTTGTATATTGATTGTATGGGAGGTGCCGTGTTTTTTTTTTGTTGAGCTAAAAAAAAATTCAATTTCCCCTCTAGGGAATCACCAAAGGACCTTAAGTCCAAAGTTTGAAGAAAATGGCTTAAGTCGTTTAGGCTGCAGGTTGAGATACAGACAGACAGACAGAATTGCGAGACCCCACTTTTTCGCGTTCTCTATCATCGTAATGTTAGGGAAAATTATTATCTCGATTTTTTTTTTGCAAGAGTCCTAAACTTGCCCTATACGCAAGTAAAAAGGGGGCTCCATTGCTTGTGTTTCTATCTGTTTGCGTTTTTTTTTTTTCTTTTCTTTTCATTGCAGAAATTTGCGTTGCTCCCCTTTTTTTAAACAAAAGGTTTTATATAGACAACGCGCAGAGTATCCGCCTTCTCGTGGTAATGACCTATTGCCATGGTCTAGTAACTCAATGCACCATTTCAGCTTGTTTGTTTTTTGTTTTTGTTTGTTTTCTATTTTTCACTCTCTTTTCGCGGTCTTGTACGGAGCACGAAATTTCAATTAAACATTTATTATTTAACCAAGAACTCATTGTTTGGGTATATTCTTTTGACCACGATGACGACGTAATATTGAAAGCATGAGTGATCAGAAAAGGGTGTGTATTAATTCTTATAAGACCATAAAGAATATCTGGTAATTTACCGCACTTTGTATTTTTCATATGCAAAATACAATAATTCCAACTGTAAAATAATAATCCGATTGTTAAAGGTTGTTCCACTACAAAATGCATTTACCTAAAAAATTAACAAAAATATTTTGGTTGAATATATTTACTTACATAGAGGTGCGGTGATTACAAACTCAAGGTCTCTTAAGATCATTTTTAAGCTTATAGTCCGGGAGTAAATGGCTCTACAGAACCTTGATTAAGTTTTACTTCTTCATTTTCTGAATTTATACAAATATTTTCATTGCGTTAAGGTACCTAAAAAAAAAAGTACAGTAGAAGACCTTTTCATACTTTGTATAAAACAGAGCAATTTCAAAGAATTTCATATAATTTCCAGATTTAAGACCTGTAGATTGTTGGTTTTCATTAACTTTTTCTATTTGTTATGGAAACCTACAGCTTCCGTACTTGTTCTACAAAAAAATCACACCTTACTGGTACAACTTAATATTCCACAGCAATATCATTTTAGTCAAAAATAAACTTCCCAGCGCTACCTCTCAGATTATTCGGTTTTGGTTCATTTTGCAATATTAGCCAACACCGAGACCAGATGGCAATAGGCATCGAGTTTATTAGTTGCAATTTTAACCATTGTCTCACTGTTTGCTAGAAATAAAAAGGAAAAACGTACTAACAAAAATTGTATATGAAAAGAGTTGGAGGATAATAATTTGTTATTCTTGAGTTACCAAAAGCAAACAATAAGAGGTTGCACCCGAGAGGCCATAGGGATTATGTCATACATTAATATAAAAGTTAGTGTTGCATTTGGTCCATAACGAATGTGTTCTCTATATTTGTAATTTTATGAATTGAATATACCTGTGTCAACATCAGCACACTTAAGCGGGTCACGAATATAAGAGGCAGTTTGCAAATTAGTTATTTGCGCATATGTAATTTGTATTTAAGTAGAAGGGTTGGTAAATATGAAATGCCTACCATTTCATTAAGATTTAAGGTCTCAGTATTCAACTTTAATAAGACATCATACATAAAATAATTAAATTAATATATAAGACTACAAAAGTTAAAAGTATAGACACATGATCTAACAAACAGAAATGGTCTGACGTGTTCTTCAGAATTGTTTATTGTATTATCAGCTATCAGTCTGACAAACTATTGAACAAAAGCAAATTAATTGATTCTGACGTATATAATTTCAAAACAATTACTTGTCAGAATACAACTCATGAACTTACATATATTTAAACATATCAATAAGTAATTTGGTTGCCTGGCAGCTCATGAATAATCAGGGCCTAGTTAACGAGTCGGTAGGAATGGAGGGAATAATGTTATGCCGAACCAAAACTGTAAGTCCAAGAATCAGTTATTTGAGGGTTCACCATATGAAAATCCATGAGCATGCGAATCCGAAATATCTTTTATGATGTACTTTCAGATTGTTTAAAAAAATTAATGTAATGGATTCTCGTTGGAAAACGATATTATGAACAGAAAATGATTTCTGGTGTTTGAAATTAAATTATAAGCTTCCAATATCGGTTCAAAAGATTTCCAGGAACTAATCTAAACTTGTAGGCCTTAGCACTAATTCACCTAGCCCCTTTTTGCTTTGCACCTGATGGCAGCTTTTCAAGAAAATAAAAAGGATGGTAATTAAGTAGTAAATTAATGGTAGTAAGTGTTTGAAATTTCACTGAAAATGATAAAATCCCATGACTGACATTTACCAGATACAACGTTAAATGTTAAATCTTGTTGTTCGTGCATATGCCTTAAAAGTTGTTAAGAGTTCGTATTTTTAACACACATGTATTCACAGCCGTATTCATTAGAATCCGCTGAATAGATGAATAGTTATGCACTGCATAAGGATTTATGTAGCCACAATACAACGTTGCAAAAATTGTTATGCATAAAATATTTTTCATCCCATTATAGTTATAATGAGCTTGTGCCAAAATAAGTACCATTATGGAGAAATCTATTACGTTTTACTTTCAAAACTGACAAAGGAGACCCAGCTGTGTGTGTGCTGTGTGAAAAATCAATAGAAGTAATTCTGGTTGGCGATTGGATTCTTTTTGGTTTCTTATTAATTTCTGTTAATATTATTATAATTATCCAGTTACTTTGTTGTTTTTTTGTGTTCGCAAATAAAATTAAAAATATTTGAAACAAAAAAAAACGTCGTTTTTGATTTATTCCATGAATTGTTCCATTCACTCACATCGTGATGTTTTTGTTGAGGGGAAAAATAAAAGGGTGGTGCTTATTTTGTAATGCTTAAAATTCATTTGTATTTTCCCATGAAAGTGATGAAGGTGAATCTTTTTTATAATTTTATTTAAACCACGCATGCCGTCGAGCATTTGCAAAAGTTGTAAGATTTGATGGAAAATCTTTAAATTTTGCACATTTATTTAGCAGCTTCTATAAAATAAAGTGTACAAAAAAATATTCCTTATTTTTTTTTAACAATATCCCAACAAAATGTACAGTGAATTAACAAAACCAACATTATTAATTGCTGTATTAAATTTTATTTTATTTATTTTTTTGCAAAGATTGCAAAAGTGAGCGCCCCCCTAACATCTATCTACATTATTTCTATGTGTGAGTCAAAGTGACATTCCGATACTAAACAAACCTTATGTTGGCTCTATACAACCTCCAAACGCGTTTAGCTTATGTTGCTTCTATTCAACGTTGCATAAGTTTATGAATAAGGTTTTTGCGTTCAGAGGCATTATAAAGAGTGCATAGCGCTATGCACTCGCTGTAATTCGTTTATGCATAAGGCTGTCAGTGTATATTTTGTATCCAGCAAATATTCAAATCTCGGTAGCCAACTAAATAAAAAGTCACGTCTTTAGAAACGACACCCAAATAAATAAAATGCGTGACCCCATCGGTCTAAATAATTAATCTTGTAGCAAAAGACTAGAATTAAGATAAGCACCAACGGTGCATACCTAATAATGGTTCGATAATATTTTTGTATCGTTAACGAGAAAATGGTATTATTATTATTATTATTTTATTAATTTAACATAAATTTTTTCCAAAAAAATGTGTAAGACAGTTCAAAAAGAAAAAAAAAGTATTTTTTAAGTTTTTTTTTTTTTTAATTCAATATTTTCTGACTTAGTTTCTATAGCCATTGATAAGATATATGTTCGTGGTTATGTCAAAAAAGTAAGCAGGTCACATCCACATGGTGTATCTCGAGAACAAAGCTAGTTAGGAGCTTGCAGTAAGGCTCCAGTTTCTTACATTTCATGACTAGGCTAGCCCCAAATTTCGAAGTCATTATTTTTAAGTAATTTCATAAAATTGAGTGAAGTTGCGGGTTACAAAGTTTATCTTGAGAACTAAGCATGCTGGAAAAAGCAGTAATGCTCCAAATTTGCAATTTGTTTGCATTTCATAAATATGCTTATATAATTTTATGATATTTCTTAAAAAATAAATGCCGATTCTTGCAATGCAAAAAACTGCAAATTTGTAGCCTAACTGCAGGTTCTTAGCACGCTTGGTTCTCTCGAGATACATCATGTGACCTGCTAACTTCACTGTGAAGTTTGCTGGTCAATCGATTACAACCACTATTTGATGAACTGAAAAGTCGGGAATATCGTCAATTTATAGCTTCATTCTAGTTATTAGCTACAACGAGAGTAAGTTCGTGCGATCCAGTCGTGCATATTTTGTTTACAAGCAAGACCAATTTTCTTAAATACCTACATGTAACTTTTCTCAAATGGACCACCCAGTTAAAACATAAATTACAAAAACAGTTAATTAGCGAAAAGAAAAAAAATCATATAGTATCTGTTTGATTGAAAAAAGCCTTAAGTCAGATATACCTCCTCAGATTTGTGTTAGATTAATTTCTAAAAAATTGCCATGAAATTGAAAGTAAATATCACTGACATGCGGATAGGCATTGCATCCCGCCTTAGAAAACCAACACACACATCAATCAATTCCAAATGTATATGTATACCTATTCCATCCGAAGCATATCGAAATGGCATTAACTTCATTACTCTCCCTGGAACATTGACGTCGACATTGTAAACCTTCTATCCTCTACCAAATACACGGGTTGTGAAGAAATAAAAAAACAAAACCATATTGCATTGCATGCTTTGTATGTCGAAAGTGGAAAGTGACCAACTCATATTTAAGGACAAAAAAAAAACTCAGTCGATTGCATGTGTTTCCACAAATTCATCCATTGATTACATCTGAAGCGGAAATTTCATGACTTTTCGGAATCAACAACTTCAACAACATTCACCGCTCTCCAGCCAGTGTGTCAATATACAAAAAAAAAAATGTTAAACCGGCAATCAAAATCTGAAAGCACACTGCTCACTCGCTACCTACCACCTCCTCCTCTGCTTCAGGCGAAAAAGCCCACTGATTCAAATCAAATAAATCACAACAACAAAAAGAAGGTGGAGGAAGGCCTACTCCGCCTATATGACGGTTGGAATCGAAAGTGTCGCATTGTCCGTCCGTCCGACCGAAGACCAAACTGAACTTCCATCCATTCAACTTTCCAATTCATATTGTTATGGAGGTGCAGAGCACACTGCACTGCGCACAGTCCACCACCATGGTCGGCCAGTCATAGCCTGGTTGGAGAGGCCACCTTATCGGCCCGCATTTCTCAATCAAATCAACATAATGTTGAACAGAAATAAATTGGCCAAGAGTCCAGCGCTGTACATTGCAGCGCAGCGCTTCCTTTCAACTTTAGCTTGGCTTATTAGAAGTTCCTTCCTATAACCTTAGAGCTCAACGGATTTCACCTAGTTCTCTGTGTGAGCCATCGCTTGCGTTTCCACTTATAATGTGACGGTAGCTCGTAAAGTACCGTAACCTACGATAATTGAGTAGAGAAAGAGTAGAAATCCCGTTACTGATAATAAGCGGTACCCACAGCACAGCAGCCGGTTGCTGCCGCGCCGCCATTGCTGCAAATGCAACTACAACTGAAACTGCATACCTAATGGCCGACCAGTGAAGTAGTAAGTGAGAGCCTCGTCCATAGTACGTGACCTCAATTCCGGGCTAGACTGAGACTGTGCCTGGCTTGGGCTCAAAGCCTGATGTTTCTGCTGTTGCTGCTGCTGCCGGCTATACGGCTTCCTCCCGCTCTTGACTTGACAACGAGAAAAATATTCTTCCGTTTTTGATTTATCGCCATTTGGCAGCATTGCTCTGCGAATAACTGCCATAGAGTGAGGAGGAGGTATACAATCTCTGGAAACCGAATCCATGGCATCTGGTGCTCACTGCTCAGTTAAGCTCATACATCCAGCGCAGTTGTTGTTTCGGAATTGGAAACGTCGCCGTTCGTCGGATTCAAACTGCAGTTGTTTGAATTTAATGTCTGCCGTGTGCACGTTTAATGTACTTTTTAATGGCTTCATTCAATTTTCGTTAAAGGTACATGAAGCTAGTTTGGCTTGGTATCTAAGTATACGACCAGCACAGAATATCGATTGATTAGAATTGTTGACCATTTCGAAGAGGCTTTTTTTTTCTTTTTGTTGCAAAGTTGGTCATAGTTGGTTGGTTGGATGGATTGGGAGCTTAATCAGTGACTACCAAAATGCCAATTTGGCGACGACGAACGACGATCAGAAGATCGGAGTTATTTTTGTTGATTGAGATGCTTTGGACGACCAACTTAATACTCTTTTTGTGTGTGTGTCGGTTTTGACCAAGCAAGCCACAACATCAGGCATTCTCTCGGGATGATGGACAAAAATGCAAACTCTCTATCATCGAGGAGGAGTCTGACATAGTTTTTTTTTTCTATAGTTAACTATAACTTCCATCTTGTAGCAATCCCAATTAGGAATGTCTTATATTACAATGCTTGGCATATAACTTTGCAGTCAAGGAATGTTTATGAATTTTATTTAATCATGCAATCCAGCTGCTTTTGTTGCTGCTGTCAATTGAGTTGGCCAAGAAAATTCTGTTGGGTGAGTGAATTTTAATGAGAGGTTGAATTCCTCAGCAACGGAAGTTAGGTAGTTATTTAACTCGAAGAACAAAAGTTATGTTGGAATGGTTGATCATGATTAAATCTTGAATTTTGTAATTTTAAATTAACTGACAGCAGTTTTTTTTTTTTTAAATTAAGGGTCGCACTCAATCAACAGACGTTAACTATAATTTTGGAACTCTTAGTGGAGTTCTGTTCTTACTTTTTGATGAACTTCAATTCTTTAGAATTAACAGTACGATGCACGCACGGGGAGAACTGGAGCACTTCGAGGAATTGTGTGTGGTATTTAACCTTTTCGACCTCTCGTATCAGTTGATGGGATCATAAAATCAGATCAGTGGCATAGATTTGTTTAATTAATTTTTTAATTTTTATTCAAGGTCTTATAAGTTTTTTATCATCCAATATTTAGGAAGTCAAGGTCGTATAAGACTGGTATCACCCAATATTTGGGATATTAAAAAAAAACACCATATCATAGAAAACCAAATCCACATAAAAGTTCATCTTATTTCAGTTATTTGTTAAGCCACAGTTTTTTTTTAATGAATTCTATCTTTCAAGACCGTATAAGTCTTTAAAGTTTTAACACCTCATTTAGGGAATTTTCAAAAAAGAAAGATACTAACTCACAGGCTTCTGAATTCTTATTTTTTAAATTTGACTTGTTTTTCAAGGCAGTAAGACCTATCCCCAACTAACAATTTTTCCTCTATAAGGTCCATTTTTTGAATTTCTATAAGTTTTTATTTCGACAAGGCTTGTATTTAGTTTGGATATCGAAGTTGCAAATTTTCGAAGCTATATTTTTTAAAACAGCTTCCTACAAACCTTTTACAGGCAGAATCTATAATTTTCTGCAAGCCTGAATATTTACAATTTGGTTACAGTTTTAGTAAGGCTTCTCAGAAATTAGTTTTGAGAGGCATGTGAAATAAAAGCAAAGAAAAAGCTTTCACAAGGAAGCACTGCCAAGAGCTCTTGAATGGCCTGCTTACAAACGCCTGCTGAAACAAGCTATTATGCGTACGAAAGTCTAATGGAAGCATAATTGTCAGTGGAATTCTGTAAGTTTATTTTGTTTGTGTAAGCCCCCTGCGCAAAAGCCCGATACAAGCATTATTTTGTGTACTGGTCGGCGCATGTATGTTTCTCCTGCCGAGAGAGGGTTACCACAGGTCAAATTATTTATGAAAATAAAAATAGGAACAATTTTATCATTTTGAAAATTTAAATTAAACCGATTCATTGAGTAGGTATGGTCTAATATTAAATCGTTCATATTTTGCAAAACAAAAACGGAACAAACATTTATTTTCTGCAGTGAGATAAATATGGTAAAAGAAAACAATTAAAATTCACTTGATTAAAAAAAAACGAAAAAAAAAATATATTTATTTTTTTACTTGAAACTATAATTATGTATATTCATAATTGCACTACAAATACAAATTATTTATTTAAATTTTATTAAAAATGATTTAACAAAACAGATAAACTTTCTTCATATTCGTGGTTTGTCTTATTTTTTTTTAATTTCCTATCCTACCAATAAAATTGATTCGCTCAGAATTAAATTTGATCGCAGTGGTAACTCTGATTAAGCATGACGTCCAATTTTGGTTCTATAACCCAAACCCAGTAAACACAAGCCCGACACAAGCATAATAATTGTGTGAACTCTGTCAGATGCATGCGCGAGAAGCATTAATTTCGATGAATTTGCCTCACCGAAGTGATATCAGCCTAAGTTCTTTCTATAAGACCTGTGAAGAGGTGGTTATGGAAACTTAATTTTTATCATCCTCTTGGCGCATGCGCGGGAAGCAATAATTCCGATTATTTGGTCTTAGCGAAGGGTTGCACACTCAACATGAAAGCATTAAAAGCTGGTACATGGAAAGTAGAATTGGTGTGAAAATAAGCTACTGCTGGCTGAATTATTCACAAACAAGGTGGCCATATCATAGTTTCTGTTTCATCGTTAAAAAATATTGTCACGTTAAGAAATTCGAATGTTTCCAAAAATTATCTTAGTATGAAGCTTTCATTTCTCAGTAGTTTTTTTTTTATTACATTTTAAACGTTTTTTATTATCTATTATACTACATACAAAGCCACTTTCAGTTGAAAAAACTTAATGATGGTCTTTATTGTTTATGTTTTTTTTGGCAAATAAGTGTTTTTAAAAACAGATACAAATTAAAATTGTCAGTAAACGGTTTGTGTACAAAATGAAAAGTACATATTTTATGGGGCATAAAAGAGTTTTAAAATTTTTTCTCAAATCAAAGCATTTCGTTTTTAAAAAACAATTGATTTCAACGAAAAACGAACTTATATTTTATTTGTTGTCTCACAAAAAGTATGTTTGTGTGACCACTTACATGTTTTTTCTAATGAGTAATCATGGAAACATTAATAATTAAAAAAAAAATAGCATTATGTAAAAAAAACTCCCTTGCCAGCAACAGACGAATGGTCAACTGTATTTTTCAAATTAGTTTAATTCATCAGGAAGCCCCAACGAAGTTTTTACGAAGCTAATTTCGGTTTCAAGTGGTTCCAATTTGGCACTCATTTTTCATATGCCAGGCTAGTCGATACCTAAGGTGCCCGACTTTAAACCCAACCATCCTCGGTTTAATTCCCGCAAAATCCATCAAGTAAGTTATGTGTTTTTTTCGGATATATATAATGATTGTGAACTAAGTTCCAGAAGAAAATCATTACTAGCATGAAAATAAAGGAGAAATATAGAAATAAAAATAAAGAATTAATTTTTATTTTGTTTTGCATTGTGCTTCGAAAAGGCTTCTCCTAGGCCTCGGCAAGCCTTTTATAAGGGTGTTTAGATGTGTCTATCAAAACACTTGAACAAAACTACACTACTACATTTGCAATGTTTGAGTGTAGTTTTGTTCTATAAGGCCTTAGCGAAATAAATTGAGTACTTCCCATAAACCTGTAAATGATTGCTTGAAAGCCTTTCGAGCTTCTCAATGTGGGCCAAATGTGTTGTGCTGAAAAAAACAGAAATTAAATTGTTAGTTGGGTCATCCACGAAAATTTCAACTAAAATAAATTATACCATCTGAAAGCATAAATCTTCTTCAAAGGTCAACTAACTTAAGAAATTTGTCAGTCATATATTTTTGGTAATGAGATCTTAAAGTTTTTTGTTTGCTTGTTATAAGTCTTATACGGTCTTGAAAAATCAAAGTCAAAATTTATAATACAAATCTATGCGGCTGACCAATTTTTAAAACTTGCTGACCTGTTATGAAGATTCCATGTGATATAATTTTGTGTTGGAAAGTTCCGTGATGAGATGATAAAGTCTTATCCCTTATAAGGCCTAGAAAAAAAATTGAAAATTCATTAAAAAAAAGTTATGGTCAACCAATTTGTGAACTTAGTTCCTCTTTGTTGTGGATTCATTTACACCTATGAGGGGGTATTTTTTTTTTTTTTTTTGAAAATTAAGGAAATTAGGTGCTAAAAGTCTTATACGGCCTTGAAAAAAAATACAAAAACCAGGAAATTATGCTTTGGTTGATCAATTACTAAAATTAACTAAATTTCTATAAGTATGTTGTTGCCTTTCAAATGTTATTTTTTTTTTTTTTTTCAAGCAGATATCCCAAAAATGAGGTGCTTAAAGTCTTATATGGGTGATGTTAACAATTATCATCCCATTGCAAAGCTTTAACATTTACCCAAACTATTTGAAAGTATTTTGTACGAAATGTTACATATGTTTCCACTGCAAATCTCGTATCTCCCCCAGACATTATGGTTTTCTCAAACACATGCCGACAACTACTAAACTTGCCTTAGAGGAAGGCCACTCTTGCCTCTTGCCTTGAAAACCGTTATTCAAGTTTTCGTTTCAGATTTTCACATCTTGCTCTTTCTTAGCTAGCTCCGATGTCCCACAAAGCAGCCATCTTTGCCCTCTTATGTGCATTCTTTTCAAGCAACGACATCAGGGACATCATATATTCTTCCATCTCACTCTACGCCGATGTTACCAAATTTTTCAAGAGCATTTCTACGATACATGACTCTCGATTATTCAATAGGATCTTGATTGTTTTTCGGTTTGATTTTGTAGAAATTGCTTGGATCTTAACGTGGCCAAGTGCCAATAGATGATATCATTCTCATAGCTAATTAAGCACTTGGCTGCGTTAAACGTTGGCTCGATGAATTCTCCAACCCCTACGTGACCCAGTCCCTATACACATATATCCAGTAGTAGTCCTATTGCCACGAAAGCCGTATACTGCCAGTCATTAAGAAGCTTTCGCTCTTTCTTCGCGATATTTCTGGAGCTGAAAATTGATCAGCGTTTCCATGACCTTGGAAAGAAGGGACGTAAATGCATTTGGTTAATAGTTCGAGAGTGCATCTTACACCTGTTCTAAAATAGGTGCTGATATCTAACAACTGTTTTAGGGAATGACTGTGGGAATGAACCAGTAGTATAGGATTAATAGAAAAGCTTACACATTGGTTCTTACATGCGTTGAAGAACACCTTTTCCGAACAATCAGAGGAATTCTATCTGATCCAGCGGATTTGTGTGTATCGAGATCCTTCGGAACTCTAGCAACTGCATGAAGGAATATTTGGCCTATGAAATCGTTTGCGCACTCAAGTACAGTAAGAGTCATAACACTTTCTGGTAACATTGAATTTACATCAAACTGTGCTGCAAACAAATTGGCTTCATTTAATGAGCTCATAAAAGGAGTGTCAGTGAAGACGAATTATTTTTTGTATGTTCCTTAAAGGGGGTGGTTTTGGCCTTATTTGTAACATCGGAAACTTACGTCTCTAACAACAATAACCTCTTTATAGCTCGAATCAAACCATGAGTTTTCTTTATGTTTTATAGATATTACCATATTCGGGATAAAAGTTCTCATTCTACAAAGAATTAAGTATAAATTAGTTATTAGATCTGCGCTGGAGTCTTCGGTTTGATCCAATCAGGATTTAAAAACAAAATTGATATATGTGTCATAATGCTTTTTGCTGTACAACACTATTCGCTGATAATTTGATCAGGGAGAAATTACTTTCTTTATTCATTACTACACATATATAATAAATATGTTCACTACAAAAACTATATAAAACTCATTATATATCAACTTCTCTTACATTAAAATTAAAACAAGTTTTCAACTTTCCCTCAACACAAAACATGATCATCAATTTTCGACTCTAAAAATAAACCTTTAAGACCTTTTTCCCAGCATCCGAATCCGAGCACATAAGATGTTCCGCTTTTTTATTAACAATCTTCTTGAATTCCCATTAAGGGCATCTCCAGAAGGCCACCCGCCTTTATCATTATCATCACAACATGAATACAACGTGAGCAAACCAATGAATATGATATTACTTTTTTTTTGTTTATATGTGTTTATTTTCTGCTGAAAAAGTTTACTTTCAAAATCAGATTCTGCTGGTTTACTCAGGGGCCGTCTACATATTGATGCTGTGTTTCCATATTTAAGTCCAAAATAAATTCAACCGAATACAAATAAACAAACAACATCAACTACTGCCAAGCAAGCAACCAGTTTTTGTGCCAGATAAAAAGTGTTGGCGCAGCAGTAAAACTCGGCGGCAATAATGTGGGTCAACCTATATTTTCTATACAAATTTGGCACGTCAGCTTTTTGTTGTAAAATTCGCGATATCAGAATAAACAACGTTCGTCGTTAGGTGGTGCAGTTTTGAAGACGATCCAAGTTCATTGTGAATTCATTTTTATCACAAATTAACTGCTGAGATGAGAAAAGCAGTCACGCGAAAAGCCGTTCGTTTGTTAATTTGATGTGAAGATGAGTTTTAATATATTTTTATAAAGTTACTTGGAAGCTGATAGTTATAATATTTATTAATAACTGTGAAAACAGTATGGAGAATAACTAGGTCAATTTAATACAAAAAAAAAAACAATAACAGAATGTTCTGATTTTCGGAAAGAGGTGTGACTTTGTATGCTGATTTCATTATTTTACTATGTTATTTATTTATTTCTAATGAGGAAGTCATGCTGATTATAGAAAGTATAGGCTTCGAGTATAAAAGGGAATTAATTACCATCATCGAAACAAAAATAACTATGAATAATTGACAAAGCTAAATTTTATTAAAGGTTTAAATGAATCACCAACCACTTGAAAGAGTTACCACCAAGTTTTTTATAGGCTGGAATTATGG
The DNA here is from genome assembly GCA_949320155.1 of Melangyna quadrimaculata. Taxonomy (NCBI): domain Eukaryota; kingdom Metazoa; phylum Arthropoda; class Insecta; order Diptera; family Syrphidae; genus Melangyna; species Melangyna quadrimaculata. The sequence continues at coordinate 456,086,885 of OX439483.1, read as the reverse complement.
TTATTCTACGGTTGCAATTCATATCGTTGTTATAGATTATGGCACAATTGATGATTTAAAAGTACGGACAATTGATTTAAAGCATTTTTAAGGATTTTGTCTTTCTACGGAAATGATGCCCCCATTACGGAAATGATAATGTGCCAGCAATATTTTTTTTCTTTCATATAAGAAGTTCCATGCAATTCAGGTTGTATTTACATACATTGGCGAGAAATTGTTCTCAATTTAATACAATTTTAAAGCATTTTTTAGAATGAAACTAGGTTAAACAAATGATTTTGCTAAGTTTAAATGAGTTTGGCATCGTTATATCTATTAAACTTTTACTAGAGTTAAAATCAACAAATGGCTATTTTATCTTCTTAATATCGTACTATAAGAACTCTAATAACACTTTGACATTTATAATTATTAAAATGGTTTTGTTTGCGAGTTTTTTGCACAAGATGTCACTGTTTTGCGGATATCCATGACGCAACAACGCAGAGCAGATGCTGTGAAAAGATTCGATGTCGCGAAGCTTAAATTGCAAGAGACCGCAAGAACTTTTGCAGACCACGTAACTCTTAATCTCTCAGGAGGTTCGCCAACAGCATCAAGTGCAGAGGACTGTCAAGAAGCCATCAGAAGTGCCGCATCTGATGTGCTGGGTTTCACTAGGCGAATACAACGAAACCCCTGGTTCGATGAAGAGTGCCGGCTAGCGCATGCAGCTTAGGACGAGGCCTGCAGCAATGCTGCAGACTCGAACAAGAGCTGCTGAGAGAGTGGCCCGGGAGCTCTACGGGCTGAAACGAAAAGAGGAACGCCGACTTCTCAGGAGGAAAAAGAGAGAGCACGAGAAGCGGGCGGTAGATTCTATTGAGGCTTGTAGCGGTAGGGGAGATGTTCGAAAATTTTATCAGAGGGTAAAGCGATCCACCCAAGGATTCAAGGCTAGAACGGAAGCCTGCCGAGATGAGAGTGGGAATATGGTAGTAGACACACAGTCAGTGCTGAGGATCTGGAAAGAACACTTCTATAGACTATTTAATGGCGAAGACAGCCAAGATGCCGCTAATAGGCAGAACGCTCCATTCAACTTGGACGATGGTGGCCAAGAGTTCCGTCCACCCGACCTAACCGAAGTGCGGCAGGCGATATCCAAACTTAAGCCGTACAAGGCTGCTGGCGCGGATGGCTTACAAGCCGAACTATTTAAATCAGCGGGAGATGAATTGGCTAATTGGAGATGTTCTGAAATGTACTAACTACAGAGGAATTAGTCTCCTAAACGTCGCTTATAAAATCTTGTCGGCTATCCTGTGTGACCGCTTAAAAACTTTTGTCAACGATCTGATCGGCCCCTGTCAGTGTGGTTTTAGGCCAGGCAAGTCAACCGTCGATCAAATGTTCACACTCCGGAAGATTTTAGAAAAATCCCGGGAATTCCAGATCGATACACACGACCTTTGTATCGATTTTAAAGTCGCGTATGATAGCGTGAAAAGGGACGAATTATACAGAGCGATGTCGAGTCTCGGTATCCCTGCCAAACTCGTCCGCCTGTGCAGGATGACGATGGAGAAATCTCGCTGCTCCGTCAAAATTGGTAAGAACACCACCGATTCCTTTGATGTTGAGAAAGGATTGATTCAAGACGACGCGTTATCATGCAACCTATTTAACATCGTTCTTGAAGCCATTGTACGCAACGCACATATCAACACCAGCGGTACAATCTATCAAAAGTCCGTTCAATTGCTTGCATATGCGGATGACATAGACATTGTCGGTAGAACGATGCGAGCTGTGGCAGGGGCATTTGCGAGCATTGAATCGGAGGCAGCTAAAATGGGATTGGCGGTTAATGAGGACAAGACGAAGTATATGCTGTCATCGAGAGAGGAATCTCAACATCGTCGACTCGAGCAAAATATCACGATGGACGGATATAACTTCGAAGTTGTCAAGGACTTTGTCTACCTGGGCTCCACTATTACATCGCAGAATGACATCAGTGCAGAGATCAGGCGAGGAATTACTCTTGCAAACCGCTGTTTCTTCGGTCTAGGAAGGCATTTAAGTAGTAAGGCCCTCTCTCAGAGAACAAAGGAGACTTTATACAAGACCCTAATCATCCCGGTCCTGCTTTATGGGTCAGAAGCATGGACACTGAAAGATTCGGATACAAATCTGCTAGGGTGCTTTGAGAGGAAGATTCTTCGTGTGATTTTCGGTCCGGTGTGTATCGAAGGAGTATGGAGGAGAAGATTCAACGACGAGCTATACGGGCTATACAGCGACGTTGACCTGGTCAAAAAGCTGAAAATACAGCGGCTGAGATGGCTGGGGCACGTGGAGCGTATGGACAGCAACGCACCTGCATGACGAGTCTTCGAATGCAACCCCGATGGGGTACGCAGCAAAGGAAGAACCCGTAACAGGTGGCGCAATCAAGTAAATGACGACATCAAAGCACTCGGTGTGCGCAACTGGAAGCGGCTAGCTAGGGACAGAGCTGGCTGGAGGGGTTTGTTAGTTGAGACCGAAGCCCATCCTGGGCTGTGAGCGCCATCAAAAGTAAAAGTAAAGTAAGTAAGACTTGCAGACCCTGGTGGCGGCTGTTAGGTGGAAGGGGCAATTTTCTAAAAAAATTGACTTAAAACAGAAAACGAATAATTAAAAAACAACGTTTACATGAACAATGCCCTGTTATACTATTTTAGTGAAAGGCCAGAAATCCCTTATTTCATTTCCGTTTTAAATGAAGTTCTTTCAATCAATAGTTTTTGAAATATTAATGTTTGAACTCAAAATTAAAAAAAAAAAAATAAATAAAAAGGAGGTTACAAATATTTTGTTTGCAAAATTTCACGTAATTAAGCACTATTTTTGTTTCCAAAATTCAATGTTCTTATCAATTTGTAGTCAAACACTGAAAACCGGATGGTTCTACGACTTTTTTACTTTTCAAGATATTCACCCTAAATACGAATTTCGTATTATTAAGTCGTATTTGGTCGTATTTTGGGTTTGAGGTTTCCTTAATGGTAATGTATCATCTATTTTGGTTCAAAGTGTTTGAGAATTTACGAATAGAGACTTTGCGATGCTGGTATTAAAACGTAACAACATATTTATCAAAAGACATGGCGAATAAAACAAATTGTTCGAAAAGAACACAAATTGTTCTTTTCCCCCATGTCTTTCGATAGTGATATTATTAAATTTAAATACCGCCATCGCAATTTCTCTATTCGCAAATTCTCCAAAGCCTTGCACCAAAAAGATTACATTTTACCATTACGGAAACCTCAAGCTCAACATATGACCAAATACAACTTTATAATACGAATTTCGTAATAGGGGTGATTATGTTCTATGTTGATGAGCTAAGAATTGCAATTATCTTTTAGGGAATCACATAAGACGGACATATAGAAAAAGAGACCCACAGGCACCCTATTGCATTCTTTAAAAGTACATTTATGGTAGATATGTATTTAAAACGTCAAATCCTGAAATGAAACCTTAAATTCAGTTTTTTTCTTTTTTTTAATCATTTTCAACATTGCATAAACGAAGTTTAAGCGGTTTTGAATGGTTAACCCCGGGAAGCATCTATTGGAAAGAATTACCTATACTTCGTTTGATTCGACATTGGATCTTCCTCACTGAAACTGAAAATTTCTTAAAATCTTTCGAAACCAATCAATTTCTTTATTTAATATTTAGCATTAAATAGCGTGTCCGTTTGTCTTATAAGAATTTAATTGCAAGTAGATATCAACAATCGCTTTTTATTGTTCTAGTTCTTGATCAGCTCTTAACTGATATCACACTCTATAAGTCTATTGTCATATACATATGTACAAATATATCTACCATAAACATAGTTCAATAGAACTTCGACAGAAAGTCATGTTTCTAATGGAATTCAAAACCATGTTGACCATGATTGTAATATTGATAGCATAATTCGTTCTAAGAACGACCCACCTCCCATTATGTGGACAAACAAACAAAAAAAAAAAACAATCCGATATCGGACATATTCTTCGAGCACCTAGGTATATTTTATTTGTTCAAGCACCATGTTGTTTCAAATAGACTCGTATATGCCCGCGAAGCTGTCTTTCACCTTGTTTCCAGTTCCAAAGAGTGCTGAGTCGCCATAATTCAGTCGAACAAATTGGAACCACTCCTTAACCACGCAGTTCGTAGAGATCTCTCTCTATATGTATAAATAAAAGCAACTCAGCCGATAGAGTCATTTAAATAAATATTTACAATGCCTTTGAGGCGCTTGGGTGCTGAAGCCACCCCGTATCGTTTCCTCTTGAGACCGCACAAAATTAACACCTCAAAGTCTTCTTCTCCGCGATACACTTTACATTAAATAAACTTAGGTATAACATTTGCAACATCTGCTTTATCTCAATAGATATGTAGGTATATGAAGATATTAGGGAAATATGTTTTTAAAGCAGCAAAATGTTACCAATCCATACGGAGGCGTTTTTATTCCGCCCACGTTAGTTTTGCATTCAATAACATCAGCATGCTGCATTTATGAAGTATTCAGCATTCAGTTAAGTGCAACATTATTCAAGTGCAGTATGATATTGTTCATACATAATCGGGAACACGTTCTGCATGTTAATGGGTTTATCTATTTCGAATGGCGCGGCGTATTATTTCTTTGGAATTGAAAAATTTGCATTTAATTTGTATGGATTGCTGTTTTTTACTCTTTTATTTGTTTTTTAGCGACAGATATAATCTTAATCCTTTTTTTTGGTTGTTGTTTTGTATGTTAAGTTGCGGAGTTTAAAATAGACTTTGAAGAAACAATAGACAAAAAGTCCAGATGCTATCGCGGGTGGTGTACAACACAAGTTATTCTGGGAAATTTGATGCTTTACATGTGGTAATACGGTAGTGATAAGATAAATAAAATCCACAACTAGGTTGCAGGTATTTGCATTTGTAGCGAATAATAAAATTGTATTAAAAAAGAGCGATTAAGAAAAAAACATTGCTAACTGATTATTTAAATGGCCAAAATGTTGCCTCCTATAATAGCGGAACGCAGTAGTTTAAAAGCGTTTTATATTAATATTTATGGTACCTACCCAATGTAGACTAATTTGTCTTATTCGTTTGAAGAATCTTCTTCCCATATCAAGGAACCATTAAGAGCTGTTGCAGCCGCATAACATTTTTAGTTGAATTTATCAATGAAGAAATGAATTTCCATACCTCCAATCAAAAAAACAGTAGTTAACAAAATAAGATGGTTAAAATCCATTGCATTATTCGATTTGTAGTCAGTTTATGTTGTGTCAGTTTTATCTTACGTAATTTTATTATTTTCTTTTTTATTATATTTTAAACTATTAAAACTCATATTTTTTTCAATAATATGCACTTTGAATAATAAATTCTTCGTGGAATAATTTTATAATATTGATTTGGTATAACAAAGAAAAAGGTGTTGGTTTTGTTGTGTTTGTATAATGAATACATTTTGGCTGTAATCCAGAAGCTATAAAAATCGAAAGAGAAATGAATCAATTGCATACTAATAAATAAGTATTAGCGGGTGGGTGGCAGAACAAAAACAATCAATAATTCTAAGTGCAAGACTGCAGCAACATTAGCTTTGGTTTTCTGATGCTTCTATTAATTACTAATTAGCTATTAATGCAATCTTTATATCCTGATTCATAAATCTACCAATCTGCATTTAAAATGTTATTTTAAAAACACAAATACATACGAGCCCAAACGCTAAATAGTTGGACTACCTATGATAAAAAATCTTCCTTCTTAAATTCCATCCGCAATAAACTCAATATTTTGGTATTTTTCTTTAGATAGAAATAAGTAACAAAAAAAATGACTTCAATTAAATAACCATATAGAGCAGTCTTAAAAAATAAAATAACGATTGATAAATTTTTTTAATCGCAAAATAGTTGGGCTATGCGTCTTAATTTTTATTTTACCATGGTGTTACGTCGCCTCTGGCCTTGATAACTGAACAGAGAAAAAAAACGATGTAAAATCAAAGTAAAAAACTTTGATTCTAATATTTTTCGGAACGATTTGGCGCCAACGCCGAAAATTCTTAATTCAAAGTGGAGCGACTTTATTTCAAAGTGTTTCCATACTTAAAAACGAAGTAGATTTTACTGCGTTTATATGTTGAATTAAAGTGGAATCATAGGTAAATCAAAGTCATCCATCTTTTAAAACAACAGTTATCTACTTCGAATCAACGTAGATTGAACTTCGCTTGGTTAGGTATTGATTCAAAATGGCTACCCACGCCACGCTTCTTTGTTTAAATTTATGTAAGACAAAGACAAATGTATATTCATGCTCGACGCATTTCATTTTTGTGGTGAATCATTTATTTGTGACGACTTTTAATGCCATGAGTATTTCATAGTAATAAATATAAGAAAAGTAATTAAATATTGTTTTTCGATTATATGAAAGTGAATTTTTAGTGCGCGTTTAATTTGTTCACAAATGTAAGGGAGCTACTTCGAAAAACAACAACGCGCTCTCGAAATTCTTTATATTAAGCTTACAAATACAAACAAATTGAGGTTTACTTGACTATGCAACACTTTGAAACTACGATGATGACACTTTAAATGCCATAAAAGTGGATCGCAATGTAAAATGTGGATTTCAATGTAAAAATAAATATGTTTCACTTTGAATCAAGGTTGAGCGCACTTAAAATGTGGATCTCATTATATAAAAATATAAAAATGATAATGTTACACTTTAAAACAACGTTTCCCGGAATGTAAACGTACAAAAGTTGACTTCAATGTATAAATAAACACTTTTTACTTTGAAACTATGTTGAATCTCTTAAAATTACGTCGCATATTTAAATTAACATTGTTTCAACGTTAATATGAAAATGCTCCACTTCATTTAAAATACTTTAGATCAAATACGGTCGTATTTAATTTTTGATCTCATTTTTTCCCTCAGTGATGCTTCTATGCGTCGTGGCATTGTGTCAACTAATTTTTGACATTCTTCGGTACCAAAAGATTAACAAATATTTATGATTTTAGCTTTTAGGCCTTGAAAAGTCCAAAATGGTTCTTTTCGGAGGTTTTGCTTCATTTTATGCCAAACAGTTTCAATTGGCGAAAGGTCAGGGTTGCTGGAAGGCCATTCCAGTAAAGGAATTGCTTCAGCAGATAACCACGCCATTGTAGACCTTGCTGTATGGCAGGAAGCACCATCCTGTTGGAAAATGAAATCTCCATCACTAGTTTGAAGTCGTGGTATTGATGGGAGTAGCTCATTTTCCAGAATATCTCGGTACTTGGTAAATTGCCCAAACCTCGCCCAGACATGCATCCCCATATCATAAGAGATGCTGGAAACTTGACTGTTTTTTAAGGCAATCTTTGTGAAAGGCCTCTTTGGAGTTTCTTATGAAACTCGTTCGTCGCCCACGCAAACTTCAAACCTCGACTCATCAATCCAAATAACGGACCGCCATTGACTTAAGGTCCAGTTCATATGTTGCTTGGCCCACTCTAGGCGCCTTTTCTTTTGTTTAGGTGTTAAAAGAGGCTTTTCTTTGGCCTATATTTTAACGAATTAAAATAGCTCTAATTTAAATAAATCTAAATAGAACCTTATAAAATTTATATCCAATTTTTTTCATTGTCCGCCTACTAATGTCGACTGAAAAACTTTTTTGAATTCTTTCTCTCCATTGAACAGTTATTGCAGCGGCAGTTTGACGTCGATTTTCCTTTATTATTTTTTTTAAGACTTGGCAATCTCGAGGTTTCGCAATTGGTGGGCGTCCCGTTTTTTTACAACCACCACATTTCCACTATTTTTGAACTTTGTGATAGTATTTCGAATTGATGAGCGAGGTAAATTAAATTGTTTTGCTATTTTGTAGCTCGACTATCCCGTTTCGAGGGCTTTAACTCCCTAAGGTCTCATGATAATGCAACACCACACACCATGATTGACACTAAACTGTTGCTGGCTTACTTAAACAAAACACAAGTGCATGTCATTTTTTTAATAACGGTTAACTGAACATCTATTTAAATCGTCATTTTTCTCCAAGCAAGAATTCATAATCTACCGTTATTTTCTTTGACCATTTTGTATAGAATTTGCCTTTTAAAATTTATATTTCCTAGGCCCAGTTTTTCTCGAGTTAACTCACCAAATTCAAATGGTTAACTCGTTTTTAACTCCGAGACTCGGATGATCTTGCACTGAAAAATTGGCTCTTACTGTCTATATAGAGACTCATATAATTAGTTTGATTTAATTGAGGAGCATAGGAACAAAAAGGTGAGATATAAGTCGGAACCTGGACGTGTTGAAAAACATCTTGCTTGATAGTGGGCATCGGGACACGACACACGAGATAAGTATGATTCTGGACTTACACCTTTGGTCAAATTCGTCTTTTAATTTTCAAAAATGTCTCAAACTATTTATGTGGTGAATCTTATTGTTTCTTGTAAGAAATTTTTACTGGGAGTCTTTTCAAAATAGAATTAAAGACGAATAGATGTAAACACTAGATACTATCGATAAATTCAAAAATCTATTTGTTAATTTATATGATTTTTTTTCGTAGAAAATAATTCTATTCATTTTGGCGTGTTCAGAAGAACGAGATATCAGAGATTTTGCTCCATCAAAAGCTGATCAATCATATCCAAATTTTTTTCCTCAGTATTTTGAAATCCAAACGGAGATTTTTTGCTAAGAAAACCTGTTAAGGCAACTGAGGTTGCTGAGGCCCTCTTAAATCTCCGTTTCCTGAAAACTCCTATTAAGAATTTCCTATCAACTTTTGTCGAATAGACTTTTTTGGAGTAGACTCTGTTAATAAGGCCATATAAATTCAACCTGCTAAGTTATTCTCAGAACAAAAGTGTCTTAAAAAAAAAAAAATTGCCCAATAATCGGACGCCAGGATAGCCTAATTTAATTTCGTTGTTATTCACACAACTTTTAATAATATAAAGATGTATCTAAATCTTATAGAAAGCCCCAACACAAAGATGAATCATTAGATTTTTCGAATTATACTGATTCCTCGCCACTTCTGATGGTTAACCCAACCATCTTTGTCCATTGATTTTCATTAGTAATTGTATAACAAACTGTTCTGATTGGGCCAGAATGAGCTGAGCATATGCATATCTAGAACAATAATTAACAAAACGATTTTCTGCACTTTTTTTAAGACGTTTATTTTGTCGAAAATGTTTGAAAATTGTTAAATATTTTCTTTTCTAAGACCTGATATATAGCCATTTTCTTTTCTAAACTGTTTTCATTATAATAAAAAGACGAAGAAATTTAAATATTAAAAGATTGAAATTACTTCTGTTTTTAATTGAATTGTTTTCATTATATTCACAAATTTCGTACTGCTCTGTCCTGATGAATATTGTGTCCTTGAATAAAACAATTGTCTTTAATCAGCAGCTCATAGTGACCCTCTATGAGCTGCTGATACGATTTCTTCAGTAACTTTCAAAAACAGATCGGTATCAATTTTTCAAATTAAAAAATTCAAATTTCACTTTTCAAATAATCTTACCTATAAGTCTAGGAAAGGAAGGAAATTTAATATGAACAACCGGGGACAAATTAATTCATGAAATTTTATAGCTGGTATCGACGCAAAATTTTATCCTCAACAACATATCCAAAGTCCTCCACCAAAATCCCTGAATTGACTTTTTGTGTAGACACATTTAAAGAGGTGGCGAGGGGAGGGAGTTTTTCAAGCTGAAAAATTAGGTATAATACAATCTAATCATATGATTAGACATGTCTTTAGGGTGTTTTTCAACGCTGATTCTAAAGAGACCAAAACTGAAAAGATACATGTACCCTGTGGAAAGTTAATGTCATTTTTATGGAATGATCACTTTTTTTAAAGTACAACAAGTAATATATTACCCAAAACCACTTTCAAATAATGGGATATTAATTAAATTTAGTACAAATGTTACATTTGGTATGCTTACCAAGAACCAAAAGAGTCTCCAAAAATATGTTTGGTTAAAGGGTGATTTTTTGACGGAGAGATGCAAGTGAGTGATTATATTATCATAACATTCATGAACAAATTCTGACACTTATGAACTTTGCTTAAAATATAAAATTTATATTGGGACCCAAGGATCCAAAGAGTTCGTACAAATATCTAATGTCCAAGTGTGTTTTTTTTTGGGTGTTATCAATGACCTGCTTAACGGTAAAAACAATAATTTCTGTTTCAAAATTAATCTTACTTTTTAAGGGTGCTTGTATCATATTGGTTTTTCTTTTATTAGATTCGGCGTTAAAAAATACCTTTAAATCTTATATCATATGTCATATGTTCTATCTCGATTACACGAAAATACAATTTTTCATAAGAGCTACCAGTTTGCTCCGTATAGGGCAGGTCAAACATAAACTCTCTAAAAAAAACTCTTTGAATCAAATTATTTTAATGAATTCTTTTGATACTTGGAAACCATGAAATATTTAATATTTTTAGCAAATTTCATCAGTGTTAAAACTTATTCATAGATGTTATGGTAATAATGACACACTTACATCTCGCCCTCAAAAAAACACTTTTACACCACAGATATTTTTGGGGACTCTTTTGATTCTTAGTAAACATGCCAAATGAAACATTTATACAAAATTTCATTAAAATCCCATCTTTTAATATGGTTTTGGGTAATATATTACTTGTTGTTCTTTAAAAAAAGTGATCATTCCATAAAAATGACATTAACTTTCCACAGGATACATGTATCTTTTCAGTTGTTGTCTCTTTAGAATCAGCGTTGAAAAGCACCCAAAAAACAGGTGTCATGTGATTAGATTGTATTACAACAAATTTTTTAGCTTGACAAACTCCCGCCTCCCTCCCCTATCCGCCTCTTAAAATGCGTCTACACAAAAAGCCAATGCGCTGATTTTGGATATGTTGTTGAGGATAAAATTCTGCGTCGATACCAGAAATAAAATTTCATGAATTAATTTGTCCCTGGAACGATCCTATCTTTCATAGACTATATAGTTTATCTAAAAAATTTCTTATTAATAAACTAACAAAAAACTCAATCTGAAGATAAATATCAAAAGCAGGTACTTTATAAAATGTTCCTTTTAAATATAAGTTTTTAATTTGTTTGTATTTTAATTTATGTTATTTTAGGCCAATTTTTCCATAGGCAGTTAAACCTCAAATAGTACTTATTCTTAGAATAAAAGAAAAATTTGTTCCTGTTGCTATAGTAAATATTCCTCTGATAGATTAACTGATAATTGAAAAATCGGCTCTTAGAAATGAAATACATATTCGTTTAAGTTCATGGACCTAGTTTTTGTTTTAATTTTGTCCTTTTTTTGTCCTCTTTTTTAAGGTAGATGATGTCCTCCAGAGTCTGGAATTTTAATACTTTTTGTCCTAGGTTAGCTTAGACAGCCACGGCAACCCTAATCTACTTGCTCTAATATGCGATCCTACTTCTGATTTTAAAAGGATTTTATAAATTTTAGGCTTAACAACGCACTAATGTTAAAATTTTGATCAATCCTTCTTATAAATTTAAGCACACACTAAAACTTGTATACAAATTGTTCCGGACTTTTTGTTATAAAATAGGATTTTAGGAATATTTATAGGAAATTAGGATTTGCAAAAAGTAGGTACCTTTTATAAGAAAAAGTCAAGTTAAAAAAATCACAGAGACCGTTTTAAGAAAAATTTTTCAACAATTTTGTGTGTACCTATATTATGTAGCTGAAGTTCTATAACTATTTCTTAAAAGGTTTTGCATGTAAATATAAATTTTGTATCCAAATCAGACCGACCGTTTTCGAGAAATTCGAAACCGATTTGCTTAATCAGTCCATCCGTTCTGAAGTGATGCCTTTTTGAAGGAACAGCATTTAATTTTGAATAATATAGATTCAGAAGTTGGTGAAACACTTCAGAATTTAAAAAAACAAATATATGTAACAAATGTTGTCAGTTATTTGCCCTAAAATAATACGAATAAATGTATATTGATAACTTCAAAGCAAAGAACATACATCTGAAACTTAAAATATTTAACCATAATTAACAATAAAATTTTTATAATAATTCACATTCGAGAATAATAACTCTGTATGATCTTGTCTTTGTCATACCTACTTTTTGGGAGTCTTATTCCTTTTTTAGATTTAATCGTAATTCGTAAGTAACCGTATTTTCTTTTTAAATATGTAATTATACCCTTACCTACTTTAAAGTATCAGCATCATATAATTTAATATTTTTCGTTTTCTTTTCAGGTACGTGCCGAAAAATCTGCTGTTGTAATTATTCAATCAATATTGAATCCTTTGGAGTTGTATTTCTGTCAAAGATCAAATAATCAAAATTACTTAGTAAGCATTTCCACTTAAGACGGATAATAATTATTATGTTAAATTTAAGTATCTATAATTCAAACTGATTCCAAATTTGAATCAAACAAAATTTGGTAGTTTTCTTTTAAACAAAAACTTCAATTTAAATTCTAAACATCAACCATTTTGATTCATGCTAATAATGTAATTTTGACCTTTGCCATTCAATCGACGCGGTGTCGTTTGTTTGATGGTGTTTCATAATTTTAATCCAATTCGCTACCGCAAGCTACATAATGCTGCGCGCAATCGACTCCGCCGCGCGCCGTTGCAGTAGGTATATGCAGTGCATATTTATTATCACCCATGTCATTACCACACCTCCAAATGGCAATTATATTGTTTTTATGGTGCAAGCTGGCACTCCATGAAATTCCGCCACGAAGGCCAAAAAGGTCACCAATTGGCCAATTTCTTGTCACAAGTGCGGTTTACCTGGTACTCATAATTTCTTGTACTACACGAAAAATAATATACACCACATGTGATTACTTCCTCGTGAATAAGCATTTTTTTTTTCTTCGTTTCTTCAAATTTTAGCTTAACCACATTTTTCGCAAACTTTCACTTATTATTTTGTCCACTATTATTATGTGTTTTATTTAAGTTATTGTTCGCTCATTTTGTTTAGCATTTATTAACATTTGTTTAGCTAAGGTTGTTGATCTTCGCCACATAAAGCTGGAATCGATAGAAGCCTCTTTTTGTTGAAATAATCTTAATTGAAATGCTTCTGCCACTGCCACTGATTTTACCTTAATTTTGTGTTTATTAACAATTCAATTTATTGAAATAAGTAATCTGTTTTGTTGGTTTATCGGCGAACGGCGGAAAGCTTGTTACATGGAAAATTAATTGCAATTGATTTTTGAGGGCGTTCGGTTCAGCGCTTTAGATTTATTTACGATCAGGTGCTTGGTGATTATGTTGTCTTCTATGTTGATTGAGGAGGTAATTAGTAGTCAAGGCCTCAATATGGGTGGGGAATGAATGTTCATTGAATATTGTTAGCAATTTACATTATGGCGATATGGTGGCGGCTTATATCAAAGATAATAATGATTCTTGGATTTGTATAGCAATTCGCTTATATCGTAAGTTTTGTTATAAGATGTTAATTGAGAGAATGTTTATTAGTTTTTAAACATTTTATGAAGCTATCGATAAATTTAACACCTTTCGTGTTGTTTTCGTGATATGGGGTCTGTTCTGCAAAGTTTTTTGTATTTTTTTTTTTTTTTTTTGTTTTTGTATAAATTAAATTCTAGGGAAACTTTCTTAAGCTTTGCGGAAATGTGTACGTGTGGTTCGGCTAAAGAACGTGTCGCTATATCTTACCGAATGTACGAAGTTTGGCTTAAGGGTAAACTTATGGGCATTCCTGGCTTCACGGGTCTTACGTGAAAATTGTTTCAGTTTTAGGTGAGGAATACAACAAAACATTGTTTGTAAAATGCGATAAAAAAGGGAGAGGCACGATGCTCAAGAGTGTCTATGGCTGCGTTAATAGATATATTCCCTATTAATTGTATCGATTTTTTGGATCCTATTTAGTAGATGTAAGGAAGTTTGAGGAGCACCTGCGTTATAATCAAGCTCTCTAGCTTTGGTCGAATGAATTTTTGTATATAATAACCAGATCAGAAGGGGTAAAGAATTTCTTTGAATGTCCAAGAAAACCCAAAAACTGCAGCATTTTTGATAATTTCAAATTTGTGGGCATTCCACAGAAAGTGGTCAGTAAGACACATACCGTGAACATAAATCTTTTGGGTTACGTCAATGCAAGTGCCATTTATAGATAGAGGTAGTCGGTTTAGTTTTTCTTAAGTGACAGCAAATAGCATTTAGTTCTAGAAGCATTAAATTTCACGCTGTATCTGATCCCCTTGAAGAATCATGATAAGATCAGAATTTAATAACGTTTACATTCACTGACGCTGCAACTCAGCCTCGGAAGTAAAGGGCGGTCAGTTTGGAAATGAGTATGAGTAACTTAGAGTGCTGTCGTCAGCAAAGGATTAGTAGTTTGGTTCATAGTCCTTTAAACCGGAGGGGGAGGCTTAGTCTTCCTTGTCAGCTCAAATCTGGGGATTCAAGTAATTCGATGAATTTTTTTGACCCGATTATTGTTGTCAAGTCACTTGATGTGGAAGGTTGTACAACGTCCACATATTCCTACAGCTCAACTCAACTCGTGGTTGTGTATGTATATTCGCACTCCTTGCCGAAGGACCATATAAGCTTCCCAGAAATTTGTTTGCTTAATGGCTATGAGCCATGCATAAGCTCTTGGCAATCAATGCTGTCAAATTCGGTTTTGATTCCGATAAAAAGGTTGTGGGTCTCGACTTGAAAATTGGTTTTATCCGCAGGTGTTTCTTCATTCTTATGAAGAATAATTTTTTGGCCTTCCTAAAGTCACTCGGGTCTTACCGAACGACTTAAAAAGCTCACACAGAACGTTTGGATAGTATATGCGATGTTTAACAGGCATGTGTCTCAATAGTTCTTACAGTTACAGGACATAGCATCGGCTTCTTTCGAACGCATCTGGTACGCCGTGCTGGCGTAGAAGTCTTTATGTGCTTCAGCGTCGATTCACTCAATCTACATGGCCAAGCCCTCTTTTCCGTTTGAAGAGTATTTTAATGACTGGCTGAATGGCTCATGGCGCGGTACAGCTCGCTTAGCTCATCGTTGTATCTTCTTTGCTACACATTGTCTTCCTGGTGAGCAGACACAGGACCATAAATAGTATCAACAAAATCTACGGATATTTCATCAGCCACGACGAGGGTCCCGTCCCCTGCACTATTAAGCAGGACCAGGGGCCCCATCAGATAGCAATATTGAAAACGATATCGTTCTATCGTTTTTGTTTCACGTGATGAGGCCCCAGGTTGGTGAGTTTTGTGTGTATACTCAATAGCTTTCTTAGCATAAATGAAATGAGATTAACAAGCATTATTCTGTGTGCGATTTCATCGTTGATGTTAATTGCCGATCTTACAACAGTATCAAGATTAGGGCTGGCCACGAGACGAGACTCTGCGAGACTTTTATAAGTCCCGTCTCGGTCTCGTTAAAATCGAAAACTTTCAGTCTCGTCTCGGTCTCGTCTCCAAAAAATACGATTTCCGGCCAATTTGTTGATTATTGGAACGAAATATTTTCGATTATAGTTTGAATACTTGAGAAGTAAATAAATATTTAACTGAAATTTGATTTTTTAATTTTTAGACTCTCTGATAATTCCGGTCCCAATAAACAGTCCCGTCTCGGTCTGTCTCGGTTCCTTATAAGCCAGTCTCGTCTCGTCTCGTGTCGGTTTCGTCATGCGAGACCGGGACTTTCCTCGTCTCGTGGCCAGCCCCAATCCAAAAAGACAAATTCTATCAAAATTGTCACATTTTGTCTAAGTCTAAGGTGGGAGCTGAATATAGTTGATGTTTGCATATACTTCGTCTTGCCTTCGTTTATATACATAGCCCAGGCCCATTTTGTATGCTGCTGACGCTATGCTTGTGAAGGCACCAGCTAATGCTAGCTTTGTCCTTTCTATCAAGTTGACGTCGTTAACCAAGGTATTTTTTGGATTTATTAAAATAGTATCTACAAGGGGAAGGGTGATACACGTAATTGCGACATCATAAGTGAAGACCCTGTGTCCTTGCAACGAGCACTTCATGTATGGGTGGATGCTCTGGAGGGAAATGGATACCGCTTTAGCGCGAAAAAGACCGAA
Organism: Melangyna quadrimaculata; assembly: GCA_949320155.1. Classification (NCBI taxonomy): domain Eukaryota; kingdom Metazoa; phylum Arthropoda; class Insecta; order Diptera; family Syrphidae; genus Melangyna; species Melangyna quadrimaculata. Next base: position 456,070,657 of record OX439483.1, on the reverse strand, counting down.
TGCCTATGCTGTCCATTTTCTGATCCACACATGCCTATTCTGGACAACTATTTGAATGGGACAGTGCTTGCCAAGTGCGAAAAGTTTAAATATCTTGGATCAATGGTCAATAGCGAAGAATCTTGTGATGACGACATCAAACATCGCGTAAGAATAGGGTGGATGAAGTGGCGGGAGAACTCTGCCATCTTCTGTGATAGAAAAATGCCCCCTCAGCTGAAAGGAAAGCTCTACACGGCAGTTGTTCGTCCAGCGCTTACATACGGTTCACAGTGTTGGACAATGTACAAGAAGTATGAGAGTAAATTGACGACAGCTGAAATGAAGATGCTCCGCATGACAGCAGGAGTGACAAAGCGTGATCGAATAAAAAGCAAAAGAATCAGGGGAAGCCTACACGTGAAAAATACCATCTTGGACAAAATACAGCATGACCAACTTAGCCTGGTACTGTCATGTACAAAGAAGATGCCATGAGAACCCAGTTCAAAAGGCAATAGCACAAGACTTTCCAACACTATTGCGGCAGAAAGGCAGGCGCAAAAACTCCTCGATGAAACAAATACAACGACACCTGCACTTAGTTGGCCTCAGGCATGGAACAATCTGAGGTCAACCCAGCGAACCCCACAAGTGGAACCTTAGGTGAAGCAGTTGAGTATGGGAGAGTTGTGGTCCCCCTTGAGATCAGGACAATCGCCGCCGGTTAAATGAAGAAGAAGAAGAAGTTTAAAAATAGTGCCTGATGCATTGGCCAGGGCGTTGTAAACTTCCTTCTGAAGCACAATATTGCATAACCTAAAGTGTTACCTCGTCTTTTAAACCCTGAAACGGAATTTTCATTCAGTTAGGGATAGCAAATTTGTTTACTGGAATAAGTTGAACTTAAGTTTTCCATATAATGGTACCTTATTTGTTAGAGACACTTAAGTTCCCAACGTGTTGGCCTTAAGTTCAATTTATTAAGATAAATGTTCACTGCGAAAATAGTTCTTTTGTATCCTGTTTCGCTGAGTTAAGTGACTGTGAAACTGCTCCTCATCAGTTGCTCTTGTTTGAAAAATAATGACATCACTCCAATATTTTTTTTAAGCACCAATAGCAATTTAACAGGAGCATTTCAAAATTGTATAATTATGCGATAATTATTTTTTAACTTGTAAACTGCAATCCTTTCACTCCGTCAGTAAACAGAACACCAACGCAAATGCACTGCTTGACTTCTCATTAACTCAACAGTCAACACCTGTGTAAACATTCATCTAATATTGATTTTAACAAAATAATTACTTCAATAATATTGAATTGCAAATTATGGAAGTTTAAGCAAATTATAACTAGTCGATTTGATTTCCATTGAATTGTGACCACACTGACATACTTACAAATCCGTCCATTATAGGCTTCAATTGCTTAACAAATATTGAAATAAATCTTATGTTAGATGTATAGACTTTAATAAATCCAATTACTGATTGATGCAATTATAAGATACAATCAGTTGCGGTAGCGAAGCGACAAGTATACTAGTAGTTGCCATCAGTTTAGTTGCTTGCAGAACCTACTTCTCCTGAAATCACTATAATGTATGCCACTTTTATAATTAGCAACTTTGTGAACGAAGCAAAAGAGTAGGTAGGGAGGTATAGGTAGGTACTTTAGTATATAATTAGCAAACAATTTATTTTTCAAATCAAATAATGCGGTTCATTAGTCAAGTAAAGTTTATTTATACAAATGATTCTGCATAACTATGCTCACTCTATAACCTAACTACATATTTGCGTTGGTATAATTGAAAGAAAATTCCAATGGCTTAATAATTTGTCTGCAAAAATACTTCAGTTCAGACCCAGAGCTTACCATTAACTAAAATAATAGTTGTCTCATATTGAAGTATAGGTAAAGGAGAATTCTGACTTTTATCATTTACTATTAAAAAACTGGTTTGTTAAACAAAACAAAAATCCGCAATCAAAAATAACCGTTGATGCATTTAGATCGTTTAAATATAGAAGGTTTATATCCACAAAGATTGGTTCAGAAAATAATACAAACGATGTAGAAAAAAAATACAATAATAAAGATCACAACAAAAACAAAAATGTTAAAAAAGTAGCCAAGTTCTTCTATATACAAAAACCTTTGCGTAACGAGTCAGCCGAAAAAAGTAGTGAGATCTAAAAGTACGCCAAGTTCTATGTTTATTAATGTTAAATATCAAAATTTTTTAAGTAGAGTTATAAGGAAGAACCTAAAAATTTTCAGAGAAATCTGTTATTTAATGATTACTGACTTAAATTGAGTTGGTTTACTAGTCAAGCTTTCATTTCAAAATTGAGTGATTAGGTTAAAAAAGAAAACTTGCCAAGTTAACCAACTCAATTTAAGTCAGTAATTTTCTCTGAAAATTTTTAGGTTCTTCCGTATTACTCTACTTAAAAAAAATTGAAATTTAACATTAATAAACTTAGAACTTGGCGTACTTTTAGATCTCACTACTTTTTACGGCTGACTTGTTACGCAAAGGTTTTTGAATATAGAAGAACTTGCCTACTTTTTTAACATTTACGCTTTTGTTGTGATTTCACTACTTTTTGCAAAGATTCTTTTTATCATAAGTGTGTGAAATAAACGACCAACGAGACCCTCATAAGGAAAAGTATGCCTTTTGTAAGTACTACAAGTCCTACCCATTTACCAATTTACATAAGTTAGAAGTGCTTCATTGAAATGATAATAATTGATAAGAAGTGGGTGGATGAAACGCCCCTGTATGAAAAATTTCATGTTTTTAACTTTTTTTTAGTCTACACCTGAAAACGAACCGCTTTACCAAATTTCATAATCCTGCACCAAACGGAAGTGCTCTCAATATATTAAATATTAATTCTGTGAAAAAGGGTTGTTGCCACGCCACTGAATGTTAAATCTCAAATTTTTAATTTTCCTTTGCTTTCATGTCAAGTCTTATCAAATTTCATCGTTCTACAACAACCAGAAGTGCTCCATTCAATTCTTCGAAAATGGGTGGATGCCACGCCCTCTGAATTTTAAATCTCAAATTTTAAAAATTTGCATTTGCTTGCACTTTTAGCCGTACCGTTCTATCAAATTTCATCATACTACGACAGTCATAAGTATCCTCATAATTGATATCAATTCTATTCAAATGGGCGGGTGCCACGCCCCTGAATGTAAAATATCAAATTTTAATATTTTTCCTTTGTCTGCACTTTGATCACCCAAAACCGAATCCTCCAAAATGAAAAAAAAAACACTCTTAACTCATCGGCTCCATTGCAATATTTGGAGCAATGAAATAGCCTCGTTAATTGTCCAAAAAGGCAGAATTGCAAACTATATTAGCTCGACGATGGAAGCTCGAAAATGAATTGGCTTTCATTTACAGGGCTATATTGCCCTTGCCAAAGCGTCTCCATTGGCGGAATTCAAAGAAATGTAAATTAAAGTGGCTACTTATTGTGTCAAATATTGCAAATATAGCCGGTGCCTGGGTTAAAGGTTAAATCGCAAGCACCGATTTCCTTATGCTTAAAATACTTATTTAAAGTTAAAGTACCTTCTAGTACCTTCCCAGCCATTTGAGCTATTAAATACATAAATAAATTGGGTAGCGCAACGGCTCGTGAAGAACCAGGGCATAGCGACTAAAACTCGCAACCATTCTTGTGTGCATGTGTCACCAGGAATTGAAGGGACCTACCATTTTATGCCGAATCCGAACGGCTAGACTAGAAGCACTTATTAATGTCAAGTGATACTCTTGGAGGAATTGTCAATTCCTCGCAAGAGGCAGTAACCCTGTTTTTAAGTGGACGAGGCTGGAAAGTGAACCCAGACATCCAGCGTAAGAGTCCGACGCACTTACTATTACTCTACGGGCTACTACTACGAGCAATTGCTTTAGTATAAAGATTTGCTTAGTACGTAAACTAAATTGCCTCTAATCTGATGATTCTTCTAATAATGGTCACGTTTATAAGTAAAACCAAATTGTTGAACATGCCAATGCTGATTGATCTTTGTGTTACGCTAAACAACATGTCACTCACTCTTACAAGTGGTATTAAAAGGCCTAAGCTTAAACATTTAAAATGACAAGACGTGATACGTAATACGTGATTTAAAAGGTATTTTTTATGTTAAACAATTTGCTCTTATTTCGTCTGTTTGGTTGTTAAACAATTTTTTCACTTATGATTATGAATATAAACATGTTCTTTTAACGCACATGATTTTAAATGTTAAAATCAGCCATAATGAAATTTTTTGACATCCGATTTATATCTTCCGTGAATTTTGTTTTGCTAAATTTCATTAAATTACTTACAATTTTTCAAATTCTTTATGAAATTAATTTCCTCGTGAGCTGCTTTGGGCTTTGGGTAATGTTAGGTATTATATATTTTGATAGCTAAACAAAAATTTTGTTTTTTCATTTATCTACATTTAAAGTGAGAAGAATTGTTATTGGTATATCAATATAAAAATTTCGTATCCAAACTTAAACAATGTTTTGTATAAGCTATGCTAATTTGTGTGGTTGTAAAAAAAAAAGGTTTTTGAACTGTTAAAACCAAACTGGTGGGCGTACACAGACAAAACTTGATATATTTTTAAATTACCTTATTCTACTTCGATACAAAGGTCACTAAAATCATAATTTATTATTCTACTTCTAACCAACTTTTTTTTATTGTCAAATATAGCAAGTCTCTAATTTTTTTTAGACATTCGGTACCGATTTTCAAGGTCAAGTCGTGTCATACTTAGGTTTAGAATGTGGTTATAATAGTCCAGAAAAATAAGATATTCACTAAATGTGGTAAATTTGGACCGCTATAACTAAAGAACGAATTGACGTACAGAGGTTGTTAATAACTCGTTTTGTGGATAATTGTACTGTCTAGAAGTTGGCCTTAGATCATTTTGTGAAAAAAATAAACTTCACAGAAAAATAAAATTAAACAAAATAAGAAAAATACAATCTTTCAAGATGGTGGCATTACCCTTCCGGTGCCACCCTTAAAACTTGGTTTTTTAAAAGAAAATATTTTTCCAAACATAACCCAAAAAAAAAAAAAAAATGTTTTCAATCAAGAGCAAAATAAATATCGGTGACGTGAAAATAGGCCCAACGAAATAAAGCCAAAAATCAATAATTGGGCCTTATTTCGCTTTTAAAATGGAAATAACACCAAATTTTAGTTCTGGCTTTATTTCGCTTTAGAAAACGAAATAAGGCCTATTTGGCTCTATTTCTTTTTCATGATTTTTTTTTTCAGAAAACTGCAAAACAAATCGCCGTTTTGTTGTTTTCATTAGGTGCAGTGCATAGCCCCGCGGTTGTTATTTCCCAAAAAAGAACCCGCGTAGGTTTATTCCACCACAAAAAAGAACTAAGACCCACAGGTGCTTTTGAAAATTTGGGAAGCGGGCCACCCACTGTTTAGTACAAAAAACTTTGATTACAGATCGACTGACAACATAGGCGCCTGCCAGACGACTGAGTATACCCTAAGCGGAGCGCCGGAGTCGCGTGAGCGGGACAGAGGACCCGAAAAGGGAGTTAAAATCCTTGATCCCGCGAAGCGGTCCACTCAAAGTACTATTTAGTACAAAAACTTTTAAAGCAGACTGACTGATAACATAGGTGCCTGCCAGATGGGGTTTGATTCCTTTTTTTTGGGGGGGGAACTAATCCCCCAACTGGCAGACGCCTATGCTTCACAGTTTTTGAACTAAACAGTACTTTGGGTGGCCAGCTTCGCGGGTTCAAGGATTCTAACTCCCTTTTCGGGTCCTCTGTCCCGCTCACGCGACTCCGTCGCTCCGCTTAGGGTATGCTCAGTTGCCTGGCAGGCGCCTATGTTGTCAGTTGGTCAGATTTCAAAGCTTCCGTTATCACTGAATGTTTTCGTAAACAAAAATTTGGTCTTATTTCCAAATGAAATTTGGCCTTATTTCGTTGTGGAAATAGAAATAAAGCCAATTTTGCCTTATTTCCATTTTCAAAGCGAAATATCGCCAAACTTGATATTTGGTCTTATTTCGTTGGGCCTTATTTCACGTCACCATAAATATCCTGCCATATTACTATTTTTTGACTAAATGTACTGCACCCAAATGTTTTCCACCGTTTTTCTCCCACTCTATAAATTGTACGAAAAAAAATTTTAGAATATTTTTTTGTGTAGAATTACATGAGCTACAATGTCTACTTACAACTTTTTTCAATAGAACCTACAGTTTTCGAGCTATGAATTTTACAAGCCCCCAAATTAAGGGTACTTTGTATGAAATTTTTAGGACGCAAAAATGAAGTTCTCCACCAATATTCGGCTTTGTCGAATTTTTTTGGAAGTAAAGCCTGATGCAAAACGAAATTTAGCTGCGGTCTCCAAAAAGACAACGAAATGCTAACGAAAACACAGCGGAAAAATATTCATGGAGACTTTAAATAAATTGGAAATAAATAATTCGAAATTTAACGAAAAAATCAAACAAAAAACAGTGCTGTAATGAAAGAAACAACAAATAAAAACACGAACAAACCCAAATGTCATTTTCCGCACAAAAATTAATGGTCTGGGCAATTAATTCATTGCGAAAAGGGAGTGGAGACTTGTCAAAACAATCTGGTATAATCATCAATTTCGCTGGTCGAACAGCGTACCACAGAACGAAAAGCACAACGAAATGTTTCGTTTATGATTTCGTCATGTCATTTTTGTATGGGATTTTTCGTTTCGCATGAGCAGCGTACTAGGCTTAAGGACGTTTTAACTTGCGATATATGTACGTAGTAGGGCAAGTTTGGGATTCGTGCAAAAACTCGAACTGGAGATAATAATTTTCCCTAACATTACGATGATAGAGAACGCGCAAAAAGTGGGTCCGGCAATTCTGTCTGTCTGTATTTCAACCTGCAGTCCAAACCACTGCTAAGCGATTTTCTTCAAACTTTGGATTTAAGGTTATTTGGGGATTCTCTAGAGGGGAAATTGAAATTTGTTTTAGCTAAAAAATAACGGTACCTGCCATTCAACCAATATATGTACCTACAAAAATTGATTTATTTCGAAAACGGCTCCAACGATTTTGGAAACAAAATGAAGAGGTACTATAATTACTATGATAAATATTTTGGTAGAAAAAAAAATATTTATAACGGTAATTAACGGTTCCTGTCATAGAACCGATTTTTTTATTTAAATATTTCTCGTTAACGACTCAACCGATTTCAACTAAAATGTTTATATAAGAGGTCCTCTACAGTTTTAACAATTTCGCGTATACAATTTTTCGAAAAAATATTTTTTGGATTTTAAAAAAAATATTGAATTTTTTTTTTGAATATTCAATATCTTGAAAACGGGTTGATAATTTTTTTTTAATAATTCATAAATACTAAAAGTTGGCTTACCAAATTTTATTTTTAAAAATGTTCAAGTATTTTTATATACAAAAATAATTTTTAAGAAAACCGCTCTAACGATTTTTGATTTTTTTTTTTTTTCATAAATTCATTTTTATCAAAAAAAAAAAATGCTGCACCATTAGAATTTTTAATTTCCTCTAACAATGCCCGAAACATCATATTGGTGTCCAGCCTTAATAGTATGTCTAATTATTGTTTGTACGAAGGGTACCGACAAATTGATTTGTTTAAATTGTTTGCCGAATTCAAAACATTTCGAACCAATATTAACCCTATAGAGAATTTGTCTAGAAATATTTGATTGTGATTGTTATCAAACACCGAACTCATAAGCCTTTTTCTAAGCACGAAATGATTTTTCATTGAAATACAATCCGCATCACAATTTCTTCAGTCGTATTGTATCTTCTTCATATTGCTTTTCCCAGTTGTGGTAACACTTTCACTCTTGGAGTGAGGTCAATGAGGTCTCACAAACCTCCTTTAATCCCCGATATTATCCTCATTTTAAACAGACAACCAGTTTCTTGCAGAGCCATCTTCCCGACGCGACGTGAGATATAACCACTGCAAAAGTATGTACATCCAATCCACGTGTGGTTTTCATTCGAGTTCAAATGTTTTCTATTTATAAATAATGACATTTTCGTTCGTGGCTTGTTAAGCGTCTCTTACGTCAAGAAATCCTTTAGTTTGGTTTGTCGTTACTACTTCTTATCCCAGTCAGTCAGTAACTATACATCCTCGTGATTCTCTGATTTAATAGTTCAATCTGAAGTACACTTTAGGTCGTGATGGATATGTTCCGCGTTTAACACAAAATCTTCGGCTGTAATAATTCTTCTTCGAATCGATTTTACAAAACAGGTCTATCATCATAAATCCACTAAAGTATCTTTTTTAACACGAAAACTAGTGACCGACCATCATCATGATTCTTTAAACGACACAACTTTTGGATAAAGAGGTCGCATCACTCATGATAACTTACTTCAGCTCTGTGACTTCCTGCTTCAAACCGAAGAAAATAAGGTGCAAGTACTCCATCATTGTAGTGTGTAGGTACCACCTATACTTCTTCTCCTGGCGAGAGTTCTTCATCATCAGAAATATTCCTTCTTTTGGTGTCAGGCAAACAGGTACCCACTTATGAATGCTCAATCGATGAAATCTGAAGAAGACACAGACATCAACAACGCGCAACGAACGGACGCGGACGGGCCGGGCGTTAAGTTAAGTTGATGATCAACAATATTGACCTCAATTTTCAATTTTGCCGTAAGCAATGATCTCGGTATAAAAGATTTTTGTCCCAGATTTTATACTTTTTTTTTGTTGTATAATAATTTTTTTGTTGGATTTATGGCTCCATCTATCGCTGATGGTAGCAAGTTTCTTGCAAATCAATAGTGAAATTGATCTCTGGGCTTTGGTGTGACTTTCTTTTCTTTGGACTCGAAGAAAACCTGTAGAATCCATAAGCTCAGAGTATGTAAACATTGAACACCTTTGGGTATTGCAAATTAGTGAATGCAAATAATTTCAAGAGGTTTATGGGCTGATGACACGATCAAGACGCGCCCGCAACACGTTTTTTTTTTTTGTAGTTCCTACTTCGCGATTCAAATTTACACACACGGTTATTTTAAGATTTCATTTTTTTTCAACCTGGAGGCGTTAGTTTTGATCTTTTATTTTGTTGTTTTTGTTATAAATATTGACTGAGTATTAATATTGATTTAAGTTATATTGATTTAAGGTTGACTTTTATCTTTTGATTTTCAGTTATTTTTCTAGGAAACATTATCCGATTGATGAACATATTTTTGGTGAATTATTGCATTATATTATGTAGATGTAGATATACATATTTTTGTATGCAAACGAAGTGATATTTCTGCATTTATCCAATTTCTGTTGTATTATCTAATGTTATTCTTGAAAATAAGTACAAGAAATGTATGGGTGCTCGGCAGCTTGGGCATAGAAAAATCTCTAACAAGTCTTAAATTTAATGGATTATAAAATATAAAATAATATGTTAAAAAAATTTAAACTAAAAGTAGATTGACTTTATTGTTTTCGGGGTGTTCCGACCTGGCAACTCGGTCGTAGTTTGGGTGACGCACCTTGTTGGAATTGTTTTTTTTTATATTGCAAGCAAAAGGGATTATGGCTACCCTTAAAATGTTATTAACACAGCACGAGCGATTAGGTAAATAGGAGAGGATTTAGAAGGAGATACCGATGCACAGTGGTTTTGAACGTTTGCACATCGAAATGAGAGGGGAAAGTCGAGCCGGGTAAAGTATTCCACATTCGTGTGGTGCGACTGAAGAAAGAATCTCTGTACATTACAGTACGTCCGAAGTTGGGCTCAAGAGCATTCCTATAAGCACGAGTATTACGGTTGAATTTTTTAAGGAGAGGAATGCAACTGGCTATTTCACTAGAACACTGATTATAATAATACCGATAAAATAGAGAAAGACACGAAACATTACGGCGGTGTTCGAGCCGTGGTAATATGCTGATTCCGTGTCAGCGTAGAACGAAACTGCTTGATCGTTATCAGGGATGATGTTGTTGTTCAGGATATAGTATATTCATCATACTGAGGTATCTGGGCTCGGGTTTTCGCTTCTCGGTGGCCATCCTTCTCATCAGGGTATTCGGGTGACTGTTGGTGTTTTCTACTTACTTCATTGCTGAAAACAGTATGTACCTTTGAGTGTCCGTTATTTCCCAAACTCATTTTTTTTGGATAGCACACCCCTTCAAACGAAAGTTTATGCCTAAAGAAAAAATTATTGACCAACAAAAATTTGTTCCGAGGTCATTAACCCCTGCCTCTAAGGTAATACTTTTCCCATACAAATTTGTAAGGGAATTTTGTACTTTTCACCTTTATTTTTTTTTTCTCTGGAACTATAACAGATATTCTAAATTTTTTTGGGAATTCTGATTGATTTATCGGTCCTTAAAGAAAACTGCATTTAAAAATGTCATTTAAAATATAATTTATTTCGATTTTCATTCATTCATTGGCGCAAAATTTGAAACGATTTAGTGAATTGTTAAAGCCATTTTAGTAAGTTACTAAGTTAAAAAGAAGATTTTGCTAATTTTAAACAATTTTAACATCTTACTATCTTTTAACAATTTACCAAAGTTAAAATCACAAAATGTTTACTTGAACTTTTAGCAATTTGCTAAATCCAGACGACATCTGTCATTTTCCTCGAAGTTGATTCGTGAGTATGATTCATGAGCTATAATTGTTTTTTAAAGTAAATAAAATAGTACTAAATGTTTTCGGAAGACGAAGATTTCGATGTATTTGAAGATTCAGCGTTGTGCAGCACACCCGAGCACATCCCTTTGAAGAGCTGGACGATGGAGACTTTTACTCCAGAAATTAAATAATGTGACTCAGTTTTATTTTTAATTTTAATCTAAACTTACTTTTAGTTTTGACCATTTGATTTTGTCCCGTATAGGCTGTCCAACTGAATCCAAACTCAACATAGTTGCTTCAGCACCAGTACACGATTCAGGAGCATCAGGCAAGCACTTAGTCTCTCCCACAATAGTCGTTCTCAACTGTGAGAATGTTAACTATGTTCATGGGAGAATTTTCCATTCGGAAATATGTACACCATTCACCAGTTTCAGCTTTCGAGGATGATGATGCAGAATGCAGTAGTGTAGAAGGTCGAGCCGATTTTAGTTATTCTAACAACATAAGATTTCTTTGATATAACTTTGCCGCATACTTTTAATGTCACCCCACACTGGGTTGTCCGGCATTGTAGAGCTCTTGGGCGAATGCGACTTTTTTAATATCTTTTTTCACTTTTAATAGATTAATTTTCTATAAACTAATTACATAAAAAAAATCTTCTTCAGAGAGTAAAACAAAATTAAAATCATAAACAAAACAAATGTGACTTCTGACTGACATTTCCCAATTAGCAATCTACTAGTTAGCAAATCGAAAAAAAGGTTTGAAATTTTGAAATAGTTAGTAAATTGCTAAATATTTAGAAAATTACTTACTAGTAAATTGCAAAGCCCTTAACAACAGGTTGTTTAAAATTTTGCGCTATTAATTTTATATACTTTTCTCTTATTTTTATCTCTCGATCTCCAGTAGTTTTTGTTTGTTTTTTTTTAATGATTATCATAAAATAATAATTTTTTTTTTAAATTGCATTAAAAAAAGTAATGAAAACAAATTATAAATAATTTTTTTCGATTTTTTTAAATATTTAATATATTTATTTTTGTATGTAGAGTGAATTCTCGATTATCGCAACTAATTAAAACAAGGGTGGTTGCAATGACCGAGGTTGTTGCGATAACCGAGTCAATATTTTTGTAGGTTTAATTCGAGATGCAAAGCGAAAATCAGAAAACCAGCACTTAAATAATACATATATTTTATGCAACAAATTTTTATTCAACAACACATACTTAAATAATAAAAACTTTTCCATCTTAGAGTGTTCGCCACCATTTAATGTAGTCCTCTTTCCGGGTCCTCATTCAGCATTAGAAACAAACTTTATTATTGCACCCTCTTTTCGTTTTAGTCTGCTGACTGTAGATTTATGAACATTGTACTCACGTCATAATGATTTACTTGAAGCTGCTTTATTAATTTTGTACAAAATTTCATTTTTGTTTTTAATTGACAGTTTCACAACTTTTTGAGTAACACCCATTTTTTTTTTTTCAAAACACACAAGCGACTGATCACTTGACAAAATTCATTAAACTAACAACAAAATCTTGCATTTTATAGGTACATAATATGATGCACTTACATTCATAAAACTTCATAGTACCTTCACTCAAAAGTACTGGTAAAATAATTGCCGAGACAAAATGTAACACAGCAGACAAAAATAAACATAACCAAGAACCTGATTAAATAAAGACAAAAGTTGCACTTATCGAGTCAATTTTTTTGAAGAGTTGCGATTACTGCGTCAACAATGATAAGTTCAGCTGTTGCGAAAATCGAGGAGTTGCGTGAATCGGGAATTGCGTTAATCGAGAACGTACTGTAATTAATTTTTTTTCTTACAAAATAAAGTTTTTTTAAATGATTATTTTTGGCCAATATTTTGTTTAAAAACCACATTCAAAAATTAATAAAAAAAAAAACATTATTTGGTAAGAAAAAAAAAATTAACTACATACAAAAATAAAAATATTTAATATTTAAAAAAAATCAAAATAAATTATTTATAATTTGATTTCATTACTTTTTTTAATGCAATTTAAAAAAAAAAACTTATTACTGTATGATAATCATTAAAAAAACAACTAAAATTGCTGAAGATCAAGAGATAAAAATATATAAAATTAATGAAGAAATAAAAACCTAAACAATACAAGTTATATTGTTTTTTATTTTTGTGGGCTGTATTGAATGAAATTCAATGAAAAGTTTTTAAGCGACCTTTATTCTAATGCGTAATTTAATGTATTTATTATACATTTTTGTAATACATTTTAAATGCAGTTTTTTAAAGGACCGATAAGTCAATCAGAATTCCCAAAAAAATTTAGAATATCTGTTATAGTTCCAGAGAAAAAAAAAATAAAATGTGAAAAGTGCAAAATTTCCATACAAATTTGTATGGGAAAAAATTTTGTTGGTCAATAATTTTTTCTTTCGGCATAAACTTTCGTTTGACGGGGTGTGCTATCCAAAAAAATGAGTTTGGGAAATACGGACACCCTAATACCTGTACAGTGTACATGTGGATGACATTCACTTCGGTGTAAAAACACAGTTTCGGTGTAGCTGCCGGTCGAAATACAGTCCAAGGAAAGATCCTTACTTTTTCTTTGAATTTATGTCATATGGCCGTCTTTGAGTTGGAGAACCATATTGGGAAGGAATAGCTGATGACAGGCCACAGTACCTGCTTGTACATCAGTATTTTTGTCTTCTGGCTTAGGCCATTTCTGCGTCTCATCATTGGGTTGATTCAGTGGAAGGTGCAGTAAACATTTTTGAGCCCGTTTCGTGAGTTCGAGTTGAACCTTAACAACTTGTTGAAGTGGATGCATAAGTGCCTATACTTCACGTTCTTTTCGACTGGAAGTTTAAGGTTGTCTGGACTATGACTACTCGCATGACGAGACCAAGACTGCCTTTTAAGTATCCGAGACGAGACTGCATATTTGGACCGACATTTACAGAAAGTCTAATAAATAAAATAATCCAATATCAGGTAAATATTTATTTTCTTCTCCACATATTCAAACTATAATCGAAAATATTTCGTTCCAATAATCAGCAGGTTGTCCGCAAAAAGTATTTTTCGGAGACGAGACTGGAACGAGACTTAATTATACGAGACCGATAAAAAATTAAAAAAAATAAATCGGGTGGCACAACGGCTCATGAAGAACCAGGGCCTAGTGACTAACAACTCGCAACCATTCCTGCGTGCGCCTACAATTTTATGCCGAATCCGAACGGCTAGACGAGAAGCACTTATTCGTGACAAGTGATACTCTTGGAGGATTTGTCAATTCCTCGCAAGAGGCAGTAGCCCTGAAAAAAAACCTTTTTAGTTTTTAGGTGGACGAGGCTGGGAAGCGATCCCAGACCTCCAGCGTGACAGTCGAACGCACTAACCATTATGCTACGGGCTACTACGAGACCGTTACGAGACTGAATATTTTCGATTTTAACGAGACCGAGACGAGACTTATAAAAGTCTCATCTCGTGGGTCGTGGCTAGCCCTAACTGGGTATCCTGAAGCACACAAGCTCCGATGCAGAGGTGTTTATCTCCAAGTCTGTTGAAGTTGTATTTATTTAATTTCTCAGCTGGCATAGGCTGAACAAATGTCATCAGGGTGCAGAGAACGAGGCCAAGCGCGAACCTGGGGTAACTAACGAAATTTTGTTTAGTGATGGAGGTAAATGTAATAGGTGAAGCTTATGGATAAGAGCTTTAATCAAAACGCTGTCGAATGCTTTTTCGACATACAGAAAGCATTCAAACATGACATGATGGCTGTTGAGCGCTATGGGTATGTTATGCTCGAAATTCAGGAGCGCAGATGAAACATCAAGTGCTTTTCCTTTAAGTCAAACTGCATGTCCGGGATGATAGCGTTTTCGCTACAGAACCTCTTTAGCCCACAAAGTTATTTCTTCCAGTTATTTATTTATATTGTTCAGGAGCGAAATATGCCTGTAATTGGAAACTAAGTTTCAAGCGCCCTTTTTCGAGATGCAGATAGCCACGATCTTTGGTGTTTTCTATCTTTGGGAGAAGTAGCCAGCTCTTGATGCACTTGTTCATGATGATTGTTAAAAAGATCATCACTTCATGTAGCATCCTTTTCAGGATTTTAACAGACTCCATCTACCTCCCTCAGATTATAGGAGATTCCCATGTGTCTGGCATTTGTCAAACAAAGCTGATGACACTATGTCAAAAAATCAGCTTTGATAAACTAGAGTAATGTTGCAACATTTATATGCCGTTATATCTTTTGAATGTCCTACCAATGTTTGTAGTACACATTCGTTCTTATTTACAATAGTAGATGTATCTATGAATTCACAGAAAAAACCTTGACTTTGTCTAACGCCTCGAGGATCTTAATATATTATATTTGGTGTCATGAAACAGTTTGTCTTACCTGCTGTTGAAAAGTAGTTATTTCTCTTTTTTTGCATAATTATTGGTTAATTTTCTATTTTTTTTTTCTTTATTTTGTTCGTGTCACTTTAAAAAAAATTCGGGAGATTATCAACAACCCAATATAATTGTTGCTGTTTCGTGTGTTCTTTGCTTCAGAAGAAGAAAGAATAGATAAGGAAAGCTAAGTACTATTTGTAAATTGCAATACGTCAGTTGGTGAAGCAAAAACGTACAATGCTGCCAACTCTTTTTATAAAATCTTAGTTAAACGAAGTTCAACTGATATGAATATCAGATTTCACTGTGAAACCGCACGAGTTAAACAATTTAAACTCAGTTTAAGGTTCAGCTGATCTTAAGTTTAAACTCCCACTGTGAAATTGAGCGCTAAAGAGTTATTAATTACCATCCGAATTATGTCCCTTGGAGCTAATCTTTAGTTGATCATAAGTACCCTGCAAAAAAGCTATTTCAAAGTCTTAAATAAATTAAAAAATCCAAGCAGAACCCAGACTATCCATTTCAATATAATACATTAATTTTAAATCAATATTGAAATTCAAATTGAGGCCTGATATATTTCAGAATCATGAATTTTTCACAGCAGAGACCATGAAATTAGTAATAACAAAAGATTTCAAGTCTGATTATCCTTCAATATCTATGACCAAGTATGTAGGTACTTCATATAATTTCAATATGTGTGTTCCTAATCCACACGATGATTATTCAAATAAGTAAAATATATCTGTCAAGGTTTTGAGTGTGAATATCAAGCCTCCGGGCTGCGGGAACTGCTTGAAAAAAAAAATAAAAGTGCAAATCATTGTGCGCAAATCACCTTCCACCTATAAATATAACCTCGTAACATCGAACACACTCATTTCGATGTCTGTCATTACTCAATCTCGATCAGTGCATCCATCAATCATCGAAACAAAAACATAGGCAACTTTCCCAGCTCCGCAAAATCAGTTTCAAAAAAAAAAAAAAACAAATCAATAGAAAACAAAAAAATGATATCTTGTTTCTTTTGCTTTCAAATAAATTTTTATTTGCCACATTTGATCTGAATTTTTTTGTTTGGATCTTGCGTGAATTTGAAATAATAATTGCAATTCAACTTCTGTTCATAACATCGATTGGGACTTGATATTGGAGAGGAGCCCACACTCGAGTAGACTCTGCCAGCGCACAATGAGTGGTTAATAAATAGAATTCCAAGTGTGCTCATTGTGCTTTGGAGGTCACCCAGACAAACAGAAACAAAGACTTTTTGGGTTTCTTGGGTATCATTGCCTCGGTAAATCGAAAGCAAATCACTAAAAAATTGTAAGAGGCCCGCATCACTCCTCGTTTATTACTTGTGGAGACCCAGGGGACATGTCAGTCTTCTGTTGCAGATTCCAATAAATTTTGTAATCCCACTAGGGACTTGGGTGCATCTTGTTTCTCGACTGGGCTTGACAAAATGATATTTTAAACAATGGTTGCCATGTGTCTTGAATTTCAGAATTCTGAAATTTGGATTTTTGATATTTCTTTTAAAATTCAGGATTTTTGTCAATGGGGATGTTACTTCTTTGACGGAGTGTAATCGATGAAAAGACTAGATTATCTTCTAAAATGATTCGTTTATTATTTCTTACTCCTCACAGCCTAATAATCGTATTTTTCAGTAAGTTAATCTGCCTTTCTAGCCAAGTGTTGTCTTTTTACTCTAAAAACATGTCCTTAAATGTCTTTCTGATTGAAAAACAATATCTTGCAGCTGAAAGAAATTACTCACTCTTCAAAGAGGGTTGGCAACATTATTTTGTAATTCTTGCATATAATTGCATAGTCCACGGTACATAAAGGTAACTTTAAAGAACTGCGGTAATGTCAGTTAACTGTGCCTTGCCCGTGGGCTGTCATCCGTTTTGCATACACAATTCTTTTTAGATACTTCTGTCTCGCTGTATGTTGGCTTTTTTTATACAAAAGAAGCAAAACACAACTTTTAAAAGAAAATTTTCTACCACACGCTCTATGGTTCTAACTTCTAAGATAATAACAACATTTTAGTTTGGTATGATGTAGCCGTTCGAATGGCACCTTACTGATGACGTATTTAATATTGCC
Source organism: Melangyna quadrimaculata (assembly GCA_949320155.1). NCBI lineage: Eukaryota > Metazoa > Arthropoda > Insecta > Diptera > Syrphidae > Melangyna > Melangyna quadrimaculata. Next base: position 456,053,386 of record OX439483.1, on the reverse strand, counting down.
CACACGTCAATTGACTGGATATATGGATAGAAGTTATTCCTTTGGCTTGCCCTGTTCGCATGATGGATTTTATGCATTTTTGTTTACAGTTTCCAATCATGTTGAGAGCAGAGTTGATGGGTATTGAATTTTGAGATTCTTCTTTCAAAATAAATTAAACTATGGCGATGGCAGTACCTCGTAGCTCGTATATAGTAGTAGAAAAGGTAGACTAAAAATCCATTATTTTTATACTCCTTTTTTATGATGACACAAAAACAATAGTATTTAATAGAATGGAGTTTTAATGAATTAGGTTAAGTGTTAAATTAAATTTAACAGCTTAAACTGTGTAGTGTGTAGCACGGACTTTTCTTCCTTGAGAGCTTCAGACCATAGATATATTTAACATTTTTATTGTGTTTTTAGATTCCAACGACTTCTGGTCGTCTCCATGAAGATCTACATAACACAGTTTTAAATAAAGATGTGTTTTAATTTATCGACATTTGTACATTTATTAATGGTTCAGTAACAAAGATAACATTTTAAATGGCACAACAGTTAACAGGGAGTTATTGCAAACTTATTTTGTTTTTCGTTCTTTTTCGTTATCTGGAAATTTCGTTGGTAAACGAATCATATATTATAATTTTGTAGTCGAGTTTGTCTAAGTTTAGTTCAAACAATGTTTGATTTAAAACATCTACAAATATTTGCATGCGCATTAACAAAACTTAAAAAAAGAAAAACAATAAAACAATAAAAACAAATAAACAATAAACAAAATCGGTCTCGGACTTTTTTTATTTTATTTTTTTTGTTTGTATTTATTAATTTTGATTAAATGTAAACAAAATTGAAAAAAAAGTTAAAAAATAAAATTAAATTGATTTTTTTCTTTGATATTATTTTATTCGTTACCAAAATTTATTAATACCAAATTAAAATATAGTTATTTTTGATTATAAATTAGAACTACCGAATTGAAAAATAATGACAAAATCAAATTAGCCAGTAAAGAGATATTCGAGAATATGCCAAAAACAATTTAAAAAAAAGGAAATTTGCGCAAAAAAAGCCATTAACTGGCACACAGTATTATTAAAATTGTTCTAGAAATTGCGAATAAACTTGATAAACGCCAAACCTTTAAATTTCTCTTCTACACTGAGTGAAAAAACACAATTAAAATTAAATACAATCGCCTTTGATTTTAAGTTGAAGTGGAGAAGTGGATTTCTATATTGAAATAATGTTAATTTGAATAGGGAACGTAGTTTTGAGGAGTTCAACCTAGTTTCAAGGTAAAACCTATTCATTTTTACATTTTAATCCACATTTTACAGTGCGATCCACGTTTCTGACATTTAAAGTGTGCTGAACGTAGTTTCAAAGTTTTGCATACTTAGATAAACCGCATTTTTGAAGTGAAACTTCTTTGGGCGCGTTGAGAGTGACATTTCAAGGTTAAATTTTTGTGAAACGAAAAAATGTAACGCCACATGTGCAACGCTGAGATCATTGATTAGCTAAGTGGTGGGAGGTACAGTAAAAATAAAAATTTTTATTGATAGGCTAATATTTTGTAAAGTGCAATAAGTTTGGATTTTTTGATAATCTTTATTATTGTAGCAGATAAAAGGGAAAATTTCCTTTTATGTCGTTTTTCTAATTCCGTTAATTAGATGCTAGAGTTTTGAAATTTTTTTGGTGAATGAAATTTTAAGAATCTTACTATTTTAAGATTTTTATCTATCTCCTACTGGTATGGAGATATAAATTATTTTAAAAATTTTTTCTCAAAATAGGCTAATTTCAAAAAATTGAATTAAATCAGGAGAGTCCGCTACAAATTTGTATTATATATGATTGCAAAATACATAAAACCGAATTAAAGTTGTCCTATACAAATTTTTGATTTTGCAGAGATTTTGAGTGTAGGAATTTTTGTAAATAGTCGGAAAACCTACTCAAATAAACTGATTTATATCTTTTTTTAATTTTCACTTTTTTTTACTTTAAAATTTCACCATTGTAATTTAATTTTAAAGTTTACAACCCGAACCCATCGATCATTTTGATATAGAACACATAGCTGCGTCTTACGCATATAAGCTTAATATCCCTATATATCGAGATTTTTAGATAGCCAGAGAAGTTTCACTTCTGCCACGAGTACTGAGTTACACGCCCTCTTTTTTTATTTGTAAGCTTATTAATAAAGAATTTCGTGAGCGCGTTGTAATTTTTCGAAGTAACTGCCATATATTTGTTGGGGCTGGCCACGAGACGAGAAAAATCTCGATCTCAGTCTAGCATGACTGAGACGAGACGTTACGAGACTGCCTTTTACGTATCCAAGACGAGAGCGAGACGAGACTGCCTTTTAAGCATTCGACACGAGACCGAGATGAGACTGTATATTTGGACTGAAATTTACAGAGACTTATAAATTGACAAATCCAATTTCAGTTAAAAATTTGTTTTCTTCTGCACATATTCAATCTATATGGGGGACAAATTGAATTTTGATGTATCGAAAATATTTCCTTCCAATAATCCACAGGTTGTCCGGAAATCGTATTTTTCGGAGATGAGACCGGAACGAGACCGAAAATTTCAATTTCTCGTGAAAAAGACGAGGCTTAATTATACGAGGTCGACACGAGACTTACAAAAATTTCGCCGAGTCTCGTCTCGTGGCCAGCCCGAACATTTGTGAACAATTTAAATACTCACTAAAAATTCACTATGATTTAATCGAAAAATTGAATTTAATTACTTTTCCTATATTATTAGTACTATACATTAATGATAGCATGGAACGATTCACTTAAATCTTCACAAATAAATGATTCAACATAAACTCTCTGTTTAGAGATAGAGCATCACATAAAAATGCTTCTCAGTAAATTTTAAAATAATGGTTTACTGGCTGAACATAAGAGTGCCGCAACAAGAACTGCAGTCGCAAGTAGAACATCAGCTCTATTTTCTATGTATCCACAATGCAAATGGAAAGCTTGATACGCAAACGATGCGATGATGCGATAGCAGCTGCGTCGCATTGTGTTCGCAACATTGAATTTGTGTGTATTCAATATTTTGACAAATACTGTAGCACCGATGGCAAATGGGGCTACGTCTTCATTTTGTTTAGCAAGTTAACCTCTATCTCTAATCTCGAGACCGAGACCGACGAACGACTTGTCGAAAATCACTTTTTTGCACTTTTGACCAGAAACCAATTTATAGTAGGTAAGGTACCTATATTTGAGTTGAAAAATATTTTTAATAGATTAAGAGGATAAATCCACCTTCCCCTCTTAAAATCTTAACTTAACCAGTTAAGCAGATAAGACATGGGAAATTCTATACCTATCATTACAGATTAGGGTACACATAGTATCATGAAGTTTGTCGACTTTCTTGAAAAATACCATCGGAGAATCTGATAAAGCTCAAAACAAAGCTTTAAATTGAATAAATCTGATTTAATTCGATGATTTTCGATTTTCGTTTATTATTCCCTTTTATCAACAAGCCGTAGTAGCCCGTAGCGTAATGGTTAGTGCGTTGGACTGTCACGCTGGAGGTCTGGGATCGCTTCCCAGCCTCGTCCACCTAAAAACTAAAGTTTTTTTCAGGGCTACTGCCTCTTGCGAGGAATTGACAAATCCTCCAAGAGTATCACTTGTCACGAATAAGTGCTTCTCGTCTAGCCGTTCGGATTCGGCATACAATTGTAGGTCCCTTCCATTCCTGTCAAAAGGCGCACACAGGAATGGTTGCGAGTTGTTAGTCACTAGGCCCTGGTTCTTCATGAGCCGTTGTGCCACCCGATTTTTTTTTTTTTTTTTTTTTTTATCAACAAGCCTCGGAAAGTGACAATTAGTTAACAGGTTATTAATCGAGTTAATGAACTGAAATTGCCTTTGAGTCAGGAATTAAAAAAGATACATTTTTATTCGGTCCAAGCTTAGGATCTCATCAGTATTAGTTTATGCGATAACATAAAGAGCATTCAAGCAGCAGAAGACACGTTTTCTAGAATGTAGCTAACCCGGGGCTTAGACGAGCGAGTAGAACTAGTAGCGTTTATGTGTGTTAGTGTATCTGAACACGAGACAGCCGACTAGCAGGGCAAATAGTATAATATTTTTGCTTGCGCGTAGCCGGCCAGTTATCCTGCTAGTGTAGTGTATTGTTTTCATTTATTTGTTTTGTTTCCATAGTTTCCATAATTTGTATATTTTTCTGTATGAAATATTTTTAAAAAATCATACTAGTTGACAAAACGCGCAGAGAGCTACTAGTCACACATACATCCATAAAACTAATACATTGATACTAATGCTACTAGTTCTACTCGCTTGTCTAAACCCCGGGTAAGAAAAAAATTGTTGAAACTATTGACTGCTACTGGACAGAGAAGAATTCTTTCTGTGTTTATTTTTAATTCATTTGGGGATCTCTAGAATCTAGTGGAACGATGTAACAACTTTTTCCTATATCATTCAACCATCATTTCATCTTCCGTCGCAAGCTTTCATTGAGCGATGATATTGTCTGCCACATATACACAAAACGCATCTTACAGGAGTTTTTCTGCATTCATATAATTCACATCAACTACTTACCGCATTTCTATGACTATTCCCGTATGCTTAGAGCATTCGAGAAATCTTGCTTATTTTTTCACTCTCTCCGAACCGGAGAATGCGACTTCATCACACTTAAATTGTGCCCTTATAGCTTCTGCTGGATCCAGAGATTTTCCCATCGCGCATGTGCCCTTAGCTTCTGCTGGGGATTGGGACACAATCCCACTTTGATTGCGTCTTTAACTTCGGTTGAAAACGTGAACGATGTTTAATCCGTAGAGGTGAAAATTCCTTGCAAGCACTTAATGGCTGATGTCCATCTCAATAATGCAGATGAAAAATTTACGATTGTTTTTTGTTTCTAAGGAAATAAGCTTCACTTTCGATATTAATGTGCTTGTTTGAAACGGATAAACACGAGTCAAAAGAAGATGACAAAAGAATTGAATTTGTTATGTCTTTCAGATTTTCTGACTTTCACACAAACTCTGATTTTTGTATAAATGTTGTACCACTTGAATAGCGACAACTTAACTTGAAATAGACATCACAGCGAAACAAGTAAATGGAAAAACGCCACTGTATCTGCAGCAGCAAACTAATTCAATATTATTTATTGAAACATAAACTACTTGTTAAAATCATGTTTCTCATCGTGCAAGCATGTTTCTCAAGTAAGTTGAGCTTTCGAACATTTATTTTGTTGGATAGTTGACACCATTGAAGTTCATAAGTAAAGTAAACCATCAAAACTCTTGTTTGCAGTCGGTTAAATACAAAAATACATTTTATATCGGATTTCAGTAACAGTTTTTTTTTTATGTCAAAGTATAACAATGACTATTTTAGTTTTACTTCACTTTGATGAGTCATATTAACTTTATAAATATTTTTAATTTTATTTTCATAAGAAATTGGCTAATAGCGTCAAGCTTTGCTGTAGGTAGGCATATACATTTATTGTTTAACTTTACCTACGTTTATTGCTTGAATCACTGTTCTATAATAAATGTAATTAAAAATATTCAGTCAATTGGTAAATTAAATAGTGCGGTCTAGTTACGTGACATTGAGTTTCCAATTTTTATAAAACAAAATCCCCCTTCTTATCAATTGAACCACCATAAATTATCGCAGAAATCAGACTTATTTTTCTGTAATCTTGATTTCCACTCGAAATACGAAAAAAAAGTTCAAACAATATAGTTAAATTTCTTGATGACAGTTCAAATAATCTATCAAAAGTCAACTTAATCCATTAAATCAATTAATTCAACTGAGAAACTATTAAATGGCGCCCAATTAACCTCTTTCCCATCCAAAGTTCTACTTTCATAATTAGTTTTCATCTATCAAGCTCTTACTTTCAAAAAAAAAAACATTTGACACATAATTTTGCAATCCTTAAAACTTAAATATGTAGCTACTTCTACACACAAAAACAAAATAATGCAACAAAGTAGACAGGTAGGTATATATCACAGTGAGAGCATCTTTAATCTTCGAATTCACCATAGAAATGTAGGTAGGTAGGTATACTCTATGAGAACTTGCAATCGGATCGACCACCACCAAATTACGTTCCATCCTATAACTTGTTCATAACGAAAGTTCTCCAATAAGGCAAACATGACGCCAATCGAATGGCCTCTGGGATCATTTGTGTAAAGACTCAACAAAAAAACAACCCGAATAAAAAAAAAAAATAAAACGAAACCCAAGAAACCTTAATGATGAGCAATAATCCGTTTTTTATTCTTTAAATAAAAAATAACGTCTAACCTCACACCGAAAATTCCTCCGACAATTTGACGCTGCGCCGCAACGCTAACCGTTCAAAATCCCAATCCCAACCAATATCCCGTTTATTATTTTCACTTCCCATCGTTTATCTAAAAAGTTTTTTTTTTTTTCTAAGCCAGGATAGTTGTTATTTATTTGATTTTTTGTTGTTGTTGTATTTGTCCAAAAGTCAAAATGTTAAGTTTCCAGTTATGTATCTTGCGAAGCCATTTTCACATAGGGAACATCTTCCCAAAGAAATGCGCGAGCCAAATTGACTTCCTCCTCCTCCTTGGGGTTCGTTTCATACGACTCATCGTCATTATCAATGGGGCAATATGGCGGCAGCAGCCAGCGCAACGACTTGGGGACGGCAATAACAGTAACAACATTCAAACTTATGGTTTCGCGCGCGAATTTAACCTAACAATAAGCCTTGTCATCCAATAAAAGGATTTTTATTCCGTTGGCTTGTTATTGTTGTTGTTGTACGACTGTTTAGAAAAGTAATTGTAACCTTTCACTTCTGGCTACATTGACAATCAACTAAACCAAACCACCACAGTTAGCTCAACGGAATCAAACAGCCAGCGCAGTGCATGCAATGTGCGCGCGGGCGCAAAGTGGAAAAATAAAACATGGATGGAATGAATATGTGCGGTTATATTTTTTTTTTATATCCACGATCAAGCTGGAAATTATGGGAACCTTTATGATAGAAATGTTTTATCCCAAACTTTAGTATAGTGCAATGTGGTTATGGGACTGTGTATTGAGTGCTTGGGAGATTGTGCCTTTTATAGTTGTTTCAGTTTGACAGAACAAAATCTATGCTCGCACTCGTATTAACTGCTTACTGGTAGAACAACACGCGAACCTTAAAATTTTGAAGGTGTGAATATGAATTATTTATATCGGATCAAAGTTTTTTGGACTTCAGGCTAGTTGTTCGGTCTTCGGCTCAACAAATAAAATAATATAAAAAATAACATGAGATACATAGAGTGAGTCTGATGATGGTGGGATTGGGATAAGGACAGTAGTGGCGAAGCATGCTGTCTGGGTCAACACGATTTTGCAAACAAACATGACATTTGCATGCATGGCGTAGGTGATTATAATTTATATGGCGGGAAATAAAATCACTCGAAGATTCACTCCTAAGCCAGGGCTGTATTTATGTTTGTAGGGGCCCTTTTGGCCTAAAATTAACATAACATGATACTAAGTGACCTTTTATACCCATTTGGTTAAGGTCATTACGAGAGTCAAAACTACTCCCGGTCATATTAAGTCAAATAGTTGGCTAAACTTGGTCAGTAATCTAAAATAGTTACGAAATGTTATCAACAATTAAGTTATGAAAGTCACCGTTATATTTTACTTATGTAAGCACGAGATTCAAAAGTACTCCCGATTGTAATTACTAAACACGGAGAACTTGCAACGAAATTTTTGGAAATTTCCGAAATTTGATCTCAGAAAGATTGATGGTACATAAACGCAAGTCTTACACTCCGGTTGGGATCAAAACATTTAAAAAGTAAGGCAGACTGTTGGTTTTGTATTTGTACATTTATGGCCAATGTTTCTGGAATCAAAAGTTTTATGAATGTGAATTACGTTAAGCCAACTCTTGGTCTATTCAGAATCCTAGCGAACAATTTACTTACATACCCCACTTAATAAAAGCTTGAAACTTGAAACTTTGGTCACTGACAGATTTATAGCCATCAAATACAAAAACATCTAGCGTCCAGTTCAATTGATAAAGGTCGTATGTTAAATTTTTTGAAAATATTATGCCGAAACCTTTGAACCGGCCCTCGGTGTTTTTTGACAAAATCATCCGTGGCGATCTATGAGGTAGAAAATCCGTTTTCATCTCTCAGTTTATTAGGATCTACAACCGGGAGTACTTTTCACTCTCATGCTAAAAGGCTCCTAAATACAGTTGTGGCTGGCTTGGTCAGTAGTCTAAAATACTCGTCTTGTGTTTAAAACAAGTTTAGGACGATCTGAAGTTAGAGCACTTGAAATACCCCAGAGTCCCTGCCGAATCATTTCAAGAGAAAAAAGGATGAGATACTTACGTCCTCTCATTATTTCATTCTGGGATAGGGTTTAAGCCATATAATGACCATCGAAGGTTCCAGGAATCGTCTTCTGTAAATATGCAAAAAGAGTAAAGAACGTACAATAGCAACCCTGCAAATGTAATTTTGTATTATTTCTTCCACTAAATTTAGCGAAAATGTGTAAAATCTTGAAATTCTTTAGGACCTCAATACTTGACTCCATTTTTGTTGACGTCCAAAGCCACCATTAAGATTGACTAAGTTATGAAACTTTAGTGAAGCCCCAACATAATAAAGTCGTATCAAATACATCCCTGAATATTTCATTCAATAGGTTGATAATAATAAAGTACCTTCAGGCAATTCCGTTAAGACTTACTTATAAGCATCTCCAACTCTTAGTTTTTTTTTTGTTTTTTTGGAACCTCCATCTTCACCACCACCCACAATATTGTCTGGCATCTTTTACTCTCTGCCAGTTAGAGTTAGACCAACGAGACGAGTTCGCAAAGATTTTACCTTAAACCAGGAACCTCTTTTGGTATACTGAAGCTCCAAGTCCAAATGAGAGTCTCCGTTTTTTTTTTTTGTTATGTTGACTCTACTTGTGGAACAGCTACAAAGGTAAATTGTGTCATCGTTAACGGAATCTATGAGTGCTGAGATGTGCACAACAATTCCGCAGCCAAATAGAGATCCGCACTTGACTTGCACTGCACAGTGTATACAGACCATCACCGGTGTGGAGCACATTTGGTGGGAAGACAATTTACAGCCCGTAAAGTTCATGTTTGTCTTTCTTTTTAGTTTTTTATTTTGTTGCATTTGTGTTGTCTTCTTTTGTTGGTACTATGCCCACTGCAACAGCCACTCTTGGCAGGAAAAGATCACGCTAAAATGGCAGGTGCAGGAGGGATATCTTTAAATGCTAATTCGACTCTTTTTTGTTGTTGTGTAAACAATCCGGCAATGCTCTAGCCTCTAGCTCTGTTATGTTTCAGCGTCGGAGGTACGACGAGCGACGGGAAACTTTGGAGTAATTGTTGTAGTTCGTCGTCGAATCACTTAGCAAAATGTAACAGCACATCAGCGAGAGGGATTTCTAATAGATGAATGCAGAAGATGCTGCGGGGGGTTATATATTTCGTCATTTTGTGTCTTTGTGTCTATTTTACATTTAATTTTTGCTGATTAAGTGTCAGCTGAAACACGGTGTCCAATTAAATAGATCCTATTCGATTGAGAAAAATATGGAGTAAGACAGAATGATTTCTATTAAAGTTCATGTTACACCATATCAACGACCGACAACGCCACCGTACCGCTACAGACATGCTGTGGGGTAATATTGAATGGTTGGATTAGATGTTGGTCAAATCGTGACTCTTTAACTGACGTTGACGTTGTCTAATTGACTTAGTTTGAATGCAGCAGTAATATAAGTATTAATTCTTTTGTAGATCTTTAGTAAAAATCTTTAGGTTAAAATCTATTATACTGACATTTTTTTATGACATAAGATTTGAAATATTTAACAGCAATGAATTTGATTCTTATACTAAAAATTTAAGAGTTATGCTAGTTTGTAGAAAAAAAACTTAGTAGTTTGACTATCTTCATATTTATCCAGAATGTTAAGTTCGATTTTTTGAGCAGAGCCTAGATGGCAACACCACCTCTCAAGTGCCCTGCTTATTTGTGACACGAATTATGAACTGCGAGTTGGAAATGGTCTTGAGTTTTTACATTTCATTGACATGTGCGGTCGCCGAGAGTGACGAAAACTGATGCAACATTTATAAGTAGAATAGGTAATTGAGTTTAAATTCGATCGAATTATAAATTCGCTTGTTTGCGGAACGCGCCTTTTTGTTGTGAATTGCGATTTTACATTTTACAGTTCTCAGAAGCTTGTTGTTGGTCGTGTAGAAAATATTAAAATATGCATTTTTTTGTTATTTAAACAAAGTATTTCGTAGTGTTTTCTTTTTCAATTTTGTAAAGAAGATCAATTATTCATTTCGTCGAAAAGACTTATTACTTATTTTTAAAGACTCATTCGCAGTTCCTGTGAAAGACACTTAACGGATTGCGTACACCTGATTTGTCGTAATTTTAGTAAACATTTCCAAAAGTTTTACTTTGTGGTAACACTTCCGAAACTCATTCTTGGTGAAACATCCATCTGTTTCCTCGATCTCGAACTTCTCTTGCTCTTAAATTTTCTTTTTGAGAAGTCGGTGTTCTTTTCTCCTCATTTGTTCATAGAGCTCGTGAAAAGCTCTGATTCTATTATGCAGTCTCGCTATTTTTATCTCCCTCTTGTTCAGCTGCAAGAGCTTAATTTTCGCAAAACGGAATGGATTTTGTAGTGATGGTTTTACACCATCAAAACATCAGAAGCGTATTTCTTGATGCATATTTCCTCTGGTTCTAAATATTAGATGCAAGTGAAAAAGGACTTTCTCAAGCAGTCATTAGAGAATTGATCGTGAAAGAACCTATGGATCTCTTGTGAGTTCAGTCGTCGTAGTATGTATTTACCTATTTCAACTGTAGTTGGCATATTCAAGACCTTACCTTTGGATCAACGAGCTTACTATTCTAAGTCAATGTTAGTACCTAGAAATGTTGGAATATCCATGATATTGAGGGAGTGCCTTTTGCCGATGACAAAGGGGTCATCCTGGTTGATGGCTGATTGATCCGGATACCTCCCATCCATGTCCCTTCTGTGAATTTGGATATATGTGAACTGCGTAGGTAGTTCCCACTAAGCTACAGCGTATCGGCCTGAATCCGTTATCAGAATGGGGTCGTCCAGACTGTAGTTTCCGAATATACCATCAAGTTTAGGTAACGTGGAAGTGGCTGTCACTAAAAAACCAGCACACTTAGTCCAATAAGACAGTTCGTTGTGATACCATAAAGATCTAGCACGAATTCTTCCCTACTCGTTGGACTATTTGAAACTCCTTATAAAGCAAAGCGGTCTGCTAGATCACTATAGCATAATTACACTAGAAGTCCCTAAGATAGATTCTACGTTTATGGAAAGAGCATACATGTACATAGAAGTAGAAGGTGAGCGACTATTTTTTCTTCCTCTTCATCCATGCAGCTTCTAGAAAAACCATTTCCATAAGCACCAAGTCACGTTGCACGTCTGCAGTTAAGGATTGTACCAGAGTTTGTAGAAACACGAGTGCAGAAATTTAAAGCGGATTGCCTAACTTAAAAGATGCAGACATCGGTTGGAGATATCTCGTTTTATTCAAACTCAGATACGACTTCTTTGATCGCTAGAAATTCCACTTGGAATTCGCTACAACGGTTGGAAAGTCTAAGTACATGCCTTCATCAGGTAGGTAGTAATGGCGGCCCCGAAGAGCCAAGCTCGATGACCCAAACCAATTAGCGCTTGTGTGCGCCGTTTTGATACCGTAACTCGTTTGACCTGTGGATGAAACTGGATAATTGATAAAGAATTTGTAGATAGACTTCATAGTGGGCCATCGCTTACGCCTCGGGTTTGATAGTGATATGCTAAGCTTGGTGATTTTTTTTTATATTCTGCACGCACGAAAGGGGTTATGAATACCCTTAAATTGGTATTAACAAAGCATGAGCGATTAGGCAAGTAGGAGAGGATTTAAAAGGAGAACCGATGCACATTGGTTTTGAATGTTTGCTTATCGAAATGAGAGGGGAACATTGGGCTGGGTAAAGCATTTCACATTCGTGTGGTGCGACTAAAGAAAGAATCTCTGTACTTAAGAGTACCTCCGAAGTTGGGCTCGAGGGTAAACTGATGGGCATTCCTAGAAGCGCGAGTATTACCGTTGAATTGTTTAAGGGGAGGAATGCAACTGGCTATTTCACTAGAACACTGTTTATAAAAATAACGGTAAAATAGGGAAAGACATGAAACATTACGGCGGTGTTCGAGAGATGTAATTGTTTCCGTAATAGTTCTTTCACCTATCATTTTTAAAGCTCTCTTTTGTTTTCTGTCCAACAAACTCAAGTGAGTTTTTGGAGCTCCTGCCCAAACATGAGAATTGAACTCAAGTTTTGGACGAATAAAGGCTTTGTAGATCACAGCCAGATCAGAAGGGGAGAAATACTTCTCGCATCTACGGTGAAAACCTAAACACTTAGCATGCGTTTTTGCCGACATCAAATATGTGGTCATTCCACAAAAGCTGAGGGCACTATCGTCAGCGAAACAGTTTAATGGGTTTGAAATTTCAGACAAATGATCATTTATAAAAATTTAGAAAGAGAGTCGGAGACAAAACGGAGCCCTGGGGCACACCAGCATTTACTTTAGGGATATCAGACTTGAAACCGTCCAATACAACTTGTATTGAACGGTCCGAAAGGTAATTTCTAATCCAACGTAGAAGATAAATAAAGATAAAATGATATGCACAACAGCCAAGACGCATAATATCTGATCCCTCAGGGGAATTGTCAAAGGTAAAACGTTCAGTTCAGGAGCTAGAACAAAATTGTTTTAGTTTCGTCATAACTCTGTGAGAGCAAAATGGATAAGGAGTATGTTGACAAATAAAGCATTGCTACTATAGTTTTTACAACCTGTATATTAGTATTAAATATTTTGGAAGCATAATGACTTCGCTTACGTTGAGAAGTTGGAAGGTGAACATCAGGCTAAAACATAATTACTTTTTTTCTCAATAAGAATTCGATTTGTATTTTTGTTTAGTCTAAACCATATTTTTGAAGCATCACAAAAAGGTGAATTTCTCCCTCTTAAACCTCAAATCTTTTATTAACAATCTAAGGTATAAGTGTTCTAAAAGGGTCACGACTGGCGCGTCACGCTCAAATTTCCTGTTCTTAATATCAGCTCAATTGTTTCCACTATTATATACCTATACGTATAATTGCCTTACAATCTTTTATATTTCCTTTGAGAAAATAGTATAAAACCCCAACACCTTTTGAAAGCCATTAAGATGGACAAAGGCTGAGCACACACCATTAGCCACCCATAGTTTCTCCTTCCATTAACATCTTAAATTTCAAAACATGTTACTTCTTATGTAAGATATAGGTAGATATACCTTCAAACGCATTTAGGGTTAAAAAAGTTCATTCGTTCTACCGTTTACGCTGCACTTCATTATTTACAACAACTGTAACACGTACAAAACATTTTTTCAGATTTTCTTCATTAACTTTTAAAACAAAAACCAAAAAAAAACCTTAAAATAAAATCAAGCAAAAAAACCTAAAAGAACGACCACCTTTCTAAAAGTCTCTTGAAGGAAAATCTTTAACTCTTTGCTGTATTCAGGTGTAATAGCAGCAGCAGGCACAACCAATTACCAATGGGTTTATACTTACAGAGTTAGGTATAGGTATAGCGTATAGATACAAAGATACACTCCTTGGCCCAGCATCTAACTGTTTTTTTTTGGCTGGCCGTTCCGTCCATCGTCATTGTTGTCGTTTGTTGCCACAGCAGAAGAAGGAGCTCAAACTAAATTAAACACAACAAAAAGAAGGAGAGAGAAATATATTCACAGAACAACAACAAAAAATAGTCAGCCGCGAACGTACACCTGACATCGTCCAACTCCATGAGTTGAACAAAATGATTAGATGCGAGTGTTTTTCATCGATGGGGGATTAGATGCCTTACCTCTATGCTCCTCAAAGCTCACGATCCACTTAAAGGGTGTTCCTGCACGTATACATATGCCAACTGCAGCAACCCGAGTGCCGAACTGCCGAGTAGCAGCAGCAGCAGCATCATGTTCGATTTGGCCCAAAAGAACGTGGTCAGCAACATTGACAGGAGCCAATACATAAAATCCGCTCGTCGCGCAGACGAAATCTCTATGTCGCGGTTGAGGTGGCTTTCGGTTTCCTCATTCCAATGTTAGTTGATGGTGCATTTGAGGATTCTGTGATGTAGTGAAAAAAAATCAAATCACAGCGTCAGCGTCAGAAAAGCAAAAAAAAAGCTAGAAGTGTTTCATAGGGTTACCATGTTCATTATATGTTAGTACCAATATTGATTTTTTTTGTATGTGTTAACATCTTAGTTTTTTTTAACCCTTTCGGTACGGATGTGGTACAAGTCCATATAAATGTTCTTTGTCTTGTACCACATCCGTACCGAAAGGGTTAAAATAGTAGTTATTGCTAAATATTAGGACAAAGTCTTATGTAGTGTACGACGGCCAGTATACGGCCAGTTAATTGTTTCTTTTTCAGTAAGTAGTAAAGCAGCGTGAGCGCGTGTGGAAAATAATCAGGGGGTTTAAAAGAAGATAACCATTATACACGCATGTGTTTTGAAGTTTAAAACGGGTTAGGAGGATGGAAAAGTAGGGTCAAGTAAAGGATTTCACAATCTTGATTTGCGACTAAAGAAAGAAAGTAGATACGTCTATAGGTAGTAAGACTCAAGGTTAAACTAAATAACATTCCTAAAATCTTGAGTATTAGGATTAAACTAAAACGTTTAAATCCGTTTTTTGTATGGCTTCGAAATCTTAGCATCTTTTAAGTGAAGTGGGTCAAATGGCGGTGAAGTTCGCCATTTTGAAACCGTATAACGTATAGCTTTAATAAAAATAACCACCCCCTATTCCCCAGGGTAACTTTAGAATATTCCTACTCAGAAAAACAATAAGATGAGCTGGGAAATTCGGTTGGAGATCAGTTCAAAGGCGTCCAGTTACATGCTCGGAACGAGACATCCTTTGATTGATTAAAATTGTTATAAGATTTGGTCACTCCATATTTACTTACCTAGCTTTTTGAACTCTTAATGGGTAAAGGACATCAATTCAACTACTGCTACAAGCCATTTTGTTCTGTTTCGAGAAATGTGTTTGAGCTCTTCTCAACTTTTTCCCGGCTTCGGAGCATTCTTTCTGACCTTCTGCGCTAAAGTTCTTCTCTGGTCCCCAGGTCTTCTGCCATCTCGAGAAAGAGGATCCCATTCTATTGCGTATCTCGCAAAAGAGTCTTCCCCATGCCACCGTAGGTTGTGACCAATTTCTGCCACTTTCTTCTGTAATCTGCGAAATGAAATGTGTAATTTCGAAAGGATTTTGACCACTGCACAGATGAAATTCTTTGTTGGAGATGGTATGATGGACAGCATGCCGAAAGCAGTGCGCCGTGGAAAGCAGTGGTACTGAAGCAAAAACTGATCAAATCGGGTGATCATCCGATCACTGAGCAAAATGATCTCCTATCAGAAACCGCTAGTCCACAAAACCCAAGTTAAGCTTCCCTTATCCTGGCTAACGTTCGTTGTTAGAAATCTAAGAGAAAACGAAAACTATTTTGTTGCATTGAAAAGAGAGTTCAAGGCTTTGATCTTCAGTTCGGAAAGTACTTTAATGTCGTTATAAAATGTCTTTCGAAGTGATTGTGCTCCTATACTGGACAGAGGGGCTATTAACAGAGGAAAGGAATGACAATTACGACCACCACCATCCCCCATACACACCTTATAACATGCGTCCACTAATAGTTGTATCGATGCATGGCATTGTACTTCCTGAAACTGCATCTGCATATCGTACCAATTTCACGAGAATGCAATGATCTCCATCATTCAAAACACAATCTCTATGAGTTAGGCACCGATAGAGTTCCACCAAGCCAACAATACTACTCTTTGCGGAGAACTCATCCCAAATCGATAAATTGAAGGTTTTTTCTGACAAATTCACTAAGACGATCTTCAAGCTTATTCTTCTTGAGAACCGTTTTGCTTGAAACCCGTTTTGCTCGAAGATTGTTATAGTGTTCAACAGTTATCTGAGCTTTCCTAGCTTGATGCCAAAATATCATTCTCTGAAGTTTGTCTTGTAAGGTCTGTACTTATAGTGATAATGTCAAAAAATGAGGTTCTCATTCCCATTCCTAGTTTGGAAAGGCTGGTATATCATGGGTTGTCGAAGAGAAAGACGGAACCTCCTAAGCCGTCTGAAACGGCTGTTTAGCGACTGGTTTTCCTCCAAGCCTTTCATTTGTTCGGCACAGATTATTTAATCGATAACACTATCTCTGAAAATAAGGAACCTCGTACCATCGGCATCGAGTTGGTATTGGTCGGTTTAGGAGGGTGGCACTGCCTTGCCTTTGATCCTGTACCCTGATGTTTGGATTGCCCAAAAAGCCCTTGAACTACCAGTACTATTTGAGTTGAAGTATGGCGAAGAAGATGACGGACCCTGTCTGAAAGAAGTCGAGCTGATGGTTAACCCCCAAGTCTTCCACTTTTTCGGCACGGATTATGAAGTCGCTAATACTAATTAAATTAGTGAGCTCGGTCTTATGGTCAAATTGAATTGGTGAGTATTGAGCTATAGGGTGAATGTCTAATTTTTCTGTTCGCTCAATTTGACGTTATTCCAGAAATATAGAAACCTATACCATTGAAAGATTCCACAATCGGTATCGGCAGTATTACCACAAATCACATGCAGTGCTATCAACAAAAAAGCAATTTCATTCGCTTGGTCACCCTTAACCAATAGTCAAAACGCCTACCCCGCTACAACCATGATTATAAAGTACAAAATCAAAAAAAAAAAAAAAAAACTTGGAATTTGTAATCGGAGAACTAACGATTGGGTCTATCTGTCCAAACGATAGATACATTCTGAGGTTTATAGAATAGATAGATAGTACGGTACTCAAAGCCACTTCGTCATCGTGTATAGGATCGTGTCGCAATTTTGTGGTCATGGTCTTGCTCTATTGTGTTGTGTGTGATCGTTGAGCTAGTTTGCTCCAAAGACTTCTCAAAGAGAAAACCAGAAAACCCAAAGCAAGGAGACATCGGCAGTGCTTTCCCCCTGGGTTATAATTTCATATTTGCCACGACCAAAACCGTGGACGACGATGAAGACAGTAGACTATCATGGTGGAAAGAGATATCGAGTAAGGGGAGCCCTTACCACAGCATCGGCATCGTAGCGATATCTGTAGAATTATCATAAGCGATGACTCTATTCCAGGAAGAAATTAGATCACTATTGTAATGGCGTGTTGTGTGTGCTATCCGTAAGATACTTGCAAATCTCATAAGATGTGTGTTATAGTTCCCGTTGGTTTTTTTTTTTTTTGCTTTTGCAAGATCGATTTATACGTATATTATTTTAATGTGCTCCTTCACTTCTGTCTCACTTTATTCGCGATTGTGCTCATCGAATTGAATTTCATTGGAAGTTCTTGACCTTTTAACAAGAGCGCACTCCACATATGTAATGTGCCACGGCCGCCTGCGGCATTGATCGTGTGCTGGGGCTGGCTACATCAGCATCATACCTTTACCTACAACTCGAATAGTTGGAGGAGGAAAACCCTTGCGCTTTGGTCTTTTTGGATGACGATGACGACGACGTGGAAGTACGGCTACAATCACTCAGCATCGGTATGTTGCAACATTTTTTCTGCTCATTTTCTTATGTTAACTTTTTAATGTGCTGTTTCGCTTGATCGGATCCTATGGATGGATGGAAGTGTGGCAATTCATAGAAAGTCAATGGGTGGCATCGAGAGGAGATGCTTAAGTTTTGTTGTCGTCTTTTTGCCGCAATCCAATTCCAATGACAACACTTGGACTCCATCATCACCGACCGACACAGGCTTTTGCTGGAAGGGATTAAGAAACGTTGACAGAGTAAAATTTATTTGAATAGGGTTCAAATTGCAAAGATGTATAATTATGTTGTGCTGAGTAAGTGTCAATGTTGATGCAACAAGATCTTTGAAAGGTTGGAGCTTGGCTTAAGCATCAGCACATCAGACTTGGGGGCTTGTTGCCTGTTTGGATTGGGATAGAAAATATGGAATAACAAATCAGTGGTTGTTGTTTGCATAAGACTAATTGATGTTGAAATTATGATTGGTATTATATCATTTCGGAAAGTACGTTGACATTTCTGAATGAAGACAATATTATATAAAAAAATTAGAGAAAGGGTCATTATTATTCAAGTTAATTATTACTATTTTCAGTTTCTTCATTTGAATTTTTATTAAATTACTGTACCTAGAAGTTGAAATGCTTTTTGAATAGGTAAGGCTTTTTTTAATGGAAATTTAGAACCTGCAAACTATAATGACTGATGCCACCATGCCACCTAAACGTGCTGGTTTTTACTTGAGCTACTTTGCGACTAATCCCATGTGTTATTATCTCTGTTTTTAGATGGAAGCAAGGCCCCCTCATCTACTAGCAGATCTCTTCTTCGTCATCAGTAAAAAGCGTGTTTGATCTCAGCTGGGAGGAAGAGAGGTCGATGCCCTCTATCTCCCCGCTAGTTCGACTAATTTGTATGCCTTCCTGTCTTAGGGCTTCCGGAAGGGGTAAGATTGTGATATGATGTATCAGGAGGGAAGGATGGTTATGGAGGTTCTGTTGTAAGGTTGTAACTGGGAGGGTTAATGAGATTGGAATGGCTACAGGATAAGGAGTGGACTGACGGCCGGGTGGTCTGTAGGCTATGGTTGGGTCTGGCATGGTGTTGATTACTGGAAGCGTCTTTTCGGGAATTCGTCTTTCCGTTACGCTATTGTTCTGCTTATAGAAGGAATAAAGCAACCCTATTTTCTCGAGACGGAGTATGGTTATCTCGGGAAAGTTCACGATTCGCCAATTGAACATAAATACGGATAACCAAGGCGCAAGGTTATTTTATTAATGTTTATAAAACTAGATACATTTTGGTCTTACAAATTTGTTGACACATAGGGGGGCTAACGTTATACAGTGTCTTAAAATAAAAAACAAAAATACAAAATTATATACATACATGTCATGTTTTCTTAACTTAAAAGTCGGTTGACTTTATTCCATCCCAGTTGTAGTTGTAGTAGTGGTTTCGTCGGTGTTTGGAATAGGTTTGGAGTTAGGCCACGGTGGTGGACTGAACCTGGGTCAGTGTAGAAGCGTACTGATGCTTCGTCGGTGGGTTTTGAGAAATATCCTCGTCCAAGGTCTCCAATGCGCTGAGGTAATTTGGCTTGGAATGTCGTGGTTGGTCTGTCATCCTTCTCATTAGTTGATTGGGGTGGTGGTCAATGTTTCTAATAAGCTTCTTTGTTACGCCTCTATCCCCCCAGATCCCGCACGCGCTGGGGTCCATTTACACCGAGCATAACGGCACATTCGATTGCAAGTAATATCGGCACTAACTAATAAAATATTATGCAAATAAAAGTTGCTGTGTTGTGTCAATGCAGGTGTGACACCCCAACTTATGGATTATGCGAACATGAAAGATGAGAGATAATGGGTCTGCTTAATTCAAGCAGTTTAAAAATAAATTAAATAAAAAAAAAAATATAGGATCAGTAGATCTATTTATTAAAAGAAAAACAAAAGACAACAAAAATTTTAAAAATATAAAAGTTAAAAATTAAAAATTAAAAAAAATTGAAGAAAAGCATGTTTAGGCATTAGTTAAGTTAATTAGTAGTTTCAGTTTCTCTTCCAAAATTGTATTATCAATACTAGTGATAGGAGATTATTATTGTTTATGTTAGTTATATGAAGAACCATATAGGAGATATTTTTGTGTGATCTTGCTATGATTAAAATCAAAAATATCTGAATTTATGTTTACTTCCCTCAACATCCTTATAACTGGTTCGTTTCTACCAAAATCAGTTCGGTGAGGAGCTTGATGGGGAACTGATCGAAGAGTATGTGAGCTGATGTTAAAACTCATAACCTCGAGTAAGGTAGAAGAACTAGTGACGCCAGACAAAATTTGATGTACAAAAATTATATCAGCTACTTCACGGCGCTTTCGCAGGGATTGTTAGTTAAGAAGCCGTAAGCGATCTTCATACGGGGGCAGGTTATAGTTATCATCCCAAGGAAGTCCCCTTAGAGCGAAACGGAGGAATCTTCGCTGAATTGCTTCGATTCTTTTAATATAAACAAAACGATACGGAGACCATACTTGGCTAGCATTTCAAGTAAAGGTCGGACAAAGGTTGTGTACAGAGATTTCGTAACAAAAGGATCTGAAAACTCCTTAGAAAATCGCTTGACAAACCTAAGAGCAGAGTTAGCCCTAGAAATTATATTGTCATAATGTGATCTGAAACTGAGCTCATTATCATAGATAATGCCTAAATCCCGACTGGACGTTACTCTAGGGACAATGACATTATTAATAAAGTAGTCCCGTGGTGGTGGACGAAAACGTTTGTGCGAATATGTGATTGCTTGGCACTTATCGACATTGAGTTCTAAATTATTGTTCTTTTGATACCAAACAAAAAAATTATCCAAGTCATTTTGTAGAGGAAAAGCATCAGAAGGTGAAGGATAAAATAATAGGACCAAGATGACTGCCTTGAGGGGCACTAGATTTAGCAATGAAAGAATGAATCTGATATAGAAGCCCTAATCAATAATCGATATGTACGACTTGATAGGTAGAAATCCATCCATTGAATAAAACCAGGAGGAAATCCAAGTGCTTTAAGTTTGAAAATGATAATTGTATGTGAAGATTTGTCAAATACCTTGCTAAAATCCGTGGCAATAACATCAATTTCGTTTTTCTTTCCTATGTTGATATAATTGGCTGACGGCATAGCCAAAGCTTTAAAATTCATTATTTATTTAAAACAATGTATATGTATTATGATTAATAAATGAAATACTTACTTACTGATAAGGTGTATAGTCCCTCGTTTCTAGTTTCTATAGTGTTTCTGTTGTTGGTGATCAATACTGATAACCAGTAACTGTTTGTACTCTAAGGTTTGCTTTTAACTACCCTCCAGGCTTGGACAGCTTGTCTTTCATTTTCGCTTGGATAGAAATCAATGATTTACGATGGTCTTCTTGTTCAATATTTCTTGGAATTTTATTTCCCAAGTACAAATACTTTCCAAGTGCTGAATTTTGAAGCCTTCTTCAGCCAGTCGGCTGTGTGTTTCCCATTGAAGTTGACAGCTCTAAATGGTATATCATTAAACTTTTCAGTTCGCTCCACCTCAATTTTGGTCTCTTCCAGAACCGCCAATTCGTCGGTACTGAGAGCTTCCTGAAGTTATTCTTAGGCGGGATAGCAAATCTCAAGCTTTGCGCTGCATTTGCATAGGAAGTTGGTGTTTGTTACCGCCCTCCGTTTTTGTTGCTAGTATTTTGGGTCTTATAACCTCTTAGGGGAGAAGAATTACTGTTATTCCTCTTAACCTATTCTTAGCTTTTGAAGGGATTGGTATTACTAACTTTCTTTTATCCACTTTCTTGTTGGCATCTACGGGGTTAATACCCTCGTCAGGAAACCGGAACCCGCCTCACTGAGTCCTTTCCTGAATGGGTCATACAGACCTTCGCATAGTTCACTTCGTTTCAGAACAGGAGTAGTTTGTCGCTTTTGGTTTGTCGGTGGTCTCTTTGGTGGTTTCGATATTTCTATCCCTGTCTTTACATCACTAGTGCCATCTTTATAGATATATAGGCACATTGCTCACTTGACCGGGAAGTATTCTTCCTTGGATCATGGCTAATGTTTTGTGAGAGACGTCGTCCCTAAGCAGGGAAGTATTCTCCCCTGACTACTGGATGACGCCATCCATATTTTTCTGCGCGGTTTAAAGGAACTTTACTACATCCTCATCTCGGATACTCAATGGAGGTGACTTCCCGCGGAATTTTAAGTTGTTGGTTAGTTTTGGTTTTGGGTTTGGTTGTGTTTTGTTTTATTTACTTTTAGAATTTACATTAAAAATTCAATAATACAAAATAGAAATAGACCCAAATCTAAAATTAAGACCCAACGCTAAATTTCAAAATCATACTACTGTTGAGTTAGCCATTTTCAAAAATATTCAGTGCATCATTCGTACTTACTTAGGACGCAAATTTGCAATTAAGCAAAATCATTATTTTCACATACCACCTACCAATCACTCCTTAATTAAATTGTTCAAGCTTTAAAAAATTGTTTAGCTTATTTAGAAATAAAGTGTCTCCTAAAATGTTTATACATACATACATATACATATATGCACCATGCAATTCCAATTTAATTTAAATTATAAACGCTTTTCAATCAAATTACATTGCATACCATAGCACCTAAAAATAATTATCTATGGCTTTTCGTTTCGTTCACTACCTATAAAGTGGTAAAGCAAACATTTAGCTTGATCATGAAAAGTTACATCATACATACCATACACCACCGGCCCCATGCATAGGGGGTATAGTAAAGTTTAAACAGAAAATTTAAATTTACTTGCGCAAATTGTGAGTGTCCAAAACGAATATAATATATCCTTTCCAATTATTGGTAGCTCACGGTGGAAAACATAAGGCTTATTCCACAAAAGATCCGATAATCCTCATACATCATCAGGCCATGGATTCAGACAAAAAGTGATAGACCTTAGCTAACTAATGGGTAATTTAAAATAAAAGTATGCCAGTAGCGGAACTATGAGTAGGGTTGTAAATACAACATTCGCTTAAATACACCCATGAAAAAATTCTGGGAATTGATTTTGATCTGCGTAACAAGCAAGTTCGTCCTAAAAGAAAAGAAAAGTTTTAATTAATTTCGTTTTGATAATATTAATGTGTTTTATATTATGGAAGTTTTAATTAATGTTCAATTAATTACTTTCATTAAATTTATTTAATGAACTGTAATAAAGGAAAAAGCTTGGTTTATTTATTTAAGAACACGAGCGAGACCAGCTGATTTCTGGAGAATGCTTTGGGAATGTCTTTTGCCCAGGAATTGGTCAATTTAATTGGAGTTAAATTTATAATATTTTTAACATTGGTGATTAAAAAATTTTATTAAAAAGAATTAAAGCAAGGCAATTAAAAAAAAAAAAACTGACCTACAAAAATCGAAAAACCACTGGTATACTTTTTTTTACTAAATTGCTCATAACATTTTTTTGAGCAAAGGTTTGACCGATACATATAAGAATGAAACAAAGTAGATACTAAAGCCATTATTATTATTATTATTATTGTGACGGATTGAAAAATAATGTTTTCATGAAAACTGGCAAAAATATACACTTTTAAAAAAAACCTTTTCATATATTTTCGTGCCGTTTTTGCTCGTAAACATCTTTTTGTCTTGCAAGTCCTTTGTATTGTATGGCAAGTTCCCCATTCTTGAGATAACTTGACGTCAAGATTTTGATTAAATATGTCATATATGTCATTACGATGATAAAGAATTCGAAAATAGTGGATCCTGCGGTTTTATCTGCCCCTTTGTCAATTTGTTACACCCTAGGCTTACAGACCGAACGGATGGATAGATTTATTTATGATTTAGCTCGGCCTCTATGTTATATTTTCAATTTATCGATTGAAACAGATATTTTTCCAAATGTTGGGTAGTCCGCATTTATAACGCCACTTTTTTAAAACGGATGCAAATGTAGAATATCCAAATGCAGAGGCATTGCCAAGTTATCATGTATACCAAAATAGGCGAAAGGAAATGAAATTGTTTCATTAACATATCATTACGACCAAAACAGCCGAAAGTGATGAATTTTTAAATCTCAAACAACTATAACAAAATAGTTTAAGAAATAATTGAAAAAAAATATAAAAACCTGATTTCGCCACATCAGCATGGATTTATGAGGCTTAAATCTACTACAACCAACTTGATGGAGTTTTGTTCGGATGTTGTTGTAAAAAATCAAAATGAATTTTAAACTGACGTCGCATACTTGGATTTTTCAAAAGCATTCCGTGTGAATCATACGTTACTTTTGAAAAAGCTAATGACCATCGGGTTGCCAAAGTGGTTTGGCTGGAGTCATATTTATGTTGCAGACCACAGTTTGTTTACTTTAAAAATAAAACATCAAAAAGAATAATTGTGTATTCCGGAGTCCCTCAAGGAAGCCATTTAGGTCCCTTTTTATTTTTATTATTTAATAATGATTTACATACTGAAATCCACTATTCGCAACTACTTTTGTTCGCCGATAATGCTGTTATTTTACAAAAATAATAATGACTATGAATTACAGCAAAAAGATCTAAATAGTGTTTCCCTTTGCTGATCTTGGCGTTATAATGGACTCTAAATTAGACTTCAATAAACATAATGATTAACAAAGCAAAATTTAGATTGGGTTTTGTTTGTCGATTTTCAAGGGAATTTCGAGACCCATACATTTTAAAAACTTTATACTGCTCTCTTGTGCGATCGAATATCGCACACTGTAGCTGTGTTTGGGGTCCGAGCTACCAATACAATATTAAAAGACTGGACTCTGAACAAAAACGATTTATTCGTTATTCCCTTCGACATCTACCATGGAATATCAACACACATCTACCACCATACAATCAACGCCCTGCTCTAATTAATTTACCATCACTAACGAATAGAAGAACAGTTTTTAGAATATTATTTTTTTATGATGTTTTGATTGGAGAAATTGATTCTGAATATATTTTATCTCAAATCACTCTAAATATATACTCACGATCCTTTAGATCTGGGGACTTTTTAAGCCATAGAATTAATAGAACAAATTAAGGAATTCATGAACCTTTGTTTGCGCATATATTTTTATGTTATTGATTTCAATGTATCAAAGTATTGTTTAAAAAAAGATATAATACAGAATTTTACAGTCTCAGAGCTAATAATTTGTTAAATTTGTAGCTAAATAAATAAATAAATAAACTTCGTACTTTCAGTTTTTTAGCCCACTGTCATATCTGGACGAAACGCAATTCTGAGTGAAGGTCAATTGCACTTTTTGTTGAATTTTTAATGTTAGGGATATATAAACCATTCCATTGTGGAATTTCGACTCACTGACTGTAGTGAGTTAAAAGTTGAGAACTGATAGTGTTTTGTACTTATGACCCTTCTCTGTCTCCTGTTAGTTAAAGAATCATTAAAGAAGAATTAGTTTTCCATATGCCCAATAAAAACTTTGGTAATCTTAGGGTCAGATTGTTCACAACCAATCATCTTTAATCCAAGATTAGTGGAGCTGGAAAATCCTCAAATGTGTTTGTTGATCAAATTTTATTTTTAAAATTCAAAGTATGAGTTGCCAATCATAGATATCACTAATCAGCCAATTTTGGTTGATTAGCGTTAGTTAATTAAAGCCTTTGAAAGTCACATACTAAATTTAACCCACTGTGAACAAACTGGCCCTTAGTCTGGATTTGAGCAATACCTCCTCCCTTTTTTCACCAATTCTTAAAATTCTGGATCTGCCACTGGCTTTAGCGAAAATTCCGGACTTAATCAGGTGCAATATTAATTGTAATAACATTGCAGTAAATTCATTGTCCATAAATGGACAAGTTGCTCTCGCGTATATAGAAATGAAGCTGGAACGTTTAATAGATATACATTCCTACTATGGACTATGGTCGTCATCGTCGTTGAAACGCGTATATAGACCATTTCTCGTTTTATGGCTTATAGTGCTGCATAGCAGCGAGGCACTTAAATTATCTCCACCGATCTATAGCAAAATGGTACAGCGAGTCCAAGCCGTGAAATCAGAGTAGCGCACGCACCTCACACAGACAACTGAGACAAACTGGCCGCACAGCAGTCGAACCAATATCCAACAACCACGAGTAATAAATACCAAACCAAGTGCTGCTGCACATAAATAAAAGAATGTTTTGTTCTATATATTTTTTATTTAATCATTATCGCCAGATATGTTACTATACAGCTATGTTAGAAAATAACAACCAGCTTTGTAAACCTCTATTGAAAGCCATTCGTGTTTCTAAGATTCTTTGAAGAGTATGCTTGATGCTTAAATAAGGTTGAAGCAAAAACGGGTGCCTCGCAGTTACTGCAGCTTTTACGGGAAAGATGTTGGTTCATAAGGACAATGTCTAGATTGGACGGAATACTTAAAGCAATTAAAACCAACTTTTTTAATCCCTAACTTAGTCCTAGTTAAACAATACACAACATAACACTGATTAAATCCTTATAAATATCCAACAACAAATTTTTACTTTCTAAAGAAAGTTATTTGAACGAAAACCCTATTTATTTTGACCCCGAAATGCCTTTAACTTAACTGAAGTGGTCTATAAGCTTAACAACTATCTACGAGTATAAAAGTATCTTAACTCTTTTACTTTCACGATACAAAAAATAAACATCAAATAGTCCCATAAGTATACAGTTACAGAGATTGTAAGACTTTTTTTGAATTATTCATTTTATTTGACAACGCAAAAAAAAATAAAAACTATTTTACAGTCAACATTTTTACCATTACCATTACCACAATAAGAGACACTAAAAAGGACATTACGCATAAAACCACTGCCATTACCAATTGTGGTACATATCTTACCATACATATAATATTCAAATGCCCCATACAAATAAATAAGACGACAGGGAATTGCTTTCCTGGATGACTGGACATTGTATTTCCATCGCCATACCTTTAGTACACCTCGTTGCGGTCTCCATTTCAGTTAGATTCTTCTGGCATTCCGCAAGCCATCATCAGCATCAGAGCACTATATAGCTGCTACTGGGCACTCGATGCCTTGGCTTTTCAATCTCTTTCCAAGAAACGCAGATTTTTATTTGAACATATGCGGAGCGCGATGCCAACAATGGTTTGAAATCAAAACAAACAAAAAAAGGTCCAATGTCAGAGACAGCTAAGGCCAACCATATGCAAAGAGCAACAGAAGCACTCCAAATCGAGAGACCTCTAGGCAGTGTGTAAGGGTCCGTAGCAATGCGGTGCGGCTGATTTCCATTATTACCAGCAGCAGCCGTATCTCCATCGGTCCTTTGGATTAATCTCAATTTGACCTTTTATTGAGGCTCAAGTAATAAAAATTTATATATAACTAACTTATCAAGGGGCAATGTGTGTATGGTGTACTGGGCATCAAGCCTTTTAGCTTGGACCAAAGAACTACATCCAAGTTGGGACTTAATTTATTGCTTCCTCTATTGCCCGTGAAATGTATTCCGCACTCATTGTATTTCAATTTGAATTGCTTTGTTATAGGGCTCTTTGGGTTCGTAATAACAACCCACCAATTACCATACAACTAAATTTATATGATCGTCGAAGTCTCTGAATCTGAATGATACTTGACCATAAAAAACAAAATAAATAAATACAACTTTAAATCTATCTGGAGACTGTAAGATCTGAAGTAGTCCAAAATCGATTTGGCTAAATTACATAGGTATATTTTGACCCTGACAAAATTTCATGTTACCGGAATATTAGTCATTAATCACTCTGTCGGCAGCACAATGCGGCAAGTTTGTGTGTGGGTTGCACTTAAATCTCATAATGTGACACAACTTTTCGGACCTCTCTCACATGATACCTATTTTGATTTGAATTTTGTTTTTTGTTTATTTGTGTTTTTTTTTTTAGAATTTATTTATGGTTTTCAGCAATTTAGTGGGTGGCCAAATAAAAATTAATCAATTTTTGTTTTCCTATTAATTTTGCAGAACATGACGTGGAAGATTGGAGTTATTGGTGTTGTGTTGCTTTTGGTAACGCGGAGAGCTCAGGGAGTTTTGGGCAAGTCACAGATGTGTGAAGTTGAAACCGGACAGACAAATATTATTTTGGATATCGAGGAGAGCAGAGGAAATTGTAAGTTTATACATTAATTTACGTATTCATTTAATTTGTTTTTATTTAATGAAATTGATTTTTAAGTGAAATTGATGTAGAAAGGAAGATTGTTCAATACAACCCAAATTTCCATATTCTACAAGCTTTAATTAAAAAAAATATGCCTTTTATCATTCGGTGGAAAGCTAAATAACTTAAAACAATTGGATGCAATGGTACTGAAAACAACAGCTGCGATATGGTGTACATACGAACGACGAAGAGGACACTCGGAGTGAGGATAGCCGAACACAAAGCAGACAATAGGCAAAAGAAAACAAAAAAATAAAAAAATAAATCGGGTGGCACAACGGCTCATGAAGAACCAGGGCCTAGTGACTAACAACTCGCAACCATTCCAGTGTGCGCCTTTCGACAGGAATGGAATGGAAGGGACCTACAATTTTATGCCGAATCCGAACGGCTAGACGAGAAGCACTTATTCGTGACAAATGATACTCTTGGAGGATTTGTCAATTCCTCGCAAGAGGCAGTAGCCCTGAAAAAAAAACTTTTTAGTTTTTTAGGTGGACGAGGCTGGGAAGCGATCCCAGACCTCCAGCGTGACAGTCGAACGCACTAACCATTACGCTACGGGCTGAAACAACTACAGGCTTATCTCAACCAATAGACGAAACCAAACACACAGTTGATTTTGATTATGTCAAAATATTGGACAAGGAGAAAAGGGGAATTACAAGATACACAGTAGAAAGCTTGAGAATACAAGGAAGGCTGATTAAAGCAATGAACACGAAAGAGGACAAAGACAACATTAAGTCAAATTACAGTGTGGCACTGAAGAAAGTTCCTTGATATTAGCATTTAAGTTCTTGTCTGTTTATTTAGTGTTAATTTATTTATTTATTTCTTCGTTGTGTATTAATGTACCAAATTAACGTACAACAAATGTAATGTAAACAAAAAGTTAGAAAATAGATATAAGAAAATTGTTCATTGTGTAATAAAATATTGTTTTTAGCTAAATAAATTCCTTAATAAAGTTGGAAAATACCAACGAAACGTCGGAAAAGAATGAAATAGTTTTTTTTGCATTCGGAATAAACAGATCTGTAAGCCTGTCATACACATAAATATACATTCAACTATAAACCAGATCACCACATTTATAAAATCAATTCTTTATTCCTGTGAAAGTACGTTCGATGCCATTATGCTGGCCACCACGGGCACGCTTGCAGACCAGACGCTGAACCCAATTTTCGACGGTTTTCAAGCATAACCGATACTGCTGCAATTTCACGTTCGATATTCGTACGAAGTTCATCAATCGTCGCTGGCTTGTTGGCATAGACCATAGTATTGACATAGCCCCACCGGAAATAGTCTAACGGCGCACGACCGAGGCGGCCAAGCGACTGGACCATTTCGTGAGATAACACGTTCTCCAAACTTGGTTTCCAATAAATTGATTGTGACATTTGTTGTGTGGCTTGTGGTGCCGTCCTGTTGGAACCACATGTCCTACAAGTCCATATCATCCAATTGGGGCAAAAAATATGCGGTTATCATTGAACGGTAGCGATCCCCATTCACAGTAACGTGCCGGCCATGATCATCACGGAAGTAGTACGGCCCAATGACGCGCGCCGCCGGCCCATAAACCACACCAAACCCTTAATTTTTTCGGGATGCTGCCTGACTAATACCGCATATTTTGTTTATTGACGAAGCCATTCAGCAAGAAATGAGCCTCATCGCTGAAGATGATTTTTCGATGAAAATCCGAATCATTTTCAAGTTGTTGCTCGTCCCAATTCACGAACATACGACGCTTCTGGTGGTCAAGCGGCTTCAGTTCTTGCGTCAATTTAATCTTATAAGGATGTAGGCCAAGATCTTTTCGCAAAATTCGCTACAACGACGTCACAGAGATGCCCAACGCTTGAGAACGACGTGTGAGAGACACATTTGGGCTTTCTGCAACTGAAGCCTCAGCGGCAGCAATATTCTCGACACTACGGGCACTTCTTTGTCTCACTGGCACGGGAACATTTTGTACTGTGCCTGTGGATTCAAATTTGTCCACTAGACGCTTAATTGTTGATCTGCTAGGACGATTATGACGACCACAAATTGGACGTAGCGCTCTTAACGTTGAGCCACTGATTCCGAATATTGGTAGTAAATTTTAATAATTTCGACTCGTTGTTGGCTCGTATATCTTTCCATCAATGAATGGCAAACCTTACTGAAGAGAAATGTCAAAAAAGCGGCAAGAAATAGAAATAGAAATTTGTAGCGTCCCTGTTGAAAAACGTCCCTGTTGAAAAAATGTGTGTGCTCTGGGTCTACTCCTTTATAAAATCCGGAACAGAAAATAACTCCGAAAACATTACTCGGAACAGCCAATGGAATAATTTTGGAGTAAGCGGAGTCAAAAAGGAGTAATTCCGAACCTCCAACGTCCAACCGAAAACGACAGTAGCCAAAGTAGTTTTTGGGTTCAATAGAAAGGTGTCACTTGATTTCTTAAACAAATATGAATTCATGCTAAAAAAAAAGTTTTAAATTGTTAGAGAGGTTTTTAAAAACATATTTCTTGTATGTATGTGTGGATTTTAGGTTGGTCCAAGAATATACCTACCAAAAAAAAAAACCAATATGGTAGGCAGCCCACCCTCTCATTTTATTTCTTGTACCTACCTAAATAATTATTCTGTTTAAATTGTATCTTTAGAATAAACATGTAGGTACTCAAAACAAATCGAAAGTATTTTCCAAATTTAACTCGAAATCATACATATCATAAACCGCGTCTCGCTAACCCTTGATTAACAATATAAAAATCGCTGGTGTATACAGGAGAAGCAGTAATTGTTAGACAAAAAACCACACAAATAATCGAGAAACTAAATTGATACTTTTAGCCCAGGCAAATTTGGATAAAATTGAAGTAAATATGGATGTAACATATAGCATCATAGATTTTTGTGGTATTCGATCAGAAATGTTATAAACAAGGCGAATATCAGGTTACTCCCGCCCAAAAAGGTGTGCTATTTGCAGGAAAAATTAAAACGTTCAAGAAAGTGCAGCCGATCTTCATGCGGGGGCAGGTTATAGTTGTCATCCCAAGGAAGTCCCCTAAGAGTGAAACGGGGGAATCTACGCTGAATTGTTTTGATTCTTTTAATATGAACAAGGCGATACGGAGACCATACTTGGCTAGCTAAACTAAAAGTTCACTATATCCAAATTTTGTTTTAACTTAACTGAAAGTCAACATAATTTATATTGTACAGGTACTTTTTTATAGAAAAAAATGTATTACACATTTATTTAGTAATTTACTTAAATTGCCACCCAGACATGTCCTTTCAATTTATTCATTAGCTTGTAATTCAATGAATTGTACTTATAACTTAAAATTGAATTAATATTATCTAGACATCTATCTACTTCAGGCGCGAACGCAGGGGGGGGTTTTGGTGGTTCAAGCCCCAATCACTTAGGCTTGCGGCAGAATTCTGCAATACGAACTCGACCTAAGTTCTTAAGAATTGTTATCTCAGTCTTTGAATACAAACCAGTCAATATATGCTAATAGAAATTTGTTCATAAAAGGACCACAATACATAAACAATTTAAATGAAAGCAGGAACTTTATTTTATTTTCGACTCTCTTAATAATAAACTGATTGAAATTTTTTCCTGCGTTCGCGCCTGATCTACTTGGCTAGCATATTCAAGTAAAGGTCGGACAAAGGTTATGTACAGAGATTTCGGAACAAAAGGATCTGAAAACTCATTAGACCAACGTTATATTGTCATAATGCCTAAATCCTGAATGGACGTTACTCTGGGGACAAGGAAATTATTAATGAAGTAATCCCGTGGTGATGGACGAAAACGTTTGTTGAAATATGTGATTGCTTGGCATTTATCGACATTGTGTTCTAAATGGTTCTTTTGACACCAAACAAAAAAAATTATCCAAGTCGTTCTGTAGAGGAAAAGCATCAGAAGGTGAAGCAATTACTCTGAAAATGATCATATTGTCTGCGTTAGTAGAACGTTCCGAATGCTTTATCACTGATTCTACGTCATTTATTGTCAGGATGAACATAACAGGACCTAGATGGATCCCTTGAGGGACGCCAGATTTAGCAATGAAAGGATGTGATATAGAAGTTCCTAAAAATACTCGTTAATTACGATTTGATAGGTAGGAATCCATCCATTGAATAAAACCAGGAGGAAATCCAAGAGCTCTAAGTTTGAAAATGATAACTTTTTGAAGCAAGTAAAGAAGAAGGCAACCCAAAAAAAATTGGTTCCTCAAACCCCCTAAAAAATATTGAAGTTGTGTAGGAATTTAATTTGCTGTGTTTATATGGTATCCAGGTTTTTGGATATAATATTCGTTCAGGTGATTGAAGAATTGAAGAGATATTTCTTCAAGCATTTAATCAGATTGGCAAATTCATGCCCAAACTTTATCATCTGCATACTGATTATTTGATAAGAGTAACGTAAAGAAGTGGAAGAAGGCACCACAAATCTTTCATGGCTTCTGTAGATTAATGCTTCCCCATTCAAGGAATGGAATAGAGTAGTTTTATTACATGAAGCTCATCTATCGCTTAATACAAAAATAGATGAAGAGATTCACACACAGTATCCTTCCAGAGTTAGTTCTTCAAAATTCAGGAATACGCATATGAACATCGATCAGTAGTTGTCTTCGGAAACATGTTATTTCAGAAATAAATTTTCAGCTGAAATTATAAGATATATTTTTAGTGTCAATAACATACAAACATAAACTTGATGGCTCATTGAGCTGACCTTGCCGAAATCTGTAAACGTTTTAATAGAAGCGAGAGTGAAGATACAAACAATTTCATTGCAATCTCACAAATATTGCAGGAAATCCGACCGCCGTGCCTCGCCGCAAGTCATAAGGTCATCTCATATGGGCTTTTATTGTGTTGAGAATTATAGGTATGTTTCTAGGGTTAAGAAATCGAATCGTAACAAATTGTTTTACGAGAATATAGGTATAAATTATGGCTCAGGTATTTCCTGATTTCCTCATAATCTTTTGAGGACATAATCTTGGTCTAAACACTTCATTCCACCTAATGCATCATCATTATTTCGAACGAACTACCTGTAATTTCTTCGTCATTTAATTTTGATATAGTCGATCAAATGTAAAGAAGTAATTCATATTCATAACTCGTATGAAAAATTTCTCCCCCTCCCCTTCCTCCCGTTGAAGAGGGTGTGTCGGTGTTTAGCAAGCGTTAGTGTAATACATCACACTGTGGAACGCATATATTCCATCAACACACAATCTTGTAAGAAATAATTTGCACATAAATTCTTGCATTCAAGTGAGTGTTGCGCGCGACGAATCAGTGGCGATTTCATCACAATCTGAATTATACCTACTATGGCAGGCTCCTCTAGTCATGCCACTTAGGAGCTTGTCGTTTCATAGATTCTTCTTGTTCATCTTGGCCGCTGGACTCTAGAATAAGAGTACCTATATTCCGTGCAGCCATCAGAGACCTATGATTATAATCCGCACGGTATAGCAAAACGGAGTGCACTTTGTATATAAAAAGATATTATCCTTATTCTGCTTTACCTTAAGGGTCCTGCTTCATAAATATCCTGAGGCTATCATCCGAAAAGGAGTTACGTTGAAAAATGAGCTCATTGACTGGTATTCTTCTTTTGCTCTGTGCTGTGCTGCAGTCAGTGATGGTTAGGTGTGGCAGCATGGTAACGTTGAACAATGCAAATCCATGTTTATAATAGGAGACCCGCCATAGGGGCCACCATTACATGATTTGCCATCATGCAAAAGAAGGAACTGAGGACCGAATCTCATCAAACCATCCCGAGACGAGACACAAACATGAAAAATGGCTAAGGATATAGTATTTTCTCCCCGCGCTGCAGCCATCACCATCGCCAGCGCCGGAGAAAAGAATGGTCATCATTAACGTGCGATCATTTTGATTTGAGAGACCTGAGAGTGACTCGTTGCTGGCTGTGTAGAATGCAAACACACAGCCCGTCTCCATCCAGCTATACAGATCAAATGCCAAGATAACAAGATTATAAAGGCTTTCCCCGCTCTCCGCGCTCCGCCGCGCCACGCCGTGCCGCGTACCAAACGAACTTACTTGTCTTCGGGGGTGACAAGATGCCGCCACTGCACTCTACTCAGCCATTGAAGCTCCTCACATCCACCACAGAATGATCGACAGGAAACCAGGGGCTTAGTTTTGTGTTTGAGGAAAAGCTGAATTAAAATAGAGTACTTAATAACAGGTATTTCAACGGTATGCAATAAATCTTCAATTGAATGAACTAGATTACTTCTGGGGCATTATTCCAATACTCGTACAACAAAAATAAAATAAATTTAACAAAAACAACAACTCTGGCGAAATAATAATCCCTTTAGAAGAACCAAGCTCTCTCTCCTCGGCACACCACCAAGATGGAAACGATCGGTGACGCGACTTGAAATGGTAATTGTTGATGGCAAAGGCATTAAAAGATGTGCACTTGCATGAAATAAGACGAACACTGCTATGCCATCATTGCAGTTGAATCATGCGAAATCAAAATTGGTTGGGAGCAAAATATCAGTCTGTTGATGGAAATGCTTATAATGGATTCGCAATACTTTGTTGCAGAATATAATATTCATTGTCCACCACACACGCTTTACAGTTGCAGCATCATTACATTTTTGGTTTCGAGATCCAAAGGGTAATAATGATAGTAATTTGAAAAGGAACTTCAAGCCTTTGTTTGCTTTGTAAGAAATCTTTTTGATTTTTTGAAAGTTTCGAGATACTTTTATACTTTGTGGAAACTTTTCAGTTTAAAGGCTGTAGTACGCTGCTGATGCGAATGGAAATTTTTCTGAGAAATGACATTTTTTGTATTTTTTCCAAAAAAATCCTCTATCCTCGCAATTGTATCAAATAAATATTGGAATTCAATGTTAAACAACTGCAAAATAGGGTAGGGCAGATAATAATAATATATTTGTTTGCATTTTATTCCGAAGTTAAAAGAAATGAAATGGCCTATCAGAATTTTCGAGGGGAATTACTCTTCGGAATATTTTAACACATTAAAATTTGTTCTGTGACACCGCGATTCAAAGAGATGACATTCAAGTTTCTTTGTAAAATCAATTCCCGATACAAACCAATACATTCTGATAGGGCGTTAAGAGCATATATTTTAGGCCAAACGTTGTTAAACCAGGTCAGGAGCCAACCCTCATATCTTCGATCAGCCAGTGTTGCCACCGTGGCAACACTTCATAAAAGTAAAGTTAGGATTTGGACTATTAGTGTAACAAAGCTCATCCCGTCAGGATGAACTGCAAGGTTGATGACCCTAACGCCCTAATTATAAGGAAAGCTTTTGAGCATCATTCACACACTATCCCAATTTTCGAAGCCTGAACACATCTGGCCAGCCAGTGCCAGGATGCGAAAATTTCCCTTATGCTTTACATACCATACATCGATGTCTCCACTGCAAGCTATATGCAAAGTTGAGCACCATATTAACAGACTCCACGCATTGAACAAAAATTGGGGCACCCGAATAAAAAATTCCGAATTGGAGCTTGTGTGCTTCATGAGTTCCAGTAGAGGTAGTCACAGTGCAGCCAACTGCAGAAGCCTGTTTGTGAAACTTCCAGATGGATCAACGCTAGCATCAAAAAAGTACGTGAAGTACCGAGGACTCCCTTCAACGAGTTTCTAAGGTTCAACCCACACTCACGAAATGTTCTGCAAAATGTAACTGGGCCTCCCATACTGACTACACCCACTGATGATAAGCCAGAAGAAGAAGATACTAATGTATGAGCAGCCATTGCGGCCTGTTATCATCAGCTATTCCTTCCCAGTCTGATTCTCCATCTACAATGTTCGACAGAAAATAATTGAGGATCTGCACCGGGCCACACCCAATTTTTGAATGTGGGAAAAGTCTCAGGAACTTTTATTCGCGATAACCAGATTTAATAGGGTTGAGAATCGAGGTTAATTTATTGCGGGGAAAATTCATGATAGCGAGAAATCACTTCGAGACACGTCTGTTACAGAATCACGTGATTAAACATGAATTTTTGACGTCGCCAAAAACGCTGCTAAGTGCTTAGGTTTTCTCCACAGATGCAAGAAATTCTTTACCCCCTCTGATCTGGCTGCAATCTTCAAAGCCTTTATTCGTCCAAAGCTTGAGTATAATTCACATATGTATATGGGCAGGTGCCCCTATTACTCAGATGAGCTTGTTGAATAGAATTCAAAAAAGGGCACTTAAAATGATAGGTGATAGAACAATTACGGCAACAATAGCATCCCTCGAACACCCCCGAAATGTTACTTGTCTCTCACTGTTCTATCGCTATTTTTATGAACAGTGTTCAAGTGAAATAGTCAGTTGCATTCCTCCCTTTTAACAATTCAACCATAATACTCGCGCTTTTAGGAATGCTCATCAGTTTACCCTTGAGCCCAACTTCGGAAGTACACTTAAGTATGGGGATTCTTTCTTTAGTCGCACAACAAGAATGTGGAATGCTTTACCTAGGCCTATTTCCCCTCCCTCCAATTTTGATATTCAGAACGCTCGCACTGTGCTTGTCATATTAAGGGTAGTAAAACCCATAACAGTTAATTTCATCTTTATGTATCGCTACGACCAGATCTGTGCTTCTGCGGAATTTCGAAATATCCAAACCTTCAACAAATATACCCGAACTATTTGCTAACTTTGACCACAGATATTGGAAACTTCGTTCGTTAAATTGATACAAATACCAACAAGAAATACATATATGTACAATTTTCATGTTTCAGTCCACAATATTACCAAGCCGATACCTTTAATCATCTTTATAAATTGGTGTACAGCGTTTGGTCTATAGTTAGTAAACTGTTACGGTTATCAACATTACCTCACCAACGCCCAATTTTAATAGCCTATCTTCTTCTAACTCCGCAAAACATTCTTTAGCAAGTCATAAATCGCATTTTCAACGGTTGCTATAGCTACCAACAATTTTCTATGTTTAATACCTCCAAGCTGTACATTGAATCCAGCACTAAAACACGATTACTACTTCCACTTCCCGTTTGTGCAAAATCGTCGTCGGTCGTTGGCATAGTCATCGTCCTACTGTTAGTATAGTTGTTGATTGCGCAAAAGCGTTAAACAAAAATAATAAGCATCAGCAACAACATCAGTTCAGTAGTAAAGCTGGAGCACCACCTCCACCAGTGGCCTGGCTAAACCCTCCCTTTTTTAAACTCATAGTCACCTTCGAGCTATATAATCAAAATCATGACACCAATAATCCAGCCAATTGCAGCACGAAAGTCCGATACTTTGATAGCAGTAACAGAACAGCTCCTGCAGCAAGTCAGCAGTTCAGCATATTATGATGCAGCGATTTGATTTATTTCCATCAGAGGTGTTTATTTGCATGGCAGGCGAATTGGTGGCGATGGCGTGGACGACATGGATAACCAACAGAAAAAAACAACTGAGTTTCTATTTTAAATTTGCTGATCCATTCTAAGATACAATTGCGCACCCATCTAATGTAACCATTTTTTCACCAATTTTTATTTTTTCGTAAGCTGTTAATTCAAGCGAGGAAAATGCAAGTTGTTTCTCTTAGA
The DNA here is from genome assembly GCA_949320155.1 of Melangyna quadrimaculata. Taxonomy (NCBI): domain Eukaryota; kingdom Metazoa; phylum Arthropoda; class Insecta; order Diptera; family Syrphidae; genus Melangyna; species Melangyna quadrimaculata. The sequence continues at coordinate 456,015,553 of OX439483.1, read as the reverse complement.
TGCAAAAAGCTGATTGCATCACAGCTTCTTGCAACACTCGCTCGGGAATTCATTCTTTTTTGTTGTTTTTCTGCATCAATTCTTGGCTGCGTTCGTCATTTCGACAAAATGCCTAAGTCTCTAGCGTGCAATATCTAGATCACCATCATCAAGCCAGGACCGAGAGTTTGGTGGTTTTTTGCTATTTTTATGGATTCCTGCTGAAAGGCGGTAAATTTATTGAACTACTCTAGAATTCTACGATGTTTGCATGCCAACCACATCACTATCCCTCTGATTCACAGAGCCAAGCTCAGCTCAGCTCTCAGAGGTCCTCTCTATATAAAGCAAGGAACTGCCATTGGATGCGCACTGGAGATAGTACTAATGATTCTGGTGAGGCAAGGGCGTCGCAAATCTTCTGCACACGCGGACATGGAGAGCACATCACCATCGTCATCATCATCATCAACATCATGTGGTGGAGACGACACACAACGAGCGGGCTATAATGAAAACGAACGACTCCCGTAATGCCAATAACTTAAATGCGTTCCAAGTAATTGGATAAACTTCTAGTGCAGATGGTCGATTGTAAAGTGTTCTTGGAGGTAACTTTACTTTTTCTACAGGCAGTTGGGGAAACATAGCACGAAAATAAACAGAACTAAGGGTCAACCCGATGTGTGCCTGTGTGTATGCTCGTATATTATGTAGAATGAGTTGTGACGATGTGATTACCAATTAATGGTAATTATTTTATATTAGCATTTTTACAGGCGATCAAAAGATGCTGGCTCAGAATGTTGAATTTCTTGCACACGGCACAAGGCGGCGCTGTGTTATGCTAAGAACAAAAAGGTTAAGGCCAAGCTTAGCATGGAATGAGGCTCTGGATTGTTTACGGCCGTTTGTATAGAGAATGAGCATAAAGAAGATGCAATCATTGTGCCGACAGTAACGACCCAGGCACGAGCAGCAGCACGCAATGTTAAGTTTTTTTTTTTTAAGTTTTATTTAAAAATAATAATATAACATACGTTCTATAATAATTCTTACGCCATAATTTTAATTTATAATTTAGCTATTTATTATTTACTCAAAACCTTCATCCTGCGAAAGGTCAAGATGCGTAACTTCGTAAGAAGCATCAGTATGTGGATAAACGATGCCTTTATGATCTTAATCTCCTGGCGAAAAGTGGAGGAGAGCGATATGGCATAGGGACAAAAGGACTAAAGTAAAGTTGCAGTTACAGAACAGTGCGGTGATTGAACAGGAATAGCTAAATAATGTCTGCTGGGAAAGGGCAATTCCAAAGCTTGCTGATAGTTTTGGACGTGTAACTTTGATTTCTCAACAAGACTCTGTCCCTTTCCACACTTCTAGGGCATGAACAAGCTGCATTTAAACGGAAACAAATTAGCATCGAAAAAAGGAGAAGTTGAAAAACATCAACGAAATGTAGGGAGAAAATATTGAATTTTTTTAATTTGCATAAAAAGGAACGATCAGAAAAGCCCATAAAATAAAACTTCAAACACATCGAAAACGTTTTTGAATTCAGTAGGCAGTTTTAAGAGACTCAACAAAAAGAGTGACATAAAACAAATCACGGGCACTATATACTTAACTCATCATTGGCAGCCACTACCAACGTGCACCCTTAAAAGTGTCCTGAAATAATAGAGGACAAGGCCAAAGGACCCATTGTTAACAATCAAGGTAGAAATGCGGGCCTGGAGCACCTAGCTCAGTGAGAGTGCAGGAAAGTGCCGTTTTGATACCAATATTGGTTGACCTCTGGATAGAAGTAAGTTTTTTTAACTGAATTTAATGGGCATACCCCCCCCCCCGCATTCCATGCATCCACCGATCACGCCTTGAGTATAACCACCATATGCCAAGCTATGATATTTATTAGCTGGCCCAGAGACACATATAGTAGGATCCCTCAGAGGGATAATCCAGATACATAGTCGCGCGTGTTACTCCAGTGAACCCTTGTCTGCTGATTCAGCTTTACGATAGTTCATACCGATGTGGGTCTCCATCCACTTATGTAGCAGCTTGTTGGCTAAGAAAGATGCAAAAACCAATCCAGTCGTTTGGTCCTTCGGTTTTTCTGCACCAAGAATTCCATTCAAAGACTCTCGGTCCTCTAGTTCGTGGTCCTAGAATTACGAAGGAGATGGAGCACACGGTACAGAAGTTCCGATGCTTTTCCTGAGGTCAGTTCGTTGCGTCAAGAAACGAGAACAAGTCTTTGGTCATCAGTTTAGAAAGTCTGCTAAATAAGGTCGTCAAAAATATCAATTTAGTTGCTCGGAATTTGTTGTAGGGGAGCAGATTTGTCTGGTTAGAACGTAGTTCTTATTTCGATATTCTAAGGGAAAATAAGAATATATTATTGCCCTTCAAAAATCCAAGGCGAATGTTGACTCTTTCCGCAAGTGAACTATGATGGGCTGATCAGCTTGACCAGTTTATCAGCCCGTTCGTTTCCCTCAATGCCACAGACCTGGAACCCAGATGGGAGTTACTTTGAGATTAACATTCAAACGTACGAGCTCGTCTCGGCATTTTTTGAAGATGTAGCCGCATGATTTTGCATGCTTCCCTGACAGCCAGTAGCAAAGTCAGGTAGCTGAAAGGACCTGGAAATGTTAAGAGTCTCTGGGAAAATCCCTGAACCAACGTGCTTACTGCATCCTTGAGCCATTAGTAAATATAGTTGTGTCGAAGTTCTCGTCACTTTACCATCTTCTCAATTCTTTCTGAATGGTAATTTATTTTTAAAATCCTTAATGGGGCTCATCGCAGTGGTGCAATAGTCAGTGGGACTTGAAAAAAATTCGGTGGTAATCAATTTAGTCATATAACTGTTTCAAAAATCAAACAAATGATGTTGATAAACATCAATATTATATATGCAAATGAATCGTGGTTTGTACGGATGCTTAAAACATGCAAACGACGGGAAGGTTAAAGACAAAAGAAATCTTGTAATTCTCAACAGGTGGCGCTGTATGCGCACATTTCGTTTTTCAGCAGGATAACTCCAGACTGAATTGTTCGATTTTCACGATTTTGGGATTGATGGATTTGTATTGACCCAAGGAAGGACACGATGGAGGAATATTCCGGAATTTTCAGAAAAATTGAAAATCCGGGAATTTTTTAGTGCAATTCTTCGCATTTAATCGAGAACTCGGCTGAGAAAGAGATTTGATCGAGTCGTATTCAGTCCTTGATGCTTTCATTGGATTTTTTTTCTGTTTTCAATGATTTTGACTACGATTTTTACGAGATTGCTTTGGTATTGACCTCTTAGGGGATTGATTCTACGTTGTAAGAAGGAGGTCGAACCATTCGAAATTGCCATTAAATCTGCAAGTGGACGAAGAACCTATGTGCATGCAATACTTCAAAGAAGTCTGCGATATCGAAAGTATTGCAGCAATGGCACATAACCACCAACGACAAGTGCCCAATGGCTGACAAACGTGCATGGGAAGCCCTGAACCGCATGTTGAAACAAATACGAAATAACGAAAGACGTTTCAGTGGCGCAATAATTATGCTGCCAGGTTATTTTCTTTATACACTGCCTGTCATTTCAACATACATCCGACAGATGAATTGAACGCTTTCCCGAAGGCGACGCGTCGTCGGCCTTATGGGGATATGAGAAGAAATTGCAATTGAAAACAAACACGCGAGTTGCTTTACGAAATGGCAGAGTTCTCGAGGCAATTGTTGGCTATGGACAATCGCGTGATTCCAGTCGACTTAGTGACCGGCCTGATTGAGTTTCCACTGAATTTTTGCCATAATTAGCTGAGGACACGAGCGATTTCGGCTGCGAAAAATTAGGATGTCGATCATTTGAATTTTGTCAGTCAAAATCAAATCGCCGAAGAGTTACATTCATACAAATCCGTCGAATCCTTGATGGATGAAAACGAATCCTCAAACTAAATCACGAAATTTGCCATTCGAGCGACCTGCCATTCGTATTTAAGCTTCTTGAATTTCCAGTGCGTCTTGCATTTGGTATGAGAATTAATAAGTCGCAAGGACAATTGCGGGATGTTTGTGGCATAAATGTTGAATTCTCATGTTTTCACGACAATATTTTCACATTCATGGTCAATTATTGTATGTGGCGTGCTCACGAGTCGGTAAACGTCCCGCTTTATATGTGTACCTAGCCGAGAATATAATGACAAAACCAGTGGTGATCTTTGTTCAGCTAGCTAGGCCTACACGTTTTACCAATTTACAACTTAAATGTAGCATTTTAATCACTTAATAGCATTAGGTTAGGTTCAATCGCGAAAAATACAGCATCATACTCTGTGAACCGGTATGTTAAAAATGTTTAGGGCTTTCCTACATATTCTATTAAATTCCAACCTATCTTGAGATGTTCGTAATACTAATTTTTAAACCATAACATTTAGAAATAATTGAGAAAGAGTAAACTAGATAAACTTTTTCGTTGCATTTTTCTTTTTGTTTTTAATTAGATGGGTTCATGAATTATTCGAGCAATTTGTGAAGTAATTTACCGATTCATAAATCAATAAATAAATAAACATTTAAAATCCTTATATATCTGATTATCTGTATAGTAACACCAAGTTGACAGCTCTTCTCACTAATTAAAACCCTACTCACTAATTATATATCATTAAGGTTTATATCGAGTTCTTTTACGCGTGTGATTCATTATTTTATCGCAACCCGGAAATTTAAAAAAACAAACAAATCTAAATCTATCCTATAAAAGTCCACTTCACTTCTTCAAACAACAACAATAACGCAAAGTGATAATCTGATTTCAAAGAAATAAAATTCAAGCTATTATCGCAGCTTCAGGCAGAGGCAAGTTCGAGTACTTTGCCTTGTTCGCTCATATTGTTGGTTTGATTAAATTACCAATCATTGTATTTTTTCTTCATTAATTTAAATTAATTTTTTTTTTTATTATTATTCAGTAAAACAAACACGCACAAAAATGTTCATATGTATGTTAACTCAGGTACGTGGGAACGCCAATAACACCACCGGTGGCGGCTGTGTTAATTTTTTCGCAAGAGAAAGCCCACAACAACAACAAATAACGAAAAAACTTTTAAATACAAACAAAACTTGTTTCCTGCCATCTAATAAATAATTATATTTTTTTTTCTATTTATTTTCAGATGTTGGCCAACAAACAAATCCACCAGAGCTTCCAATCTTTGGTGATCCGTTCACGGAAATTGCACTCGATCTAGTCTTCCCAAAGGGTAATCCAACATTTTTGCTGAATGGCAAGAAGCTGCAGCTGCTGCAACCGCTCGACCGAGATGAAGAAAATCTCAGTCATATTGTCTTCCAGGTGAGCAGAGATGTCATTTAAATTAAAACTAAACATGACACTTTGGGTTTGGCCTTAATGTAATAGCTAAATGGATGGCTATAACAAAACCTTTTTCAATATGGTTATTGAATGGCATTAAGTGTACGGGTGTGTCGCAAGTAGTTGTTGCTTTGATTTCTGATATGATAAATGGCCAGCTAGGGCTTATGAGCTTAAATTTTAGAGTTTTTCCAAGTAAAGTAAAGCAAACTTAGCGGTAAGTCGTGGAGATCAGAAGCTTATGGCCGATTTCATGAGGGACTTTTAAATGTTTAAAAAGCCATTTAGCCTTAAAATGGGGATTTTTGGTTTCACCAACCGCTTTTAAATTTAACAGGCTCTTAAACACCCTTATAAACTAAAAGCTAAATTTTGTCTCATTAAATTTTAAGAGCCTCGTGAAAGCCATCACATCCCCTGAACAAACACATATTTTGATATCCCATTTGTGTTTTTTGTTTGGATTTTGTGCAGATTGGAACTAAAAATTCTGAATAGGTAATGCATTTTGGGTTTCTTATTATAATAATAGATTGGTCATCATCTTCTGAGGATGCATATGGAGAGCAACAGGAGATTCAACGACAAAAGGTATTCCGCGTCCACAGGATTTGTTTTTTACTTGGTAATGATAGCTTGGTACCCAGGCAGAAATTTTTTATGTGACGATATTAATAAAGAAAACCAAAGTGAAAATGTTTTAAATTGATTTATATTTCAGTGAATGATCAACAAAAAGTAAATATAATTGCACGCGTATCTTCAAGCAACAAAATTCCTATTAAAAAATACACAACTCGCAAAGAAAACACGTCCCCTAGTGATTTTGGGGTGTATTTTTTTTTTTGCTTTAATACGCGCAAAATTATTTTTGTTTTGTTATAATAATTATCCTACGAAATACCAAAAAAAAAAAAATACACTTTAGTATTTGTTGTGCGCCCAATAATTAATTTACTTTTTTTTGGCAACAAAATTGCTATCAAATAGCACACACACAATTTTGTATTCATCATCGGGTTTTTCAATAAGAGCGCTACAAAAGTCTTTTTTAAATAAAACAACAACGATTTTGGATATCAATGAAATTCTTTATTCCTGTGAAAGTACAATCGATGCCATTATGTATGGAACTCGATTTCTTTTGCATGGCCACCACGGACACGTTTGCAGAAGTCCAGACGCTGAACCCAATTTTCGACGGTTTTCAAGCATAAATCGGCCGATACTGCTGCAATTTCACGTTCGATATTCGTACGAAGTTCATCAATCGTCGCTGGCTTGTTGGCATAGACCATAGACTTGTCATAGCCCCACAGGAAATAGTCTAACGGCGTCAAATCGCACGACCGAGGTGGCCAAGCGATTGGACCATTTTGTGAGATAACACGTTCTCAAAACTTGGTTTCCAATAAATTGATTGTGACATTCGCTGTGTGGCTTGTGGCGCCGTCCTGTTAGAACCACATGTCCTCTAACCTCTAAGTCCATATCTTGCGTCAATTTCATCTTGTAAGGATGTAGGCCAAGATCTTTTCGCAAAATTCGCCCAACGACGTCACAGAGATGACCAACGCTTGAGAACGACGTGTGAGAGACACATTTGGGCTTTCTGCAACTGAAGCCCCAGCGGCAGCAATATTCTCGACACTACGGGCACTTCTTTGTATTACTGGACGGGAACATTTTGTACTGTGCCTGTGGATTCAAATTTTTCCACTAGACGCTCATTTGTTGATCTGCTAGGACGATTATGACGACCATAAATTGGACGTAGCGCTGTTAACGTTGAGGCCACTGACTCCGAATTTCGGTAGTTAATTTTAATAATTTCAACTCGTTGTTGGCTCGTATATCTTTCCATCATGAAATGGCAAACCTTACTGAAGAAATGTCAAAAGAGCGGCAAGAAATATAGCGCCGTTTGCTGTCCCTGTTGCTCCACTTTTGTAGCGTCCTTGTTGAAAAAACCTTTATAATGTTGTTTCTTGTATGCTCATATTTAAGAGGAGCAAAACCTATGTTTTGTATACAGGGCTGTGAGCAAACTCAATTTTAACTAAAATATCCCGAAAATTTCCCTTTTCGACATTGGTGAAACTGAAATAATTAACTGGTCTGTTATAAATTCAAAGGAGTTTAGATAAAGACACTTCTTATACTCTCATCATCCACCACGGTCCAGCCTTGACGTCATTCGGGAAGTCTTTCCACCATTCTTAATATCATTCAGCCTTCGAAAGTCCTGTTCAACGCCCTCATTAAAGCATAGCCATGAGCAAGGTTGATACGCAAGAAGCTTTAGGAATAACCCTAAGGTCTATTAAGCTACCTTCTTTTAATATATCATCTCGAATAGGTGTATGGAGATTCATTTTATTTTGCAGATCTACAACTTGCACTTTAAGAACCTTAACAATATTAACATGAACAAAAAAAGTCACATGTATGTTAAACTTTATGTGGCCTTTTAGGTAAATGTGGCTGGTTTTCACACAAGGCGTCCGTTGCTTAGCGTCGCGTCGGTTATCTGTTTATCGATCGTTTCTTATTGTAAACCAATAGCGCCAAAGACATACATAGATATAAAGCTGGTTTTCTGATCTTATTTGAAATGAGCTAACATTGAAAAGTGTCAAGATGTAAATGGTTGAAGTATTTTATTGAAATGTCGTTGTTTTTTTCTGTATTCCTATACTTTACTAATCCAGCAAATAATCAAATGGGAAAAATAGGCTACGTTTACGCTTTAACCGACTTTATAAATTAAGTGTGGCACATTATTGTTCGATGTTTTTTTTTTTTTGAAGTTATTTATTGAAATCCTAATGAAGAATTAGATTTAAAATCAATTAAAATTAATGTCTTCTAAGCAGGAATTTTATAAATTGCTGTTGAATAGGAATTTGAAAAAAGTTGATCTGATTTTGGACAATTTTTGAAGATATAAATGTTTATTTGATTTTCAAAAAATAGACGTGTTAATTTAAATATCAGTTTAAGTTAATTAATTTGAGTTTGATGTTTATTTTAACTTAAAGCTTATTTCAAGCAAATCAATTTGGCTAATGCATAAATTAGTATGTTGTACATTTGTATGAATTAAACAAATATTCTTGTTCTACAGTAGGCCAAGATTATAAGAAATCAAAAAAAAATTTTTTATAAAAGTAAATTTGTTTGGTCTGATACTCGTGCACTTATAGACGTTAACAGATTTATCACCCTCAGAAGACAAAAAATACAAAAAGTCGTATTAAAAAATGGCACGACTGGATCGCACAAACTTGCTCCCACAACTTTACAACTCCTACAACTTTAACGTAGCTTGAAATTAAAAATGTATGTACATCCTGGTTCCATAAAATTATGATATCATTAAAAAGAAAGTTTTAAAAGACAAGTTAAAATGTAAATAATAAAAATTTTAATAGCTGAAACAGATAGAGCTCAAAACCAAGTATGCCATCTCATTTGTTGAATAAATATGAATTTATGACAAAAAAAAAATTAAATCATTAGAGAGGATTTTTTATATACAGGGTGCCCCGTAAAGAATACATAACGCTGGAATGCCTCATAGTTGACTTTATGGCCGTCATGAAAACTGATACAAAAAAGTTCTATCCCAACCACAAGAAAAGATACATGCATTTTTTTGTTCAGTGCATTATTTTTTGTCTTACTTTACATTTTTGAATACCACGACTACAAGTGAATGAATTCCACGGTTTTTTTTTTCGTAGCAATATTAAACATTATTTGTGCCAGAACATTAGTAGAAAATAATTATAATAACTTCTGGACTTCTTAGAGAAAAAAATGTTTAACTTTGATTTTCAATTCAAAATGTGAAAGAAAATAATTTTTGAAAAAGTTAAATCATCTCCGGTATAAAAAAATTGCTTGAATACCTAAATGGCCAACCATTTTAAAAATATGCGCGTTAAATGCGAATTTCAAATTAGTATAGCTTGTTATTGTATCTAGAGTTAATAGCAAGTAATTGGTAAAAATCTGCAATACTAGAGGCAATCTGACAAAAACAAAAGTTTTAAAAATTAACACAGTAAACGAGAAAATAATGCCAATCGTGAAAATAATGTAATGCGTTTGATTGATTGCCTGTTTTTATGATGTTGCCCTTATGATAAATTCAAGCTTTTAATTTCTAGGGCCGAGTGCAATATTACTTAAAATGTCAACAAAGTGCAAAAAACGGCTGAATTTTCGAGGTTGTTTTGAGTTATACCTCTTCAATTGGGATTTAACAAAACCATCCAATATTTTATTGGTTGCAATTAGTTTATTTGTTATTATTTCCTAAAAAATAATTCCAGTCAATTTTGAACTGTAGCTGGCTACTAAATTAAGCTGGCTACCATTCAAAAAATCGGGTGGTACAACGGCTCATGAAGAACCAGGGCCTAGTGACTAACAACTCGCAACCATTCCTGTTTTGTCAATTCCTCGCAAGAGGCAGTAGCCATGAAAAAAAACTTTTTTTAGTTTTTAGTTGGACGAGGCTGGGAAGCGATACCAGACCTCCAGCGTGACAGTCGAACGCACTAACCATTACGCTACGGGCTACTACTCTGCCATACAATGATTTTGGTTTTATCAAGATTTATCAAAAACAATTTTAAATAAAATTTATAGATACATTTCTATTAGTTTGTAGAAAATGTTCAATAATACTGCATACGAGATTTTTGGCAAAATATGGAAATAAAGTTTTGGGGTTTTTTGAGCGAGACGATTTTTGTTTGGCATATTCCCGGATATATCGTCAACGACTTAGATTTAATTGCTTTGTGTTTCTTTTTCATCCACTTTTTCCTTGTTTTTTTTTTTTGTATTTAATCAAAAAAAATTTAAATTATTTTAACTTATTTTCAAGTTTTCCCCTTTAACATGTTTTTATTATTTTCATGTTAACGATATAAAAGCACTATTGAACCAATAATATGCAACGTCAATAGCAGGGTAAATTTTAGTTGTTAGCTACAAGGACAAGTTCACCGTGCGATACAGTCGTGCATTTAGTAGTCCTTTCTGCTTTATTAAAATATTTTTGGGACTTGAAAAGCGAACAAATATGAATGAGTATAACAGGAAGTGACTTGCGTGAACCCTAGCCCTAAAGGGAAACCACGTCATACAAAAAACCCGCGCCTAGTACTCTATTTTATGGTGGGGAGACAAAGAGTTTTAGGGATAGCAAACAATAACCTCCGATAAAACAACACGAATGACAATTGTTATTTTTTTTTTTTTTCAAAGCACAATTTAAAAAAGAAACAACATTTTGAGTTTGAAAATTCATTAAAAAAACTGGCTTAGAAAAAAGATAAGTTTTTTTTGTTTGTCTTAGGCTAATGTATATCTAAACTTTCTTTTCACCTTTTATGTATGTAATTTGTGAAGTGTTTAAAAGTATGTTCTCAAAAATATACATACATATCATCGTTAAATCCAAAAAGCATCGTGCTAGATAACGCACTATACTAGTTGCATTTTGATACCAAAATTAAAAGACATAACCAGTAGCGGATCTAGGTTATATTTTAGCTTATAGTTACAGATCTAGTTTGAGACAAAAATGAAAATGATGTCTTAAAAGTCTTACTGGCAAGAGCTCATATGTGTTTTGACAGTATTAGCCCTCTTGAGATCTCTTTTCTTTTGCCGATTGAAAAATAAAATGTCAAAACTTCAAGACAGTTGGACATAAGACCGTGTACGAATTGCGTTAAAATCTGTATTAAAACTTGACGTTTGGTTAAATTTTGACACAAGCGTGGTTAATAAAATGTGTTAAAATTTAACTAGCTGCCTAGCAGGGTAAAATACGGCACTAGTGAGAAAAGTTTACATTTGTAATTATTTTTGAAAGCGTATAATGGACCGGCCAGAAATGTAAAATTATTAATACTTCCTGAATTTATTATTCATCTTGAAAAATGGAATATTTACGAATTGATTGTTTGTTTTTTATTTTTTTATTTCTATTTTGTTGATAGCTTTGAACTATAAATTAGTGTTTGAAGACTGAATTAACAAACTGTCACAATGATATTTTTGATCGTAATTAAGTGGGAAATCATCGATAAAAATAAAAAAAAAGTATGTGAAATTGAGAATTTCTTACATTTTCATAATAGAATATTTAACTTTATATTTTTTCAGCTGGATTTTGTTAAATCAAAAATAATTAATTGAACATAGGAAAAAACATTTTTTGAGGGTAATTTTGTTTTTCTTGAGGGAATTTTAATTAAAGTAGTGTTAAAAATGTCCATTTAAACCATTTTAACCCAATTCGCACAGAAAAAAATTAAATTTGATCCTTTTTTTTAAACAAACTTCAAAATTTAACCGTGGTAGAAAATCTAAAAATAGCATGCGGTTTAATTCTGCAAGTGTGAATGAATTTTCGTGTATACACTGCATACACTTTATATTCCTGCTCAAAATATATGTCGATAAATTCGCACGTCACTCAAGAGTCTAGAGTGTGGAGGGATTGCAAGTATTCATATGCTTCTGCATGATTTTATTGGCTCCTTTACTAGAGATCTTGTATATAATTGTTAAGAAGAAGATGAAGAAATTTAAATACTAAAATATTGAAATTACTTCTGTTTTAAGTGGAGTGAATGAATAAAATTCAATTAAAAAGTACAAGTGACCTCAACTCCAGAAATAATTGTGTTTCGCCCAAGGTATAACAGTGGTCAGTCTGTTATACCCTACTAAGACACAAATTATGGTCGATGTTTACCGACTCTTATAAAAATCACAGCAAAAAGATACTGTCAATTTTATTATTCCAGGGGAATTTGTTTAAATTCGTGCACCCAGAAAATAAATACCCGTGGTCAGGTTTTTTATAATAAGTAGATGAAGAAATTTAAATATTAAAATATTGAAATTACTTCTGTTTTAAGTGGAGTGAAATGAATAAAATTCAATTAAAAAGTACAAGTCGGTAAACATCGACCATAATTTGTGTCTTACTAGGGTACTACAGACTGACTGAAGAGCCCACTGTTATACCTTGGGCGAAACACAATTATTTCTGGAGTTGAGGTCACTTGTACTTTATAATTGTTAAGTCCAAAAATATTTGCCCGAAGATTCTATAAGCCTGGCTGGCCGTAAGAAACAAATCCTGTTGTATTACACAATTAAACTAAAATTGACACTCCGTTTTTCTCAAATTCCAGTCGGGTTTTTGTCCCAACTGCATTTTTTTGTTAAATAAGCTAGATTTTAAGGGTAAATTGTTGTTGCATTTGACAAGTTAATTGTTTAGCCTTGCCCCCGTTTTTTAATTATCTCTTCAAGCTTTAGTCCCAGCTTTAGACTTTGTAAGTCCCTAGAGTTAAACCCCAAAATTTCTCTGGAATAAGTTAAAGTTTTTAGGGAATTGGTTGTTTAACCCCGACCATGTTTTTTGTCCAATTCTTTTTATGCCTTAATCCCGAGCTGTTTTTTTCGTCCCCTTAGCATCTGGGCTTTGTTTTTAAGGATTAATTGTCTCATTCAACATGTCCATTATTCGTTGCCCCGAACTTGCTTTTTCTCCAATTCCCTTAAGGCCTTAGCCCCAACCAAATTCTTTTGGGGCTTAGAAAAAAAATTACATTACATGTAAATTGTTCAGCCCCAATCTCGTTATTTGAGAGACTGCTACACGTTATAATGAATTGCTTCCTGTATTTCAATTAATATAAGGAATCGTATTTGGGATGGATATCCTCGTTGACCTTAAATACTTTTATCTTTTTGTCTTATTCTACCATTTGGTCTTCATCAAATACAAAATTGATTTATGGTGTACTTATGTTCAAAATATGATAATGCCTTCTGAAAAAAATTCTTAGCATCTAGCAGACCTTATAAGATTTTCTACAAGCAAATCCATCATTTCTTATCTCTTCGTACTTATCTGCAAAAAACACAAAGAACAAGACAAGTTAGCAAACTAAGCTGAAAACCTTTAAGAAAATACACAAACTCATTCCCCCAAGCATACTTCGAACATGTTTCTCTATAAATCACCAACATCATAGGTATATGCTAATGCAACATTTTTCTCCATTTCAGGTGTCATGTACGTTACGATCGTCGAACAAGAAACGTAACATTCCGATCATTGTGCGTGTGTCAGATGTCAACGACAATGCACCAAGATTTATGAACACACCCTACGAGGTTACGGTAGCCGAGGTAAGTGATATTAAATTAATAATATTTTATTCAGTATTTGCGCTTTAGTGCTGAGAACAATCAATCTCAGTTAACAACGACCCGACCACAACTTGATCTATTTAAAAATTCAAAAAAATAAAACTAACCCACGAGAAACTTGTTGGCCCATTTTTATGAAAATGAAACCACTAACAATTGCTGCATTTTAGCCCACGGGCACCCGCATTCTCAAACACACTATCCAACACAAGGTACATACCCAAAATAAGATTATCAACCAATTTATCTTCTCGATAGTTATTTAATAGTCAGCACGTAGGTTGCAGTTGATCCGAATTGGAAATTCCTTTTGGCAACAAAACGACAACGCCGCGCTTCCCCGCACCGATCGCACGTCTCGAGCCGATATCGTCGGCGTCGCCTTCACTGTCGTCGACGAGAAAATGGATCAACTTGTCCACCAGATCACGAACATGTAAATCGAAGGTAAAGTAAGTGCGCGCGCATGGCACACGATCTTTTTGGATTTTGCTCTTTTATTCGAATTCAAAGATTTGGATGAAAAGCTTAACGTATATACTCGTATACTCTGGGATTTGCGATTGAAGTGCATTTACAACGATCTAGGATCAAGCAGCTCGTTGTTATAGCGCACAGAGGGATTCAGATTGCATAGATTACGATTACGTTGGTGCGAGGCCGCTTCGTCAAAGGCGGTCTCTTCGCCAGATTAACCATCGATCGGTTTAACATTTCAGTGGAGGCCGTATGTGCGGAAATTGACGTGACATCTCGCAGAATATACATACCTACTTTTTTTTTAATTATTTTCTATGTGCAAAGGAAGGCATATCCTTGATGTAGTTTTTGGGTAAATAATCGCTGACGTGAAGCTAAAACGCAATCAGCGTAAATCATAATATGCAGAATTAAAGTCGGCAAACCAAAAAAAAAACATAACTATACTGACACCGAAAGTGACAGTACAGGAATAGGAGTTTTGGCATTGCTATCATTGTGCCTGCATTATAATATTCCATTGTAAAATATTGCAAAATAGGCAATCACGATGTTGGGTTGGTATTTGCATTAAAAGAGGACTGCATTTCATGAATTTGTTTAAGGTCTTGCATTGTTTGTATGTAACTACAATTGTAGAAACGCCTACTCAAACCTTGCATGCTTGAAGGCTATGTCAATGGCAAGGTAATAATAAATTGAATGCATAAGGAAAGGCAGTTGGTATTGTGTTAAACACATAATTGATTGACATATAGCATATGTCTCTGTGTACGTACAAGTACCATACCCACGTTTATATTTCTTCTTCGACAGATATTGTTTTTCCTGTAGAGACAAAACCGGGCTTTGAATTGTAACAATTAGGTTTGTTTTGGGAGTTTCAAGAACTAGCCATGCTGTTTAAAGCCGTAATGGTTTAATTTTTTTTTTTTTTTTTTTGTATCTTTCCTCTATCTTTTATTTTATAGGTTGGTTTAGAAGAACTTGAACTTCTAAATATGAAGATGACGTCTTACGGTTTGCGTTCACTGAAACAGATTAACTGGCTGATTTCGGATTTGAGCTATACGGACGAATGTCTCGGACGTTAGTCTGCATATACTTTTGCCGTTCTCGCCCGATGCCTGTTTTTAACAATGCCGATTTTAAAGGATGCCAGTCGGAGTATGCAAAGTAAAAAGTACACGTGGCTCTATAATAAACACAATAAATTAGCTATTAATTTTATCTTATTTTAATTTTTAATCTAATTTCATTTTATTCCGGCAAGAAATAACTGACAAACTGACGTAAAATTCAAAGAAGTTCGGATTTCTCGGTTATTAACGGCTGACATCGGACGATTTTGGTTGTAGTAGTGTACGCACTCTCTTCCTTTTACATACGTGTGATTCAAACGGTCCGAGCGACGGACGAGCATAATTCGGCCGATAACGGGTTATGTGTATGCGAGCCGTTACCAATTTAATTAATTTTTCTCCATATTTATTCAAACAGACGAAATTAAAACGAAACTATTATTTTCACAAAAAAAATAATTCCATTGATAGTTTATTTTGATATTTTTTGTTGACAAAAAACACTTGCTCCAATTATGTCAACGCGTTTCGTGACAACAATAGCCGTGTTTTTTGAGAGAGTGACTAGCAACTCAGTAAAATTTTTTCACGGAAAACACAAACAAAATTCTCTATAATAATTTGTTATGTTATTGTTTTGCGTGTTGCTAGTCACTCTCTCAAAAAATACGGCTAATATACATATTCGTTGTTCAATTGCTTTAAATTTTTACAAAAAATCGTTCTGATGTGGTGTGTAGCGCATGGTGGTTTTGCCATGGTTGCTTTCAAAGTCAAAAAATTATCAAGAATTTCGCGTATCAAAGGTGGTTTCAGCAACTTTAAAAGATTTCTTTTGACTCTCTAGGGATCTTAATTCCCCCTAATCCCCCTTAAAATTTCAAAATATGCCTTTTTTACTCGATAAATGGCTGAAAACCCCCAAAAATCCGTTGATTTTTAAGCTTTTCTCGATTTTAAAGACCTACATGAATTCAGGAACGAGGAAGTTAGACTTGTATCATAGGTAATTTCATGTGCTGAACTCAAATCTATCATCCGTTTTTCGCCATCAGCTCTAGTTTTTGAGATATTACAGTCTGAAATTGGAATATAACCATTTTTTAACCTATTTTTGAGATTTAATAAAAAAAATCGCTGATGGCGAAAAACGGATGATAGATTTGAGTTCAGCACACAAAATTACCTATGATACGAGTCTTACTTGCTCGTTCCTGAACTCATGTAGGTCTTTAAAATCGAGAAAAGCTTAAATATCAATCGATTTTTGGGGGGTTTTCAGCCATTTATCGAGTAAAAAAGGTATATTTTGAAATTTTAAGGGGCAGTTACTTGTGCTATTTTATTATAAGCATCCCTAGAGAGTCAAAAGAAATCTTTAAAAAGTCTGTGACACCACGTTTGATACGCGAACTTCTTGATCATTTTTTGACTTTGAAAAAAAACGTGTTTTTTACATAAAAAACGGGCGCGGGGTCTGGAAGTACCATTTTAAAAAATTTCCGGGATGTAGAAATACTTGTGTGGGTATCCTCTACAAGATCCACGATACCCATTTTGAAAATCTGACAAAAAAAAATTATTAAACACCCCTAAAGTATATACCTATCTCATACAGGATTTCATGGAAATCCAATGAAAGATATACTACTGCCACATTTACGAATCGGGTAACGTACGACTGATCGACAAAAAAAATGTCAACTAGACAAAATTTTGACTTTTCTGAAATTTAAAATGCCATCAATTTTTTCACCGACTTGAAAAATTCCGACATTTTGAGTTCTCGAAATGTCAACTTCTTTCAAAAAAAAAGTCGAGCTATATATCGACTCTCAAACTAAAATTTACAAAATGTCGACTTATTATCAAATTATATTTATAGTAAATTATAGTACAGGTAAGGATATTAAAAGGTATTTTTCAACGCTGAATATAATAAAAGTAAAATTAAGATGATATGACAGCATAAAAAAAGTTATATTCCTTTTAATGTGAAGATGAGTTAACTTTACATATTACAACAGGTTAAAAACTACCACTTTATCTAACCCTCAACAAAAAAAATCTCCCCTACTAAACATATTTATAGACTCTTTTGATTCTTGAATCTCGTGCCACACTTAACTCCTATACCAAGTTTCATGAGGGTCAGTCTTTTTTTCACAAGTGTTATGGTTAATTCCATCACTTTTCACTTCCCCTTGAAAAAGCACCCTTTTAAAATAGGTATTGGAATATTTATACCAAGTTTCATCAACGTACCATTATTTTAAAGGGTCTTCGGCAATATTTACCCATCGCACTGAATTTATAGTCACATATAATGACTATAACTTTTTTTTTCCGGTTGTCGTAAAGTTCCTTGAAATCATGTGCGAAATGCATAGATTGTGCCAAAGTCATTTTTCCTTTTGATGCACAGAACCCTCTTCTATCCCTACAAAAAAACACCCTTCCCTACGTATTCTTGTAGACTCTTTTGATTCTTCATTCTTATGGTAAAATAAATGTTTTCACCAAAGCGTCGCCCGAGAATTGGTTCGTTCCATACGCCATCGGGACTTTTTCGAAAAAAACGCAATTAAAGGTTTGCGTACTTGGTACTCCGAAACTGTGTGATAGAATTTTTTTTTTTTTAACTTGAAGTTAGTCCTATGAGGATTTCACCCACCAATTTTCAAAGTGTTTTGCCAAGCCGTTAACAAGATACGTTAATTAGCGTAAAAGTCCCTTTTTTACTTCTGTCCCACCTCCTACATTTTGAAAATGATTTTTTTTTTCTATACACGTGGAACACAAAAAAATGGATATGGCACAAAGCAATTCTCATCAAATGTATATTTGAAAGGCAAGAAAGCATGGAGTTGGATGATAAAATTTGAAAAGAAAATCGATAACATCTCTTTTTTGCAATAAAGTTTTTATTTAACAAATCCAATAAACAATAAACGGAGTTCGCATCGATCTGTCGTAGTGATAAGACGTTTCATAAGTTACAGTGCGATTACTTATATTTGTATTTGTCCAATTTATAGCGGCCTTGCCCGCGAATATTAATATTTCCCCTCCTGAGATAGTGACTCTAAAAAGTGGAGAACAGTGAAAAATTAAGTTCTGATATTCCAGCTTTAAAGCTGGAATATAAAAACAGTGTTATAAATAAAGTAAATTTTGTAACATGCGATGACAATTTGCAAAAAAAAGCGCGAAACAACGAAAACACTCAAAATAAATTTGATACAAACAATAACGGAGCTTATCGCTCTGATACAAGAGTGAACCAGAGTTCCTCTCATTTTTTCTGTACTAATACAAACAATGCTGCAGGCACGAGTATAATTCTCTCTAATCAAGCTTTATCTAATATATCTGATAACTCACAAACAAATAAGGAGAAAAACTCAATTGACAATCAAGGCCCAGTCATGGACTTAAGCGAAGAAGAGGAAGACACCGCTCAGCAAAGCGAGTGGACAACAGTGATACGAAATCTCAAACGATCTGCAAATAAATACATACCCAACGCAGAAAAAAAACAAAAAAATTTAACGAATGACTCGTCTCTTAATTCACAAGAGTACGGAAACCTCTCAAATAACTCATATGCTCCTTTATTAAGTCTAGGCTCTTCTCTACCAGGACCACCGATTATTATTAATAATAAATCTAACAATATAATTAGTGATAACTCTACTAACAATCCAACTATTACTCCAAATATTTCTAACCAATGTGTTGTAAAAAATATATCATTTTGCCCACCAATATTTATTTTTGGGGCTAACTGTGAACTTTTAAGTAAGGTTGTTGAGCTCGCTGCTACCGAATGTAAAATTTCTGATCTTAAACATAAATTTATAAATATTGGCTATAAAAAAACGAGGGTTATGTTAATAATTCTGATGTACACAAAATGATTATAGAAAAAATCCGTGGAACTGGCATAGGTGCGTTCTCGTTCTCTCCTAAAGAAAGTAAACGCGTTTCTATCTTGTTGAAGGGTCTCGATGGAGACACTCCTATAGAGAAAGTTAAACAGGCTTTAATTGCTGCTGCTCCTCACCTTAGAATTTATAAAATTTCACCATTTTCCACAGCTAGAACTAAAGAGCAGAATGTTAAGTTGAACATTTTTTCAGTTCAATTAGATCCAGGTGAGTCTACCAAGGATCTAACATGTATTAGGTACTTGCTCTTTCAACGCATATATTGGGAAAAACCACATGCCAAGTCTGTTATACGATGTTTTCGATGTCAGAGATTTGGACACTCTGGAGAATGTTGTGCATATGGTAGCAGATGCGTGCTCTGTGGAGAATCACATGATTCAACGGCATGTATCGCATCTGTTAAAAGTCTTCAAGATTCCAATAAAGAAATTCCAACTCCAAAATGTGTAAACTGTGAACAACCAGGCCACGCAGCTAGTTATATGGGTTGTACTGCCTATTTAAAATATAAAAATAAAAAAAATGCTCTAGCTCAGAGAAACAAACAAGTTGCTCATGAAAATAGAATGTTAGTCAATGACAATATACATAGTTTTACAAACACAAATGTTTCTTTTGCCGACATGGCGAAAACATCTCTTAAGCCACCCCAGCCCCGCCGGGCTAAGGCACACGTAATTTCTAATGTTGCAAATCCGCCAACAGGTGAACTTAATAACTTCTTAAATGAAGCAAAAAATCTTTTTAATATATCATTCCAAGATCTTTTGGTAAAAATACGTCAATTCTGGCCCAAATACCAAGCATTACAAACAAAAGAAGAGAAAATGTTCGCATATCTCGACTTCGTCGCTTCTATTGTAGTATGATGGATCCAACTAAAATAAAAATAATTTCAGCTAATTTTAATTCAATTATCTCTCATGACAGAAGATTGGCACTCGATAACTTGCTTAAACAGAAAAAACCACAAATTTGTTTCATATCAGAAACAAGATTAAATACTAGGCATAGGCCTATATTTAATGGCTATAATATAATACGAAATGATTCTGGGAGAGGGACTGCAATCATCTTAGATCAAAAATACAAGTATAGTGAAGTAAATTTTCCAAGTGAAATACTTTCCATAGCCTTAGGTATATTAATCTGTAACAATGCAGGTTTAACAAGCAAAACTCTTATTGGAAGTATATATATTCCTTCTAAAGCTGGTGAACCCTTAAATAGAGAATTACAAAGGCTATATGATTTTATTGACACATTTGATGCAGCTATAATCGGGGGTGATTTTAATGCGCGTTACCCAGAATGGGGTGATTCTAAAAGTAACCAAAATGGAAATGTACTCCACAATTGGTTCTTTGACGGTCCTTACTTGGGCTTAGATTTAATTTCTCCATTAAGCCCTACTTTTCTAAGATCCTCATCAGTTTTAGATTATTTCTTAATTTCTTCCACGATGGGATATGCACATCCTTCCATATGTTCCACTTTTCCCACAATTGCAGACCATTACGGCATATCACTTGAATTTAATTTTACAGATTTCAGCCCTCTCCTGCAACCTCCAGAAAAATATATAAGCTTTAAAAATACCAATTGGGAACTTTTTAGATATGATTTGCATAACCGTGTCTCTCAAATTAATATTCTGAATGGAAGAAATGCATGCAACTCTGAAATAGATTCACTCATATGTCAGATAAAAGAAAAAATTAACTCTAGTATTGATAAAAACTCAGAATTATGTCACACAAAGACTCTTAGATACCATAATATTTCTGATTATACTAAGCAACTACTAAAATTACGTAACACTTGGTTACGACAATTAAAAAGACTTTTCCATCGATATCTCAATAGGGTTAATTCAGAATACCAGCAACTTAACTCTAGAATCCAGTGTTTGAACAAAATTATAAAAGACAGGGTTAGATTAGAAATGAACGAAAGTTTTAAGCAAAAATTGGAGAGTATAAAACCCTCACCCCAAGCGTTTAGACAAATTGAAAAAATAACGGGTAGAAAATTTTTCGGTACAGACATTCGCAAGGATGTGCTTAGTTATAACGGCAACGCTTTAAAAAATACAGACCAAAAACTAGAAGCATTTAAAAACTTTTATTCGGAATTGTATTCTGAAAATACACCAACATATGATTTATCCCTTACAAATGAAGTTATATCAAAAGTTTTTGAGTTCCGTCAAATACAATAAGACAACCTTTAATGGCATTTTCATCTGTCAACACTTCAACGAATCAAGACGAATTACCTTTTACATCTCCAACTAAAGTTAATAACTTAAGACTTAAGTTGAACAATAAAAAATCAGCTGGTATTGACCAAGTATCCAATTTTGTTTTAAGAAAATGCCCCTACTCCCTTGACGTAGCTCTGACATCGACATTTGACCATTGCATTAACAATGGTTACTTTCCCAAAAGGTGGAAAGATGCAAAACTTGTACCAATAGCGAAAAGCAAAAACGCTCAAGATATCAAAGATTTTCGCCCAGTGTCTTTACTTTCAAATATTTGGAAGCTTTACGAAAGAATTTTGGTTGAATATGTCAACAAAATATGCGATGACTTAAATATTATTCCTAGTAACCAATTTGGATTTAAAAAATGTCACTCTACGGAACACGCGTTGTTGGTTTTACACAACAAAGTAACGCAGAACTTACGAAGTAAGAAAGTCACTCTATGTCTGGACATAGATCTTGAAAAAGCTTTTGATAATATTTGGCATAAAGGTTTAATATTTAAACTTATTTCTCTAGGTTTTCCAAGTTGGCTCACCAAAATACTTCAAAGCTTTTTAGAGGACAGATTCACCTCCGTTTATGTAGGATCAGAATTTTCTGAAAAAATTGCTGTTCTCTCGGGCATAGCTCAAGGATCAATATTGGGTCCAACATTATTTAACATTTTCCTTCATGATTTTTCTTTTGTAGATTTTATCACGCAGGAGCCATGTGGTTTGCTTTATGCAGACAATACCAGTATTTTGGCTAGTGACAAAAAACCAAGAATTGCCCTTTGCAAAATAAAAGAAAAAATTCCTATTCTAGAAAAATATTTTAAACGATGGGGGTTAAAAATAAACCCAGAAAAGTGTAATCTTACTTGCTTTAGAAATTCAAGTGGAAAGGGGCACTACCTTGCTGTGAAAGAAAGTAAAGCTTTATCCTTACAAATTAACGGCTGTAGTGTCCCTTTAAAAACTGAACCTAAAATATTGGGTATACATTTTCACAATAGATTTATTTTTAATAAACATGCCAGGAAAACTCTTACGAAAGTAAAAATGGTCACATCCAATTTGAAACCTCTAATAAGTTTCAAATATATGCCTGTAAATACAAAAGTTTTAATGTATAAAACACTTATAAGACCCATATTAACTTATAGGTTTGGTATTTGGTTTTCGATTTCTCCAACTGTCGCAAAAGAGCTGGAGAATTTTGAAAGAAAAATTTTAAGATTTTGTAGTGGTAAGTTTCGTAGAAAGAATAAGAAATGGTTCTCGAACAAAACTCTGTACGAAGCCACCAAAATAACACCTTTGATGGTTTATCAGATTGAGCTCTTGTTGAAAAGACTCGAAAACTGTAGTTTACATGTTAATCCTTTGGTTAGAGCCGTGTTTGATTCTAACAACAATAAAAGTATTAATGACAATTACTACCTTTCTCCTGTTAACTTTTTGCATAGCGCATCTGTCACCTATTTAAGACCAGATACAAATAGAGACTTCATTGTGCCATTCTATGATAAGGCACTGCCAGGCAATCTAAGAGGATAAATTAATTTTTGATTAAAAGTGCATATGTTATATAGACTAACGTTAAATTTTTTTTATCTGTTTTTGTTCATATAGCGATATATTATTCAATAAGGAGATAAAGGAAAAAAAACGATGCATATACAACATAATGTATTTTAATACTTTATTATAATGAATTTGATACTCTAAGTAGAGTTTTTGTTTTTGTTTTGTATTTGTTTTTCCTAGCTTAAGTTTTAGGTATAAGTTATATCTTTTTTTTTTTTTTTTATAAAATTAGTTTTAAGTGCTCAATAAAGAAGCAAAGCTCTGTAGTATGCCGGTAGCAAGCGTACGCCATAAAAACGAGATTTATTTTCAATTTAAAATATTAACGTTGTTTCAAATTTATAACTTAAAATTTGTTTTTAATATAAAGCCAGCCAGACATACTTTAAAAAAAGTCGGCAGCTATATTTAGACGTAAGATAAAACAAATGTACTGATTTTAAAATGTCTTAATAAAGTTGAATTGAATTGAATTGAATAAACAATAAACACTTAACATTCTTCTTAAAAAAAAAAAACAAACAAAACAACTAAAACTAAAGCGGTTTTACTGCTTTGTTGATTGCTTTGTTTTTGACGTTCTTGGGATTTTGCTGTCACAACAACTGTCAGCTCTTGATTCATCACCTTTTGGAAAAATAACAGTTAGCATAGAATGTGTTACCTTGAAATAACTGAGTAAGTTTTAATTACTTGAAAAATATCCCGACGACGAACAGGAAGAACTAAGATCCTTGGGCAATAATTCGTCATCAAACATGCTTTATTTGAAAAAAAAAAAATATATATATTTTATATCCTGCATTTATTTTAATAAATTGAAAAAATAATCAGGTACTTACTTAAGAATGCCGCTGGCTACAGAACGAGGTTAAGATAAAACAATCAAAAACATCCGCGATCGCACGTCTTTTCACCTTGGCAGTCAACTTCAAGCCACAACTAGCTGATGATTTCATACAATCGTCTCCGAATATCTACACAACTGTAATGGAGGTGGCACAAGCCAATAATAAAATTTTGTTTGTGATCATTGTCGCACAGACAGCATATCTTTAACAAAAGTGCACGTAGGACAAACCAATTCTCAACTTTCTTAGTATTTTCTCTATCTCATGTCGCCATGATATGCACGTGGAACAAAACAATTCTCACAAAAAAACTGTGAAAAATTGTATGGAAAAGTTGTCCCAAACGCCAAAAAATAGTTTATGGCACAAAACAATTCTAAAAACTGTTGATTTTAGTGGATATGGAACAAAATCGATGTTCGATATGTCGGGATTGCAAAGACATAGCGCGAATCGGATCACAGATTTAGAAAGAGCATACAAAATTACCATAGAATCCATTTCTAACTCAAAAACGACAAAAGGGTAGGAACTTGAATAATTATTTTTTTCGAAGGATTTTGTGTCCTATTTTACCTGTACTAAATCTCGACAAAAAATATCGACTTGTGATTGGAGACGATGTTAAACGAGCCAAAACATAGTTAATGGTTCTTTTTTTTGTTAATGCAGGAACATTATAAACTTACGAAGTCATGCACACATAAGTTTCAATGATTTTTCAATCAAAAATTACACAAACAAAAATAAAAATTACAATTCTTGCCTGGCTTTGCAAAAGGAAATTGAGAGTTTTTTGCTACAATGGAAATTGTTCGACTCTGTTGAAGATACATATTCAGTGCTCAACTTAAATCAATCGCTTCAATGGTGATTGAAGAATGCGAAACCAGCAAGTGAGAGATTTTAATAGTTAGTTTAATCAAAATTTCAACTATTAAAATGTCCACTATCAAAATCTCGACTTTTGAAATCTACTACTATTATTATTACTGTCGACATTTTGAAAATTGACTTTTAAAAATACGACCCAGTTTTTTGTTTGTTATTTTGATCAGACGGTCTTTAAACCAGCCAATTTTTTGTCGATATTATGAATGTCAATCCTATGGAGTCGACATTTTGAAAGTCGATATATTGTACCCAATCCTTACGAATCCATCAATGGTCAGTTATTCGACCGAGTCCTTTACATGAAACATAAGTTCAAAATTATACTACATAGTTCTACTTCGGCTGTGTCTATGTCTATGAGGATGGTCTAAGCCCCTTATAACAATCTGCCTGGATGTTGTATTTGAATCAGAAAATTAGTATTTTAATATTTCACTGTCTATTTTTTCTCAGCCATATCGGTGCTGGTCATGACACTTTAAAACAATAATGCATACAAAAAAACACAAAATATTAGCATACAATCTGTTATGAAGATTTTTTTCATATCTCATAAAAGAATACAAATTCATAACAGGAAAGTTATACCTTTGGGTCTTCGACTTAAACGCACAGTCCATTTGTACATTCTTTCCGCTACATTGGTCACCTTCAAATTATTCATAAAATATAACTGAACTTCTTGAGACCAAAGCTACACCATCGTAGCTGGAGGACAATACAACATTTTGTGGAAAACTACTCTTCCATAACTAGATAACAGTAAATTCATCCCATGAAGAAAAGTTACCCAACAAGACTTGGCCAAAGTGAAGTCTATCTAATCATGCGCACAAAATATAGGTGTAGGTATGGTGAACATGTAAATGATGATACGGTTGATGGCTGCTTTGGACAAAAGGAGTATTGTACTAGAAGTATGAGTAGGTATACTTTCCTACGTCTAAAAATGGCGCTACTATTAATAGTTGTAGCTTTTTGCGTACTGAGGATATACATAATTTTTTTCCAAGAAAATAAATCGGTGGTAATTTAAAGGAAGAATAAGCGTTTATGGTGTATTGAGTTAGATGGTCTTTTCTATTGTACACTATGTTGTTGGTCGGAAATTGTTTTATTGCTTGGAAATAAAACTAAGACTCAGCTTTCTTTGGGATATGATTGCACCAAGAAGGTGATTCTTATAACATGCAGGCAATTTAATAAAAATTCTTATATTTCTTGTAAAAGCTTTAAAGGGCGAAGAGCCAGACATTTTTCTGAAAGAATTTCTATAGAATTTACCAGACTTGGAAAAAAATTTATTTAAAGTATTAATCAAGTTTATTATAACATAAAAAAGGTAAATTAGTAAAACGCTACATATAACTACAGTATTCCCCACTTAATTGCACTGACAATTTTTTCAGATTTTTCGGTCAATTATCCGGGTGGTTCAATTAACGAAACTTTATTGTATGACCACTTCAATTAAGCAAAACACGTATGATTGCACGAGTCGGTCAATTAAAATATAAAATATTCATCTAATGAATGCACTATAGAAATTAAAGTGCCAATTTTAGTTCTTCCAAGTAACAACAGTCGACGCCGTTTATAGCGACCGCCAAGTGACCAGCCAAATGTGGTCGCAATAGCCGGCGCGGCGGTTGTTAACTTACCACAAAAATGATCGACAGGAAAAACCAGAAGTATATACATACTTCTTCAATACTGTTATAACAAAAGAAAAAATTGCCTGGGCAATTAATACATTCTCACCGTATAAGTCTCCAGGCCTGGACGGCATACTGCCAATTATGCTCCAGAAACTGCAAGAGGTAGCAGTTCCCTGGCTGGAAACAATTTTTAAAGGATGTTTATCTCTTAACTATGTTCCCGAGTCCTGGACACATATAAGAGTTGTTTTTATCCCGAAAGCCGGTAGGCGGGGGCATGAATCTGCGAAGGATTTCCGTCCAATTAGTCTAACCTCTTTTGTGCTTAAAACCTTAGAGCGCATCCTCGACATCCATATTAGAGACACCCTGGATAGATTTCCACTTGAAAACTCTCAACACGCATACCTTAAAGGCAAATCCACTGAAACAGCCCTGCATGAGGTAGTGCGTACTATTGAGAAAACTATAAACTATAAAGAATATACTCTTGCCACTTTCTTAGATGTTGAAGGGGCTTTCAACAACGTGCTTACTGAATCCATTCTAGAGTCTTTAGTTGATTTTGGTGTAGAAGACTACATAAGGGAATGGATAATATCCATGCTCAGAGACAGACGGATTCAAGCTACGTTAGGTAATACAAACTCGACTAAACATGTAAGTAGAGGTACACCCCAGGGTGGGGTTCTGTCCCCTCTTCTATGGATTTTAGTCATGAATAAAATTCTTGTTAAGTTGGAAAGATGTGGAGTAAAGGCGGTGGCATATGCTGATGTTTTGGTGATTTTAGTGTCAGGGAAGTTTACTCCTGTGTTAAGTGAGATCACGGAAATGGCTTTAAGGAAGGTCAGCAACTGGGCCACGAGCTGTGGACTAGGCGTTAACCAAAGCAAAACTGAACTGATGCTATTTACTACCAAGACTAAGATACACCCCTTCACTCTACCCCGACTCAACGGCCAAACACTCTCACTCTCCTCTAAAGCTAAATATTTAGGTGTTATTCTCGACCCCAAATTAAATTGGAAGTTGAACATTGAAGAAAGGGTCAAGAAGGCCTGTATAGCATTCTATGCCTGTAGTAAGACTTTTGGTAAATAGTGGGGGCTTCAGTCGAAGATGATCCTGTGGACGTACACAGCCGTGGTACGACCGATCCATACGACATACGGTTCGATTATATGGTGGCCTGAACTTAACAAAAAATATAACATCGATAGACTTAGGAAGGTTCAAAGAACTGCTAGCATTGGCCCGACAGGGGCTATAAGATCCTGCCCGACTGATGCTTTAAGTGTTTTTCTGCACCTTCTACCACTTGATTTACATATTAAATATCTAGTATCTTGCAGCGCTTTAAGACTCAAAGAATCAAACTCTTGGTTTGCCAAGCCCTATGGTCACAGAAATATCACAGACTTGATTCCAATGGAAATGTTTTCGACTCCCACTGACTACTGCACCCCTACAATGAGTATCAGTAAGGATTTCAAAGTTAAATTTCCATCCAGGAAGGATTGGAATGATAACGTCGTGACGAAAGATTTCGACACAACTATCTTTACTGATGGCTCAAAGATGGAGTGTGGCGTTGGTGCAGGAATCTTCTCTGAGTCTCTAAATGTATCTAGGTCTTTTCGGCTACCTGACCTTGCTAGCGTCTTTCTAGCTGAATTGCTGGCAATCAGGGAAGCTTGCAAGTTACTAAAAGTAGATCCAAACCAAAACCGTAATGCAGCTATTATTACAGACAGTCAAGCAGCTGTTAAAGCCATTAATTCAGCTACAGCATCCTCCAAACTAGTCCAGCAATGCCGGAATGAACTTGCGGGTCTGAACACTGACCTCAATGTCACTCTTATCTGGGTCCCGGGTCACAGTGGCATTGAGGGCAATGAACGGGCTGATGAGCTGGCCAGGCAAGGTTCAGCCCTTCATGGCTCACTTGCGGAAAGATTCAACATTCCGCTTGGGGTTATGAAGGGCAACATTCTCTCAATTTATCTTACTAAAGCAAACCGTAGGTGGAGCAGTTTATCAAACTGTATTATATCTAGGAAGATTTGGCCCACCTATGACAAGAACCGAACAATTGATCTAATACGCAGACTCAGGCAAGACATAGCCAGGGTAGTTGCAACCTGTAGCGGACACTGGCCAAAAGGAGAGCATGCAGCGAAGCTGGGCATACCTCACAATACTCACTGTCGGAGCTGTGAGGACCAGCAGAAAAAGAAAACAGTAGTTCATTTCCTCTGCCAATGCCCTGCTCTGGCCAAAGCTAGAAAACAGTTACAGTCACAGAGCATTCTTTGACGACATTAACGAACTTTCTGAAATGAAGATCAAAAACTTGATTTCTTTTCTCAACGCGACGAAATGGCTCTAGGACAAATTTCGGCTACTTCTGCATTATACCTTCCGTCGATTCCCTATGATCACAAGATAGTGGACTAGGGTTCTCGTAGGGGTTTGTGGTGCACAGCGGCCGAATGATCATCCAATCAGATCAGTGGACGCTCCAATGCCAGCCAACAAAATGCCTAGTGTGCTAACTGTGGATGGTGCGGGTTCGGGTGCTGATCTGGTTGAGTGAGTGATCCACTTTCTGATGATTGTGCTAAAAGCTACAACAAAATCCTATTCTAAACTAAATAAAAAGGGACGATATCCTGAGGATATGCCCATATTTTCTCTCTTCAATTCCATCCACAGGTTCAAACGAGTTATGGTTTCAAAACGGCGCACTTCAGCGCTAATTGGGCTACGGGCTAGACTGCCCGTGGCCGCCATTTCTACCTACCTACATACAAAGTTATGCACTTTTAAATTTTAGGAAAAGAATAATAAAGAACTTAGTTAAATTCATTCCCGAAGAAAGGAATTTTTGTGTAGGTATATTCGAACACGTTCAGGTTTAAGTTCTCAGTTACTTACTTTTAGTTTGCACATTTCCTCATTCGTCTTTGCGAGCGGTGGAACCGAAGTATTTTTGGTCTGAAATACGTCGTTTTATGCAAGTGGTCGTTATAGACGACAATTTCACGTCGTTATAACCGACGATTAACAGATACCAAATGTATGAAAACCAACCAAACGAAGGAAAAGTGGTCGTTAAAAGCGACTCGTCGTTATAAGTGGCGTCGTGGACTGTATAACTTATTTTTAGGTTCGTTTCAGAATGATTTTTTTTTTTGCCGTTCGATTAATCGAAAAATGTACATGTTTTAAGTTTTTCAGTTGCATTTTTTTAAGATCAATTAAGCGAACGATTCAATTAAGCGGAGGTTAATTAATCATTTCAAAAGCTTCCACTTATACGGAAAATTAAACGAGGTGCAATTAAGCGGGAATGTTACTGTATATGTTCTATAAAATTGCACCATCGAGACAGATTTTCAATAGCTCAAAAGTACTTATTTGCTTATGAGTTACGAGTTACATTAGAACAGGAAAGATAGACTTTTCGTGAAACTAAATAAAGGACAGCAAAATGTTTTACCAAAAAGAGGACTATAAGAAAAGCTTTAGTTCAGGTTTTCGGGAGCACGCTGGGCGGCCGGCCGTACCCCTGGTGAAATCCGCCATTATTAAAAATCCAAATTGTTCTATCTCTCGGAAACTATAATTGGTCTCAGCTGAAAAATGTTTAGACCGAAATTGTTGGAAATACAATTATCTTTCAGTTTTACATATTTTTTTCTATCAATCTTTTTGAGATTACATTATTATTATTTTGTATTTTAACTGTTTTACACTTTTCTTGATCCTTTAGAAACTTAGGTAAATTATTCTTGAAATCAAAACTGAACAACACAATATTTCCAACATTTTGATATATTTTTGTATATTATGCGATATTTGGGGCCAAAGTTATTGCTCGGCAAAATAAGCTACGTACTTAATTAAGAACCTTACACAAATCTGCTAATCTGCCGTTAAACAAATTGCTTCGATTTGGGTGGGTGTTTTTGGAAAGCTGATGGTGCCTATATAACTGTTGATTTTAATTAATTATACAAAATTGAAAATTTTGCTACTAATTGAAGCAAGAAAACTAATTAGTCAGAACTCTCAAGCATATCGATATCGATTATCCAGAAATATGTGTGTTTCCACAGCTCAGCCATTCTTTTTTTAAATTGAATCTGAGTTGAATTTTTTGTGGTTTAGCAAGAGATTAATTATGTTTGACTTTGTGCATTTAATTCTAGTGTTTCCCATTCTTAAACAATTTTTTTCGTGCAACTCACATTTCTTGCTTGGTTAAATATTGTTTACAACTGCGTCAGAGTAGCAACAACAACCGAAGTACTACATGTAATTTTCAACTTCGTTTACCACCTAACAATTAGCTAGCTACAACACAACACCGACACTCTCGTCTTGTCTTGAATATAAATATAAGAATAATTTGTATAAAGCTTTTATGCTTTATAACCAGGTTGCAGAGGTGTAGCACATGCTCTGGCACATGTCGTTTTGTTATTGTCGTTCGTCGCCGCCGCCGATGGACGTCAAGATTTAAAACAACAAAATAAAATATGTTAACCTACCTTAACCATAATGTAGTTCAGTTTTAACTAAATGCGTTCCCATGGTCCATAAACAAAAAAAAATCAACAAGAGAAATAGAAACAAAAAAATACTATACCATGCCGCGTTGGTGGCATAGAGACCTTGAAGTATCTTATTAAAAAGACCCCCGAAGCGAACGGTTTGTTAAAGGTTTGGTCACTCTCTGATGGAAAACAGGTATCTAGAGAATGCTGTGCGACAGCAAGCAAGCTAGTTTTTAATTTTAGAATGAAATGTAAGCAGCCAGTGGCAGAGGTGGGAGGTGGTGTGTCTCATACAGTCCACATGTCCCACAGCAGTACCTACTGCAACTGCAGTATAATATTGCAAAGCGTGTGTGCATTATGAATGAAGTTTTGCGTAACTACCTATAGATTATGGAAAAAAAGGAGAAAATTCGAATAGAATAAACCGATTTGACAGGTACACACATATGGCATTATGGGCTTTTGAAATCATGTTCATTTAGCATCCAACCATCGAGATACAAATTTGCTAGAAGCACAGTTTTGTTTGTTTGTTTTTTTTTTGTAGCTTTGCGAACATATTGAAAAGCAGACAAAATATGTATGAGCATTGAAATTTTCGCAATCATTTGAAACCATTTATAGACTGAACATGGGTTGCGCGTGGTCAAACATAGCCTCTGGATTTGGATGAAAGTTTTGAATTCCTATTTGGTACCTATTTACCTATTTGGTAGAGGTCATTTTGTTGCAATTTTTTTTCGGAATATGTTCTCTTGGTAACTAGAATGAATGATGTTCCCGAAATAGGATAGGGAAATAAGTGTTCTGATGTGGAACCAAGTTCCCATTAAGTTGGAAATAACTCGGCACTTTTTTTGAAATGAACTTAGTTCCCAAACAAATTGGGATTTCAAATTTAAAACTAATCAAATTTGCGGCATAATTGTCAGTTTGGACCTATTTGTGCGAGTTCAATGTCTGTTATTCATGTAGTTGAATAAAACAAGTCTCAGACTCCAAGTTTTCCCTTCAAGGCGTCACAAATAGACCCCTTCCCATAGAAAAGCTATCAAAAATGTATACAGTTCCCATGGTTGACACTTATTTGGGCTTTTCATTTTAAAAATAGATTCCACTTTAATTCCGTCTAATTTATTTTGTCTCCCAAAATAACCAACTCTATAAAATAATGGTTGTCCTTCCTATTTTGAATATGTAAACGTTGAGGTTAAATTAATTTAACCAAAGGGTTACCTAAAGTATTTTAAAAAAGAAAGTAACAGAGAGCTATAACTTTCACTATAAACACACAGAAGTCACTATGGCGTATGAGTAACATTTTCTCTATTTAATTTCCTATACAAAAATTCCTCTTATGAAATTGTAATCGCAAAATCGAAACTCTTTAAGATTGCAACATCCAATTTCACTGTCTTTTAATTAAAACTCAAATAAAATACCTACAGTATACAAACATTTTATTTCCGAATGTTGTCGTCGTTCGTGATTTACCAATAAAACAAAACAAAACTGTTCCCATAGCACATTTGGTAAGTAAGGTAGGTACATGCATTCCACATGGGGCCGCGTTGCTTACTCGACACCTATATGATTTTTCTATCCCAAACTCCAACATGGTATCCAAATACCACAGGTGCACTAAGCGAGTTTGAAAAATCCCATATGAACATACTGTCAGTGCAACACCATCGCTATTCCATTGTTATGTTGAGGAGCTGAGGTCGGAGGCAGTGCTATGTGGAGAGAGACTCGACAGTCATGGTCTGTGAACTACAAAGACAAATAGTACCTTAATTGTTTTTTAAGCCAGCAACACTTAAAACACATGTTTGTATGTACATATATAACCCTACTATGCAGTGTGACACTGGAAAAGGACGGAGAGCATAGTGCGAAGGATTTCTTATGATCATGTCAACAACAGAGCAAAAGAATTTTTTTTTTAAATTATGAGTTTTCTTGTTGAAAACCTGATAATAGTAGAATAAATTAGATGGTGACGGAACATGAGCGGGCGTGGTGGTGGCCTACTGTGTTGCCAAGTGTCACAATTGTGGTAATAATACTAATTTGTTTTCGTTTCTAATAACAATGCAGACCCTTTCAAGTTGATCAACGACTTAATGGCAAGATAGAACAAATTTGGTATTGTGTTATTAAGGTCATAAAGTGCGATGGAGTTACGAAGAAGTTGATTCAAACAAAAAAATTATTCTTTGGGTGGACGCCTGAAATTTGTATAAATATTGGAAATTATTGATTACTAGCTGACCCCCAATTGCGTCGTCCTATCCAAATTTAAATGAATTTGTGTGTGAACGTAATGTTTTGTTTTTCAATGCTCAAAAAATAATAAATTTCATTTTGCTTCTATTTAAATAGATTTATCACAGTGTTTTCTAACGGATATTTTGGTTTAAACGGTATAAACGAACATGACGTTTATAAATATAAATTTCATAGAAAAAAAAGTGCGTATACGCCCGAGTGTACCCACCATTTTGTTTTATGGATATTATTTAGAGAGAAAAAAGTATGGCAAGCTTACGGCATTATTTTGTGAAATACAGTAAGCAAGGTGATCAACCTAAGATGTCGTTTAGGAGTTAGGGTCAATTTTCTAAAAAAAAATTGAAATAAAACAGAAAACAAATTATTAAAAAACAACGGCAACACTAACAATGGCCTGATATATCTTTTTGCAAAGCCAAAAACCCCTTATTAAATTTCCTTTTTAAATAAATTTGCTGTAATGAACAGTTTTTGAAAAAAATTATTTTCAAACTCAAAATTTTGAAAAAATAAAAAAAAATGGGCAAACTCTTTTCTATCAAAATTATACTTTTTTAAGTATTATTTTTGATTTTAAAATTCAATGCTCAAATCAACTTTAGTCAAACAGTGAAAACCTAATGGTTCTAGGACGTTTAAATTTTCAATAAGAGCATTGAATTTTGAAAACAAAAATAGTACTTTATAACGTAAAATGTTGAAAAAAAAAGTTTGAACTTTTTATTAAATTTTTTTTCAAAATTTTGAGTTGGAAAATAACTGTTTATTAAAAGAAATTTCTTAAAATAACAGAAGGGATTTCTGAAGGTATATCAGGACAATCACCTGAAGTGTGGCAGTAGTTTTTTAATATGTAATTTGTTTTCGGTTTTAAGTCATTTTTCTTAGGAAATTTCCCTTCCTGCTAATAGACCCTCCCATAGGTTAAAAAAATTGTTAAAAATAACTAACTAGGAAAAATCTACTGCGGAAACATCCAATATGCTACATCCTTTTTAATGATCTACTGCATTCCTCTTTTTTTGAAGTGGCAACACACTGCCTATTTCAATTATTTAAAAAAAAATTATCTTGGACCGTTTCTCCCTCGTTTTGTGGACTCTTAACCCCATCTAAAATGAATTAAATCAATTTAATGATGAATTGAGTTCTGTTCCTAATGTTCTACTTTCCATACTTCTAAAAAAGTGTCTTTGCATCCTTTCTTTTTCTCTATTAAAACTCTTCAGCTTATCACTTAGTCAGGTCCGCATCATCTCAGTGCCAAGCTTTAACATATACACAAATCTGTTAGAAAATATTTCGTTGTTAAGTTTCCATTGCAAATCACTTATCTCTTGTAGACAACATGGCTTTCTCAAATAATGCTGATCTACAACCTTGAATTTGTGTATTTTATACTCTCTGCCTTAGAGAAAGGGTATGGGGCCTCTGCCCTAGAGGAAGGGTGTGAGGTCAATGTTATTTCAACTGATTTCAGCAAAGCCTGTGACAAAATTTCCCATAGACCAGTCCTGTGCATATTGTCCACTCTTGGTTTTGAACCCTCTTTGATCAAATGGACCTCCTCTTGCCTACACAACCGTTATTACAGCGCTCGATTCAGGTCTGCCACCTACTGCCCTTACCTTCAATGTTCCCCAAGGCAGCCACTTTTTGACCCTCTCTGTTTATAATTGCATACTCACAAGGCACTCACTAGTCAACTGAAGAATTCAAGTGAGATTGGCCCGACGGAATGCAAATTTGTGTGGACTTAAGGCCGTTAGAAGCTGTTTTGAATCAAAGTAAACTAAAAAATGCTAAATCTACTATGTATTTGTTTGATTTATTTCAGTAGCACATACAAGAACATGGATTTACATATGTTAAATTTATATATAAAACATAGATATATAAAATCATTAACTAATCAATTTCGTATGTCGTTTTGTAAAACATTAATTTGTGCATGTTATG
The DNA here is from genome assembly GCA_949320155.1 of Melangyna quadrimaculata. NCBI lineage: Eukaryota > Metazoa > Arthropoda > Insecta > Diptera > Syrphidae > Melangyna > Melangyna quadrimaculata. The sequence goes on along the minus strand of OX439483.1, from coordinate 455,980,325 downwards.
TTACATTTTAATAACAATTTAAATCCACTGTATTAAAGCTCCAGCTTGTATTATGGAGGCGTGATATATTTATTGTTGTCGTTAAACTTTAAGATCTAAGAACTAGAACTTGATTACAGTATTATCTCACGATCAACTTAAGGTTGGAATTTCACTTAAAATAAGATCAAAATATCCCGGAACCAGCCTGCCAATCTAACATCCAATCCAAAACGATTGCTTTATTATATGTATTGTTTTTGTTGTTGCTGTTGTTGTTGTTGTCTTTCTAACTCCATTATACATTTCACGCTGACAGATGGAGAGGAAAAATCGATGCCATTCCACACACACACCAGAAAAGAGACATGAGCCTTTATAAGTCGCAAATTAAAAACCAAATAAAATCAATACAACGGGATATTGAATTGAAGAAAAACACATAACTGTACTTGGACTGTATAAGCGCGCAAGTAAACTAAACATCCTCGTTTTATTATAAGTAAAAGGTAAAAATAAAAAAAAAAAATATATAAAAACAATCATGAAAAAATGCATCTACAATGCAGCAGCGCACACGTACAAGCTAGCGCTAGAAACATCGTTCACGTTGCACGTCGTTGATGTCGTATAGTCGTCGTCGTTACAGTCTTTGCCTTAAGTCCAACTTGCAAACGAAAAAAAAAAATAGATACTGTTAAACTGGTTAATGCCATGTATCCAAAATGCTGGCATGTGCACTGTTTAAGCTGGCAGCAGCATCAGGGACTTACTATGGACGACCATCATGCAGGAGACACCAGATTGGTGCTCACGCTGTTTGCAGACATTTCTCCAATGTTTAACGTGAAGAGATTTTTTCAATTTTTCGGTTTTTTTCTTCCTTGTTTTTATTTCTTAAATCGTTGCTAAAATACCTACTGAAACCCACGTTCGGATTTGGTCACTTTCACTTAACATGACACCCATGGATGACTAATGTCATATAGTTGAAATCGACACATCATTCCAGCTTGTATCCTCATATTTAACGTGTTACGGATGTGTAACATGTTGTGTTTTTCTACTTATGTGCATATAGATATGCGAGTCTTGGGTGGTTGACGGGTTAAGAAGATTTGCGAGTATATCATTTGAAAAGTGTGTTAAGAACCAGCTTTGAGTTATACCATAAGGAAAAGTTATTAATAATCTTACCAGAAAAGTTGGTTTTTCTGTTGGTGTAATATAAGAAGATTTAAAATCAAAAACAGGCATTTCAAGAGTTCAACTTTTTTAAAAGTTGTTTCCAGGTTTAATATGACATTAGGTTTATTTAAATCATTTGGTATTACAATGTTTGACACTTCTAAAGTCTTACACAAGGTGTGAATAATTCTATCAGTATTTTGACGAATTATCCAGTGGTACGGAGATCTTACCAGATTCACAGTGCAGTAAATTAACCTTGAGTTTATTTGTATTTAAAACTGGGGAAATGATACAAGCAGTGATCCTTCTTAAAGAGTGTAGAATAATGGTTAGGGCTGGCCACGAGACGAGAAAAGTCTCGGAGACTGCATATTTGGACCGAAATTTACAGAGAGTCTAATAAATTAAAAAATCCAATTTCAGTTAAATATCGAGTTTTTCAACAGGGACGCTACAAAAGTAAGGCAACAGGGACAGCAAACGACGCCGAATTTCTTGCCGCTCTTTTGACATTTCCCTTCAGTAAAGTTTGCCATTTTATAATGGAAAGATATACGAGCCAACAACGAGTCGAAATTATTTAAGTTTACCACCGAAATTCGGAGTCAGTGGACTTAACGTTAATAGCGGTACGTCCAATTTACGTTCGTCATAATCGTCCTATCAGATCAACAATTGAGCGTCTAGTGGAAAAATTTGAATCCACAGGCACAGTACCAAATGTTCCCGTGCCAGTGAGATAAAGAAGCGCCCGTAGTGTCGAGAACATTGCTGCCGCTGAGGCTTCAGTTGCAGAAAGCCCAAATGTGTGTCTCACACGTCGTTCTCAAGCGTTGGGCATCTCTGTGACGTCTTTGTGGCGAGTTTTGCGAAAAGATCTTGGCCTACATCTTTACAAGATTAAATTGATGCAAGAACTGCAGCCGCTTGACCACCAGAAGCGTCGTATTTTCGTGAATTGGGCTGAGCAACAACTTGAAAATGATTCGGATTTTCATCGAAAAATCATCTTCAGCGATGAGGCTCATTTCTGGCTGAATGGCTTCGTCAATAAACAAAGTATGCGGTATTGGTCAGGCAGCAATCCACACGTACTCCATGAGTCATCATTGCATCCCGAAAAACTTACGGTTTGGTTTGGTTTATGGGCCGGCAGCGGCTTCATTTGGGCCGTACTTGCTCCGTGATGATCAAGACCGGCACGTTACTGTGAATGGGGATCGCTACCGTTCAATGATAACCGAATATTTTTGGCCCCAATTGAATGATATAGACTTGGAGGAAATGTGGTTCCAACAGGATGGCGCCACAAGCCACACAGCGAATGTCACAATCAATTTATTGGAAACCAAGTTTGGAGAACATGTTATCTCACGAAATGGTTCAGTCAGTTCGCTTGGCCACCTCGGTCGTGCAATTTGACGCCGTTAGACTTTTTCTTGTGGGGCTACGTCAAGTCTATGGTCTATGCTAACAAGCCAGCGATGATTGACGAACTTTGTACAAATATCGAACGTGAAATTGCAGCAGTATCGGCCGATTTATGCTTGAAAACCGTCGAAAATTGGGTTTAGCGTCTGGACTTCTGCAAGCGTGCCCTTGGTGGCCATGCAAAAGAAATTGAGTTCCATACATAATGGCATCGAACGTACTTTCACAGGAATAAAGAAACTTTTGTAGCGCTCTTATTGAAAAACCCTTTATTTATTTATTTTCTTCTGCACGCATTCAAACAATAATTTAAAATATTTCGTTCCAATAATCAAAAAGTTGGCCGGAAATCGTATTTTTCGGAGACGACTCGGACCGAGACGAGACTGGAAATGTTCGATTTTAAAGAGACCGAGATGAGACTTACAAAAGTCTCGCAGAGTCTTGTCTCGTCTCGTCGCCAGCCCTAATAATGGTATAAGTGCGTTGAACTTGGATCGAAACCATCTTATACGTATAAAATACAGCCGAATGCATACAAAACCACCATCCGCTCCTCAGCTCATGTGTTAGCTGACACACAGACAGGGAACTTATCCGTTTGATAACTTACGTATTCATAAAAACATTTGTGGTGTATGATATTTTTCCAGTTTTTTTCCTCAAATCCTGGAAGTATTATAATACAAGCGCTGATTCATGACAAGTAAGCTTGTGTTAAAACGGTTCTTATAAAAAGAACGTGTGTCTGTATTAAGAAGTTATTTATCCCTTAAACGCGAAATTTGGCTAGCTAAAAGTTATCCCCTCGCTATGACGTGTCACACATTTATTGAATACAAAATATAAAATATGGCCAATGGGAACACAATTTTAGTTAATTTAGATTTTAAAACATTTTTACATGATTCTACACACGACAAATAAAAATGAATTTTCCTTAATTTAAAAGAGTTAAAAATCGTGCTATCTTTTTAAAATTTTACTAAATTTAAAATAGCAAATGGCTCGAAATACATAGTTTACTGAATATGTCTTAGCCAAAAATTGTTGAACATCCAATAAATCAATTGAAATTTTAATGGATATTGAGATTAATATCTACATATAAACGTAATACATATTTACACTTTTATGTTACAAAAAAAATTATTGATTTATCTGGTAAAATAAGATTACTGGGAAAATAAAAAAAAAATAACAAATTGCAGATTCTATCTGTTTCCTCTGTTTGTTTGCAAAAACTACACTATTAAGACTTGTTTCTTTTAACTAAATTATTTAAGCAATCCGTTTGTCTAAAAAACCTCATACCGATACCACCTAAAATGTTGCAGTTAATATTTTTAAAGCAAGGAAGTATCCTTTTTTTTTGCATTTTTATGAAAATTAAGTTAAATAAAATTTATACTAATTAAATCTTTAATAATCTTGTAAAGAATTTATTCAACTATTCAAAACTGTCCTTTAATTCTTTGTGGTGTAATAATTTGCTGAGAAATTGGTGATCTATGTTAAAAGTACCTTTTTTCATTCAAATTCACATTCACAAAAACTTAATACAAAGTAGAGCTAGAAACAAAAAAGAAAATTAAATCTGAATTAACGAGTTGACTGATTATTGCATTTGAATGGCTCAAAAAAATGGAAGAAAATGGAGACCTTAAAAAAAATTATAAAATTAATTTTTTTTTTTAGTTTTGACTGGTTATTTCGTATGGTTGCGCAGTGACAGTATACCTTTAATTCTTTTTGCATCAAAAACCACTATTACACAAGAGTCGAAATAACTGCATTAAGATTACGTCGTCAATTCTGTTAAAAAAATCATTGTTTTAGTTTTATTTTTAAAGAAAGTTGTTTGAAAGAATAAATTTTGAAAAAATAAATTTTCGAAGTAAAAATTTTGAAAAATAAAACGAGAGTGTATTTTTAACTCATTTTGGTTCAAAATTGTATGTTAATGTATGTATGTTAATAATTATTATTTTTTGTTTCAGAACGAAATGCTCTTATCAATTTAAAATAAAAAAAAACGTAAACTAAATATGAAAGAGTTTTTGAGAGAGTTGAAAATTGCAATCTCGAATTGAAAAGTTAAAAATACAGAATACCATCTGTATTTCTGATTTTATCGTAAAATTTACATTATGCTTTTTGGAACAAAAACTGACCTCTTCAAATCTTGACATTAGATATTGTTTTTTATGTTTTGATTATCTTACGAGCTGGTTATACTAACTGTAATCCTGTAAATAAGTCTTAGAAACAAAATGTTTGATCAAAAACGTCCAATCACTCGTTTTTCAAATATGAATCAAATAAACTCATTTTCAAAATGTTCTTGCCAAATATCAAAAATTCGGTTGATATTCGCTTTTAGTAGCCCGTGGCGTAATGGTTAGTGCGTTCAACTGTCACGCTGGAGGTCTGGGTTCGCTTCCCAGCCTCGTCCACATAAAAACTAAAAAGTTTTTTTCAGGGCTACTGCCTCTTGCGAGGAATTGACAAATCCTCCAAGAGTATCACTTGTCACGAATAAGTGCTTCTCGTCTAGCCATTCGGATTTGGTATAAAAATGTAGATCCCTTCCATTCCTGTCGATAGGAACACACAGGATGGTTGCGAGTTGTTAGTCACTAGGCCCTAGTTCTTAGTGAGCCGTTGTGCCACCCGATTTTTTTTTTTTTTTTTTATTCGCTTAGTAAAAAATATTGTTTTACTTAAAATAGCGACAATACTGCAAAGGGTGTACAGGAGTTCAATATGGATTTTCTGTGCTCAAATTTTCACCCAAGAAATCCAAATTAATAATTTCCATCAAAATAAAAATCAAAAACTACCGAAAATTCATTTTTAAAATTATATTTTCAAAAATGTCCTATAAATAAATATCGTGCACGAGGCTGAGAATTGAACCCAGCTACTACAAAATTACCTAAATGGTGGGCCATCTTGTGGTTCCTTTTTAAATCATAGGTTATTTTGACACCAACAGCTGTTTCGCGCTCGAATTTTTGAAAGAAGGTCAGTATCATACCTCCACGGAACGAAATGAGTCGCTTTACGCTTGAACAACGTTGGGAATCATTGAAAACTTATTTAAAAAATGAGTGATGTGTAGCCCATACAGTACGTTTTTTGAACAGAAGTTTTGGTCGAAATAAAGCACCCACCGCGTGCCTGCAATGTTAATAAAATTGCCACATCTCATTGGCACGGCTCAGAAAACCCGCACTTGATTGATGACAAGCCAATGCATCTACTGAGTGACAGTTTGGTGCGGATTGTTTAGTGGGGGCATCATTGGACCATTTTTCATCGAAAATGAAGCTGGGAACAACGTTTCGGTCAACAGTGAGCGTTACGGTTCGCGTACACTGAAACCGATTAACCGGCTGATTTCGGATCGGAGCTATACGGACGAATGTTTCGGACGTCAGTCTGCATCCACTACTGCCGTTCTCGCCCGATGTTTGTTTTTAACATGCCAGTCGGAGTGTGAAAAGTAAACGTAGCTCTATTTTTCTAATTTTGTGCCAATAAATTAGCTATTCACTTTTATTTTATCTTATTTTAATTTCTAATTTAATTTCATTTTATTCGTATTTGTCGGTTGATCGGTTATTAACGGCCGACATCGGACGATGTCGGTTGTAGTGGTGTACGCGCTCTCTTCCTTTTACAAACACCGAAACCGATTAACCGGCTGATTTCGGATCGGAGCTATACGGACGAATGTTTCGGACGTCAGTCTGCATCCACTACTGCCGTTCTCGCCCGATGTTTGTTTTTAACATGCCAGTCGGAGTGTGAAAAGTAAACGTAGCTCTATTTTTCTAATTTTGTGCCAATAAATTAGCTATTCACTTTTATTTTATCTTATTTTAATTTTTAATTTAATTTCATTTTATTCGTATTTGTCGGTTGATCGGTTATTAACGGCCGACATCGGACGATGTCGGTTGTAGTGGTGTACGCGCTCTCTTCCTTTTACAAACATTCGATTCAAATAGCCGAGTTCGGCCGACGACGGACGAGCATAATTCGGCCGATAACGGGTTATGTGTGCGCGAGCCGTTACAGAGTCATGTTAACCTTTTTTTTCCTGAAATTAAAGACATGGATTTGGAAGACCTCTGGCTTATGCAGTATGGCTCGCGCTATGCCACACAGCCCATCCAAAATCGTGTTACCAGCCGTCATGGCGATGTCAATTGGCTTTTTCGGAACTGCGAGGAAGCGTGAAAGACCGATGTCATGCCAACAGTCCAGAAACGATTCAAGCACTTAAGGCCAATATCATCCAAGCAATCCATGAGCTACATCCCGAAACCATCAAAAAGGTCTTAAAATATTGAATTGACAGAATGCGCTACTGCAAAGCCAGCCAAGACAGCCAGTTGAACGACCGACGACGTTGAGTTCCATAATTAATGGGAATTTTGCTCTTACTAATAAATCCATAATACATGGAACAAATTTAATTTTGTTCATTTTACTGAATTTTTAAAAAGAAATTTGTATTTGGCCCACCCTTCATACGCCAAAAAAAAAAACAACAACAACAAAAATTCCTCAAATGTGGGTAATACATTTTTTTTTACGTTTTCAAAAATAAAAAAATTCTTACAATGATACATTACAGTGATATTTGTTTTATAAACGTCAACTGACTTTTAAAGGGTCATATTTTTGTTCTTAATATTTTTCAATTTGTTTGTTGAAACTAAAGTATTCTTATTTTTATTTGAAAAATGTATCGTCCACAAAACAAATTATTTTTCTACCGCTACTCTTTTAGAAAATACCGAAAACCGAGTTTACTCTTAAAATTGAAATGGCGGAAATCCTACAAAGGTTTGATGGTCGAAAACTCCATCTCCAATATTACGAGTTCAATTGTCTTAGGCAGTATTACTTAATAACCTGGAAAACTCGTATCGAGTTTTGCGTGACAAAAAGTAGCATGTGTGCACCTAGCCTAAAACTATTTAGGGTGATTTGTATAAGGTGTGACAATAAGATAAAGCATGAAGTTTGGGCCGAGACACTACAAAAATCGTAAAAAGGGGGGTCCATTTCCCCCAGTTTATACAGGAGAAGTAATTTTCTTAAAAAATAACATTAAAATAGAAATCTAAACGGGGAGGAATAAACCCACCTCCTATTCGAATTTTTGTTTTGCCTCTACCCAACCTGCAGGCTCTAGCTTTTTTTCACACCATATGCGAATCATCCTGTATTTAGGCAGCTATGTCACAAATTTGTGGCTAAATGAGGTGATTGTAAAATGTGATTATTTTGGTTTGTATCGCTAACACCTGACAATGTCTTTATTATTAGTTTTTCCATTAAAAAGCTCTACTTTATCTAAAAATGTTTATCCATATGGTTTTTTCCCTACAGTTACATAGATTCACTTATTATTACTCTATGAATGATTTTTTTTATAATAAAATAACGCTCTTTATGACAACAGAAAAAAATAACCACATTAAAAACATTACCTACAGCATTTTCTAATGCATCAGTTAAAATTGATTGATAGCATTTAGTGAATTAGTCAGCTCATTAGTTTCTACAAGCTTTCAATATACGAGCATTGAAGATCAAAATGAAGAGATTTATTTCGCATTGTTTAGAGCTATAACAACCTGAGAGCCATATAACTCGTTCGAAACCAGCTATAAAATGTGTAGTAGCAAAGATAAGCGACTTCAATCAAATAATGTGGAACGCAATCACTCAGAGACTTGCTTGACATAATTTTTTTTTTTTTTTTTTGTTATTTCTTTTTTTTTTTTTTCTTCTCATCAATCGCGCTTGGTAGACAACAACAACTGTTACAGTTACATAGCAAAGTTTGTTGGTACTTAACGTTGCTTTGATGCTGTGTCGAAATTGCTTTATTTACACAATAATTATACAAGGAAAAAACAAGTAATTTTTTATCTCAAACAGGAATCTGTAGCTACTGAGAAATTCGATCAGGATCTAATTTTTTTTTGTTTAAATTTTGAGTTTTGTGTGTCTGTAGATGTTTTATGTCAAACGATTTAAATTATGATTGTTTAAATTGAATTGGTTATGACGGCAACTATTTGATATAACAAATATATATAGTCATTCTCTGAAAAAAAGTTAATAGAGTCACAGATTGCCTGAAACTAATTTTTGGTTGGGAAAAACTTTCAACAAGTTGTTTTTGTCATTCAAGTAGTGCATCTGTCAGATTCTTACTTAGATTTCATTTATTATTAATTTATTCAAGCTCAAATTAAATAAACGAACTTTATATTATAATCTTGTTCTATCGCAGAAGTAACAATAACAAATTCTCAATTAGACCAAAATTTCATTCATAATAATTCACCATGGGAGTCGCGAAAAACATGCCCGACTCTCACCACCATATGAATTAAAAATGTCATATGGCACCGATGTTATGTGTCATGTTTGTCCCCATTTCTTTTGCACTTTATCCGGACAAAACATGGTTGGCTATGGCCAAAGATGAGCTAGAGCTGCACGTTATGTTGGTTTCAAGTTGCGTTGCGACACCACGATATCAGGTAACAAACACCCAAACTGACTGTCGCTGATGGAGTACACGAGCGGTGGCCGGTGCCTGGTGATGCTGTTGACGAATATGGTGCTAGATGGGTGGCAGTGGCAGGGCAATTCTGACTTTATGGCATATTCCGAATGTGAAAATGTTTCAATTTTCACATCATCATCGCATTGATGGCAGTTTGTTTTTTTGACATCCAAAAGTGACAGCTAATCAACTGATGAGCGCGTTAGGAGGAGACTTGGTCATTTTTGTGTGTTTGGAAAACTAACATGTCACCGATATGGCATCACTCCTTTGTCCTCACAGCATAGATATCTATAGATATGCTTAGATGTTCGCTGCTGTATAGGCACAAGTACACACAGTCGTCATATGGGTGTCGTGTAATTTGTCATGTTTTCTCCTTTACGACATTCATGAATTTTCATTAGACAGATGAAGTCAATTGGGAAAGCTTGCAATGCGAGTCCTGATTTGGTGGCAGTCAGTGGCACAGCCACTGCAATCCAAACAACTTGAGTTATTGAGAAGGTGGAGTAATTAACGACTGATGCATATCTAATTGCAATTACTCGGACGGATTTGGCTCAGTTACAAGTCAAATAAATGTATCAGTTAAAGTTATAAATGGTTGGGTTTATCATTAAGTGCGGATCAGTTTTGTGAGTGGACGTTTGTTTTTTGACAAGGCGCAATTAACCATAATTGGGGATTATGGAAATTGAATCATTGATTGAGATCTCGTTTTGTTTTGTATTTTTTATTTTTGTTCAAGTGGGAAATTAGTTTTCATGGGAACATTTTTATTGAATTAAATATAATTATTAAATGAATAAGATTAGAAATAGTATTTGCTTTATATAGCAATAGTGTTTTAGTAGTGATATTTTCTGTCAACATGGCCCTATCAAAGAATTTAGATCTTATAGCAGTTTTTTGCAGCTATAATAGATATAAATATGTTCACATAAATGTTTACTAATGAAAGAAAAAATGCTTGTCGAGATCTATATTAAGAAAAGACAAAATTTTGAAATCTGATTATAATTTTATACAAATTACGGCTATTAAGCTGACAGAGCAACTTTCACCCAGACTAAAAGGACCATGGCGGGAATTAGCAAGGCATTTTCATTTTGTTTTGCATTTCAATTCACGAAAGCCGCCTAGTCGCCACTACAAATATTGGGAACCACTGGTTTAGGTAGAAGCTACCAAGATGATAAATGTTTTTTTAGTGGCGTGACAGGTGATAACTCATTAGAACGTGGACCGAGTGATAGAGACTTTCAATCTCAAATACCACGTGTTCCTGGTTAGCAGGAATGGAAGGAACCTAAAATTGTCTGCCGAGTCCAAACCGCTAATATGAGAGGTACTTTACCAAAAATTATGTTGGATACATTTTCAATTCAAGGCAAGAGGTAGTAGCAGTATCCCTGAAAAAAAAATTAGTTAAAACAATCACTAACCATTACCCCAAGACTTCTCCAAGATGTACTAAAAAATTGACCTGCTATTCGCAAACAAGCACCAGCTTCTGCGACATTTTGAGCTGTGAATGAAGAACTCTTTTTTTATCACAAGAATCTGAATGAAATGTTGAGTTGATACAATATGAACGCGCTAACATTTAAGTATAAACTACTGCGATTTCCCATTAAAAAATCCACTGGAATGGATGAAATTTCAAATTTTATTTTGAAAAAATGTCTATTTCGTTTGGACATAGGTTTGTCATTGATATTTTATCTATGTATAATTCATGGCCACTTTCCAAAAACCTGGAAACAGGCTAAGATAATGACAATAGCAAAGAAGAAGCCTACACGAGAGATTAATAACTTTCGACCTATATACAAAATTACGAGGTACTAAAATTACTAAAATAAATATTTTGGTAGAAAAAAAAAAATGTATAACGGTTATTAACGGTACCTGTCATACAACCGATTTTTTTGTTTTCAAATTTCTCGTTAACTACTACACCTATTTCAACCAAAATTTTTATACAAAAGGTCGCTTACAATTTTAACAATTTTGCATATACAAATTTAAAAAAAAATATTTTTTGGATTTTTAAAAAAATATTTTTTGATTTTGTGAAAAATTGTATTTTATTAAATACTAAAAGTTGGCATACCAAATTTTATTTTAAAAAATGTTCAAGAATTTTTATATATAAAAAATTAATTTAAAAAAAACCGCTCTAACGATTTTTGAATTTATTTTTCATAAATTCATATTTATTAAACAAATCAGATGACATACTTTTTTTTGGTCTCTATCTGTTTAAGCTATGAAAATAACTAATTTATAATAATTCATAATAATCATTTATATTTTAAATTGTTTTTAAAACTTTTTTTTTTAATTATATCATAATGTTATGGAACGAATACATATATACGTTGACTATTTCAAGCTACGTTAAGGTTGTTAGCTACGAGAGCAAGTTTTGTGCGATCCGGTCGTGCCCATATTTTAGCAAGACTTTCCCCTATCAGACCCCATTACGGATGAAACTGGCTCACTACATTATGCAGATGATACCATAAATACTGGCAAGCGATGTTCGGCCTATTTTGGCCATTAACAACATTAATCGAAGGCTTCCACTTGTGGAAAATTATTTAAAAAAATGGAGATTAAAAATTAATTCAAGAAAATGTGGATTGACATGTTTCAGAAATGCTAGTGGAAAGGGACACTATCTTGCGGTTAAAGAGAGCAAATCCTTGAACTTAAAAATAAATAACTTCGCATTCCACTACGTTCGGACACAAAATACCTCGGAATAAACTTTCAAAACCGATTTCTTTATAACAAAAACGGTAGAGCTGTACTTAAAAAGGCTAAAATGTTAACAGCGTCACTAAAGTCTTTATTAATTCAAAGTTTTTGCAAGGAAAAACAAAAGTCTTAATGTACAAGAACCTTGTACCCTTCTGACCTATGGATTCTGTAGCTGGTTTACTATTTCACAGACTGTTGCGAAAAAAATGCAGATCTTCGAACGACAAATTTTGAGATTCTTTTGTGGATTGTTTAGAAAGCCGGATAAAAAAAAGGTTTTCTTACAAAACTATATACGATGCTACTCAGGTTACTCCATTAATGACTTATCAAATGGATCTTCTTTTAAAAAAGCTGGAACGAATACGCTCCCATACAAACCCACTTGTAAGATCCCTAATGGACTCTTATATCGATGACTGTCTAGTTGACAATTATTATTTGTCACCATTTTATCTACTTAATGAGGGGTCCGCTGCTCTATTTAGACCAGATACAAACGTCAGTTTTCATATTCCATTTTACGAACAAGCCTCTCATTGAATTATAGGGGGTAGATCTGTATGATTACAAAACTATGTATGTATGAGGTGGCTAACATAAATATTTGTTTGATTCAGATTGTTTAGGTTTCCTTCTAATTAATTTCTACTGTTAGGTAGACTTTTTTTAGTTTAAGTATTATTTAAGTCTTAATTTTACTTTTAGTCCTGGTCAGTAAGTTATAATTATGCCACAAAAGAGCAAAGCAGTGTTGGTTTGCCGGGAGCAAGCGGCCAAATATTAAATTTATTTCTATTTAATTTGTATTTCTATGAAGTTTCGATAATACTCCTGAATATTTAACTACTACTTTTTATTAAGTCAGACATATCTTTAAGTCGACCAAAAAAAAACGATTGTATCTAATTGAATTTATATATTGATTTGTATGTGCCTCAATAAAGTTAACTTAACTAACTAAACTATCATCCTGTCAAGAAATGTTATAGGTATAGAAGTGAAATATAATAGAATACACTGTTTTGTGGATGCATTCATTGATTTCACTTTCATTTTTCACTTTTCATTCATTTGGCATTAAAATGATTGCAATCATTTTCCCTTATTAATCCAGGAATTAGTTGAATCTTGAATGCAATCTTTTGGAAATGTATGCGTTCTGCATTCTTCGCATTCTATCTATTCTTTTGTAATGTAACGTAGATTTATGATGGCCGAAAAAGGTTTGGAAAGTAATACAGAGAATGCAAAGAAAAAGGTAAAGATTTCAAAAGAACGCAAGATAATTATTCTAAGCCTTAAAGTGAAGCTTAATTCATTCAAGATTGCAATATTTAATACAACCTTGTAAAGTAGAGACGACTTCATTTCCTTTTTACCGTTTAGGCTATCCCCCCCTCATCTGGACTTAAAAACACAAGCTAATCTCAAATGAGTAAATTAAGAAAAAATGCATGGTGGGTGAAATAACTCCATACCTTCGGCGTGATAGTCCAATGCACAAACTATTACTCAACAAGCTCCTTAAATACTAGGTGTCTCAACATCACCAGCCAAGACGAAAACCATGTATTCATGAGGTGGTTTATTATAGCATTTTCACACCAAACCCAAACGGGGTTTTCGGCAATGGGTTAACCAAAACTTGAAAAGCGGTCACACCGAAAACTTATAAGTTTTCATTTGACTTTTCAATTTTTTGTAACCAACTGCTATCTGTGTGCTTGATCACAATGGTCTCAACGACGGGCCGCTCGCCGCTTTAAAAATTTGCTGTGCAAAAGTTAATTGCAAAAATCAAATGTCTTATGAGAAATTAATAGATAAATTATAAATATTGTAAGCTAAAAATGGGAATGCAATGAGTCCTGATTCGTTATATTTAATTTATATCTTTAACTGGTTTGGCTCACTTAATAGCAAGGATGAGCAATCCTGCGTCGCGTTCTTTTGTGTTTCAGCAGTAAAATTATTTTTTTCCTGCCAGCAGCCCGTCAGCTTTTTGTTTAATGTGTAATTGATTAAGAGCCAATTTATTCACTATTGCCCAACTTGCTGAAAACTCCAAAGTTGGCCAACTTACAAGTTGACTTCAAATCCGTAGTTGAACTGAAAGTTGAAAAATGCTTTAATTCATTACTTCGAACCTGAACTCCAGAGTTGAAATTCAAAAGTTGACCAACCTGCAGTTTCTAAAATATCCTTGAGATATTTGTGACACATGACGCACAAGACGTCATTTTCAACTTTTGTTTTGCATTAGAATTAATTTTGCATTTTGAATAATTTTTTCCGAATAATTGCAATGGATTTTTCATTCCATGTGAAGCGCGGAATCAAACAAATACCAAGCTAAATTGAAAGCTATACAAAACGGATTAGGTACAACTTTTATTTTTAAAGAAAATAATATACATATGTCTAGCAATAAGAGGTGAGTTTTCACAAACTATAATTTGTTCCTATAACTATTTTGTTTTCCTAAAATGATATAATTATAAAGGAAGAAACACAAATTTTCACAGAGAAGAATAATGTAGGGTCAAACAAGAAATGGCAAACAAAGATCAACAACTCCATGAAATGTGAGAACTGCTGTTGTGAAATGGAGTCATGAATCGATCGATGTTCACGAGTATGTTTTTAAACTTGTCCGGCGAAATCGTCGCCCACTACTTAAACATGACAAAGCCAGAAAATCATTCCATATATAACATGGAACACAATTCATTGAAATTGTACACTTGTTCTATATTTTTGGTGGGGGAAAGCCACCATTTTTATAAACAAATTTAAATTATAAAAAAAAAAAATATGAAACAAAAAAAATACTCATGCGGTCTCCCATCTTAGTACTAACTCACCCGACGATGCTTGATTTCGGTGATCGGTCGAGAACTGAATAGCATGAATGAATAGACAAAAATGAGGAAAAATCCCAAGTTTGCTCGCTAACTTCTACTATTTTGGGAAGTTGAGAAAATCCAAAGTTGATCAACTCTAGAGTTGAAAATAAAAAGTCGAAAACGTCAACTTTGAGTGAATAAAAACTAATTCTCAAGTTGACTGTAAAAATCCCAGAGTTATGTTCAACTTCGACTGAATAAATTAGGCCTAAGGTTTTCAGCAAAAACCGATATTTTCGCTAAACCGGATATCGGGTTTGGTTTTCGCTCCCTTTTCGACTTAAAACGGTTTTTATGATTTTTGGTCTCATTTTTTTGAACTGGATTTAACTTTGACAAAATACAACCGATTCTTGAATTTTGTATTGAATTAACACAAAATATGCTACAATTTTTTTTTTTTTTTTTATGTGGATAAATGTTTTGCCGCAATTTATTATCAAACCGATTTTATTATTTTTTAACCAAAAAAACGTTTAACCATCATTTTTTCTTTTTAATATTAAAGCCCAATTCGTTCTTTTATAAATATTTAACCTTTCTTAACAAAAAAAATACATTTAAAATTATTAATAAAATAAAATAAAAAAAAAATTCAAGAAATTTTGAATATTATATAAAATCGAATAAGAAACTACGTCTAAGCTATTGACTCAACATGAATGACTCAACAAAATTAGAATCGACTTGTATTCGTTAAAGTCATATAGATTAGAAGAACAAAAAATGTTTTTATACCTACCCTTCAAAGGGGGTCAATTCAGAAAAACTAGAACTAGAAATTTCGCATCAGGTTGAAATTTTGAACATTTTCATGTCATGGCTAATAAACATAGGACCAAATATCTGGTAGTAAAACTATATAAATACATTACAGTCGTATCTCTTATAATAATTATAATAATTATAATAATTATTGTAACTATATGCCTGTAAGACCTCAGGTCTTTTAAATACAATGCACGGCACTAGTTCGAAGGAATAGAAGGAAAGAGTCTTGTTGGCACAGTGGGTTGAGAATTAGATGTTAATTATCTCATGAAATTCCACGGGTGGCATCCAGTTAAAACTGGGGAATATATAAAAGAATACAACCAGACTGGGGCTTAAACCCACACGTGCAGGTTAGCAGTCAAACACTATATCCACTGTGCCATTGCCACCCGCTACATGGAATGCTCAAAACTTCAAGCTGGACATTTGTTGTTTTAATGTTTTGAACATACACCAACATTTTGGAAAGTTTCAATTTGTCTCCTTTTAACATGTCAATCACTTTACTTTAGAGGTCTTAAATATCACCTTGACCGGTGTAATAAATAAAAATAATTGTAAGGGCACCTTGAAAGTCCAATCCATAGATAATAAAATAATGGCAAACAGTTATTGACAACATTCTCACAAGAAAACCTTTACGAATTGAGAATAATAATAATGATAGGTATAATTCATTCAACAGAGTTTACAAGTTTACATTATGGTTGTAGAAGATCGTAAGTAACACATTTTTGTTCAAAGTTCTTTTTGCAAAATCGAATACAAATCGTTTCAACCGAATAACAATCTCTCGCTGGATATAGCCATTCTTTTAACTTTTACGTAAATAAATTGCAATTAAAGAATTCTTGAACACTCGTTCAATTTTGTGGGATACGATACAAGACCACCACACCACATCACGTGTACCTAGGTTTTCAAAAGTCTACCAGAATTCCAGCATTTTTTTTTTTTGGTCTAAAGATGGTTTTATCGCGGTGGTGGTGGTTCAGGTTGAAGTTTTTTTTTTTATTTTTCCATAAAAGTAGTTGAGGTATATAAATAATGCTTCTACATTCCAATTATCCAGCTATATTTGGCCAAAATGGATGCGGAGAATTGATTTTGCACAATTATGAAGGTATGTGCGCTTTTGCGCACACACAATCCTGTGTTGTGCAGTGTCGCATCTCATCAAGAATCATGGCCTTCAATAATGCAGCAATATAACCTTCGATTTCAGTCCACTTTGTCCCCCAATGCATTATAAACATGACGTATTGATCAATTTTACGTCAATACAGATTCATAATAACTTGCAGTTATGCGCCTGCATGACGTCCACATATAATCGGGCTGAGGACATGCGACAACGCGATGCGATGGTCGTAGGTACCTTTATATCTTTAATAAATGGCTCCCGGCTAAGATTGTATAGATCTCGAGTTGGTCAATCGCATTTGCGTCACCGTAAGCAGTGGGACTGATTCTATATAAAATCTGCAGAAAAAAAAAGTCAAAAACGATTTGACAATAGTGTAAGCTCCCAAATTTCCTGTTTCAATTGTAACAATTGTTAAACACTGTTTTATTTCTGCAAATTAAACATGAGCTTTTTTTAATTCTTACAATTTTTTAACCCAAAATGCATAAATAAAGCAAAGTTAACCAATGACAGTGACAGCTTGTACGCAAATAAGCCAACAAATCACATTGAATCAGAAGCACCTAGAAGGGGGTATGGTAGTGGGTGTCCTTCTAACTAGTTTCAAAAATATTTAATCTTTAAACGTGAAAACTGTAGAATTTCTTTATTGAACAATTAAATTTTGGTTCAAGTTTTAGTTAATTCTACGCCACTATGAGCGTCATCATCGGTGCATCTGTCGTTTTGCTTAGGCCAGGGATGCATATATGGCTTTTATTGCTGCTGCATAGTCATTCCGTCATTTCTGATGATGTGCCACATTGCAAATGTGTACAAACTGATTAATATTTATAGTGACGCGAGCACGGGAACAAAGATGAGAGATGAGAAGAAGACTACCGACTGACTCTGACAAAAGACTTAAAAAATGATCCCAGCGAAGGGAGTTTGGTTATAATTTATGGGTGAAATGCAATTGTTTCGGTTGAGGTGGGGGGAATGTTCAGTTGGTGTTTCAGAGGGGACCCTTTGATGTCTCTGATATAAGAATTTTGCTATAAGTTTCTGGTTTAATGAATGCACCTTCTCTTTGTTTTTTTTTTTTAATTTTATTTAATTTTTTTATACTTTGTTTTTGTCTTTGTAGTCTACACCCGTTGGCACAACGATATTTCGCAACATTCAAGCCCTCGACAAGGATGCTGGAGTTAATGGACTTGTTGAGTATTTTCTTGTGGAAGGAAGAACGAACACTACAGAGGATGAGAAAATGACTATCGCCGATGGCTATGACACTTTTGCTATTTCATTTCCACATCAAGGACAGGTAAGGATTTTACATTATGGAGTGGAGTTTTTTTGTTTTTGCTTTTGGTTTGGCTACTGCAGTAAATCAAATGGCATATGCAAAAGAAGCAGATACCTAACCAATTTTTCTTTCAAATGTTTGATGGTTTTGTTGTGTGGTTGGTGATTTGATGCTGCAAAACTAATTGCTGTTCCCCCAAAGAAAATTTAAATGATTAGTTTGAAATATACAGGAATATTCAAAGGATGTATAGCGTTTTTCTCTCTTAACTGAAAACTAAGATTTTACGGTCAGTAACCTTTCATTTTCTACTCAAGGAACAGACATCATAACCGGTCTGGGTTCTGGTCTCGTTAATGTAAAAATAGATGTGCCTTTGACATCACTTATCAGAGTTCCTGTGACGTTGAATAACTTGCTATGTTTCTTCAACAAAATTAAAAAAAGTTTTCTTATTATGTAACCTATTCAAGTAATGGAACCCTAGTTTCCTCGAAAAGTCTTACACGTCTTATTAGAAATTTTTCGAATTAAATATTATATGCCCAGTCCGTTAGATCATACCAGAGTTTTTTTTTTTCTTGAATATGTGTGGAACATAAACATGAAATTCACTCATTCGTGTTAATGGCCACGAAGTCTGAGTCTTTTTGTTGAAAATAAAATTTTCTATTATATGGGATGGTTAAAAAAATTTTAGCAAAAAATCTGAGAACGAATAGTTAACAAAAACAACCTAAAAGAATCAAAAAATCAGTGGTTTTAAATTTGTTTACAAAACTTTTTTTTCAGTTTTCACTCTTCAGTTTTAGAACTTAAATATCATACTATCTTGCAAGATTATATAGGATTCTTTTGGAAACGTTATTTTTAATGAACTTTATCGTTATGGTCCCTTTAATCTAGAAATGCCACATATCGTAGAATATTAAATATGCCATCATTAAAAACTGGCGATATTAAATGCACTCCCACAAACTCAAAAGAACTAAACGTCGATCATGGCCACTCGACGAGACTCGGCATATCATTGTAGAAAATTCAAATATAGATTCTGTTTTTAAATAAAGAAACTGTTTTCATAACAAATTTTCCGAGACTCGCTCTAAATTACTCTCAAACAAAAAATATGCCTTTAAGCTAGTTTTGTCCGAGACTTTTCTGGTCTCGTAGCCAGACCTAGGTAATTGTGTTAATTGTTTATAGTGTTTTGGAGATAAGCTCTCAAATGGTGCACACCATTGTGTGCTTTCTGGAAATATCACGTCAGCACGTGCTCTTTTCATATGGAAACAGTGTGCGCATTTCAGACATGAAAAAAAAAATCGATATGATCCTAATTATCGATACCGACTTAAAAAAAAAATTGCAAAACTTTGGTTCTTTGTTCTGCGCTAGTTCTTTCGATCATAAAATTTTCCAGATTTTTCAAATTTAGTTCAAAAGAAAAAAAAAACAAAACTGAGCAAAATAATTATATCAAAACACTTCTTGTGTATGTATGTGTATAAGCCAAAAAACATAATACAAAGATAGATGCAGTAATAGTCAAAACGATTATCAAAATCTTGATAATCAACTAACAGCATAGCCGATTCCAGCACAGGTTCTTCGAGCTTTCAAGATAAATATTAAGAAAATGTGAATGTAAATGAGCCAATTTTCTATGCTTGACATACTCTCATCAGCCTTAGCCAAAAGAAATAAATTGAAAAACACCAAATAACCCAAAATTATACAATTATTGAATTGACTTTACTTTACTTCTGGTTTCTTGAATTTCGCGTTGTCAGTCAATTCCTGTCAAGAAAACGTGCATCGACTTAAAACCAATCTAACTTAATTTCTATTCAATAAAAACATCAAACAACTCGAATAACGCCTGGTGAAGTAAAAAAAAACATGCATTAATTCACTGTGGCGTATGCGTACTTTTTTAGCCAAACATAAGTATGAGGGTTTATAAGTGCGAATAGCCACTTTCCGATTATAATTCCATTAATTTTTATCTTAAAATATTTGGATGCTTTGACATTTTCTGTTAATCCGAACACTTTAATCTTGTAGATCCGATTGATAGAACTCAAATAATCTCATATAAAGTTTTGCAATTTTTATGTAATTGTTTTTTAATTTTTTTTTTAACTTCAAGGCCATATCATAACATTTTTATTTTGTTAAGATTGATCCCTACTGAAGATAGATCAAGTTCTGAATTAATAAATAATTTGCTGATTAAAGTCATTAATAAATCTCGCACATATAACGGTTTTAGGTTTCCTGTTTTAACTGTCAATTCTGATTCTATCATTCCATTTCTGGTATTTCTACTATATCGAGGGCTTCGATCCTTTTACCGTTCCTCAATTTAATAATTTACTGCGTTAAATGGAGCTAAACACATCTACCACCGTCGTTTTGTAAGCTGGATATACTTTCAATCATTGATTTACAACTACCACCAGAAGTAATCAATCATCCGAAGTGACAGTTCCGTTTAGCTTGATGCCGTCGCAATGCATTGCAATATTGCAGTTTATATCTGCTATGCTCACAATTAAACGACTTCGAAGTTATTTACTCCAATCATGGCTGCCATCTGTCATTCCATCTTCACATCTTTCGCTCTGTACCTATGTTTTTTATTTTTTCTTAAAAGACCAGCAAAATTCAATCGAATCTTTTAAAATGGTGGCGCACATCAAATCAATTCCGATGGCCATGTCTGGCAAAAGAAGAGACTTTTCGTCCACCTAATGAAAATGAATTACCCAAACAGATTTATGGATGGCATTTAACCTAAATGGTATCATTGGGTACAGGATCCAATGGCCTGTCATATCGTCCCAGAAGCCATATTTTTTCTTGAGAGTATCTCTATGTGTATCTAGTTGATAAATTAACAAGACGATGAGATATGTTCATCCGCACAGAGGCACCATCACCATCATATTAAGTCGCAATTCAAGTCACAGCCACAGCAAACCAACGATGCCATATTCCATCGGAAAGATTTATTGGAAATCTGTTTAAACGTCAATGTAATACACTCATGTGGTCTCACTTTTTTTCTTCTTTTCAAAATATAACTTTTATTAACATTCCTTTTTTCTTCTTTATTTTACCATCCGCACAGGTGACTGTTGCTAAAACATTGGATTATGAAAAAGTTCAACGATATTACCTGACGGTTGTCGCATCGGTAAGTAACTGATAAAAGTAAAATAAATATATAAGAAATACCAAATACTCCTAAGCTCGCGAGACGCGAACATAACAAAAAGGCAATATTGTATTTTGAACAGGGAAACTCCTGGATTGGCCATTACTCACTCAATGCTCGAGCTGGAATTTATTAATTTGCCAATCCAGTTCGGAGGATCTGATCAGTCTTAGAGACTGTATAGAGAGGAGACAATCCGCAGCTAAATTCCTAAATAGGAAGTAAATTCCTCCTTTAACTGTATGGATATATGGTTGAAGCATTTGTGTGTGACTTTCATTTATTTTACAGTATGTTTAGCAAAACGTGGACAAAAATATTCAAATTATTTATGAATTTAAAAATCAATGATTTTATTGTTATTGGTGATTTGAATTTATAACAAAGCAAAGCTTAAACAATAGAGTGTTTTGGAGAAATGTTTATGAATTCAAGAAGATTAATGTCACGGACACCGTGTAGGTGCCATATGATTTTGCAAATTAAAATGTAGTAAAATTTGGGTCAAATCATAATCAAAACTTAAGCTCTTAATTTAACGTGTTAAAGCAATAAAAATCGTCTTTGTTCAAATTCAAATGTAAACCATTAAAACTTAAACAGAAACTGAAAAGCAATTTATCAGTCAACAATACAATACGATGAATTTACTAATTTAAATGTTAGGTTTTGTAAAGACAACTTGAATCGAAAATTTTACGTTTCAAAAATTTGAATAATAGATCAAAAATTAAAAATGTTCGTGATATTATTTGATGAATATTTAAATACCTTAACACCTTTGAATTCATTTTTAACTTTCCATTGGAATTTATTGTAATTGATACGATTTTTCGAATTGAAAATTTTGACATATATTCACATTTAGATGTCTGTATAATCAGAATCCATCATTTCTAGAAAGATGTATGTATGTGTCACGTACGTTCGGGGTACTTTCGTCCATCATATCTCGAGAATTCGTAAAATTCTTGTACTCAAAATCGTTTCAAAATCAATATATGGCATCTGACACTTAATTTGGCGTTCTATATTCTTTGCAACCATGTAATTTTCCTTAAAAGTCTGTGTTGAAATAATTGGGTTAAATAAGGATGAGTTAGGAAAATTTTTTGAAAAAGTAAGATTCTTAGAATTTTATAAAATATTCCCAAAAATAAAATCAAAACTGTACCATTATAAATAACTAAACTGGCACCAATGGGAAATTACTAGTGTGGGTCGCCTCAGTCCCAGCCTCTTTTTGGAATTGAAGCAGAAAATGTTTAAAAAAATACCTGAAATTACCAAGAGCTATAAAAGAATCATTTATGTGTAGGAAAGTGGAAACAGTAAGAATATCTAGTCCGCTGCCAATGTCATATGGCCTATTTCGAAATATGGTCTTATGATGCTTTCGCAAGGCCATACTAAACAAAATGGCTCCCAAAATACAGCATTTCAAAATTAAGTGCTACAAAATGTAATATAACAAGTTGTATTGTTAAACAGTATAATGGCAAATAAAGAATGGTTAACATAAATACATCAAAGCACAGGAGCTTGTAAGTTGGGCCAAAAGAATAGAACAATCTTCCTGGAAGGGGGACGTATATACCAGATGGCAGAGGCAATTTTCTAAAAAAATGACTTTTGGCTGCAAAAATCAATGGTAACATCTACAACATTCTCCTATAGCTTATCTTAAACCCAGAAACCTATTCATGAGTTTTCTTTCTAAATAAAGATATTTTAATCGAATGTTTTTTTTTTGGAAGTTCTTAATGACTAAAATCGCCAGTAACTAAAAAAAAAGCGAAAAAATCACGGTTTTTCTGATTTCTGATCATGAAGCGATTGCCGCTCGAGGTCGAAAACTTAGGCAATTTATTAGACCAACATCTTGCACAACTCAGCAAAAATCCAAACTACCAGATTTGACGCAAACGGTTCCTTCCATACAAACGACCAGGCTACTAGACTATCACATGTTTTCATGTTTTTGTCTGAGTATTTGAAGTTATAGCTCTTTTGAATTTGTAATTTTTAACGAACAATATTCAAAAGTGGTTGTATTAGAGCCCAAAAACCGTTTTTGACAATTATGAAAATTGTTCCAGATAATTCTAAATGCTCTGAACTATGTTGCACGTTTTTGGACCTGTACTCGTATGTACAAAACTTCAAAAGTTATGGGCAAAATTCGAAAAAAAAATCCAGCCCCCTTTTCGAAATTCCAACAGTATTTTTTCAACTTTTCGAAAGTGTTTTTTCAAAAAAAAATTAAAAAAATTGAAGTTATAAAGTGTATATTTTTAATATAACCTTTTCCAAAAATGCAAAATCTGGCTCCCGATTTCTTTTCCTTTTCTTAAAACGTTTGATTTCAAATATTTGTCAATAAATACTTGTGTTATAAAAGTATTATTTTGAATATGCTAAATTAACCTTAAAAGGAAACTTAAAATACATATTTAAGTTTTTGCAATTTTATTGGCCCCCGTCTTTCAAAAATCAAAAATCGAACATTTTGAAAACTCTACCATGATGTTCGTGTTTGTGTCTAAAAATTATTTCCAATTTTTTTTTTCTTTAAGTCAAATAAACTCCACATGCATATTAATAAAGGGTTTTCCATTTAGGGCGGGTCGATTTTAAAATTGAATAAAACAAGTTGTATATGAGATATCAATCAGGTTTTATTTTGATTTAAAATGGCCGCCGTGGCTTTGCTGGGTGGCGCAGATTCGCAAGGTCCAGTTTTCGATGACTTTGGCGCATAAATCAGGCTGAATTTGACGATCGGTTATGTTGTCTTTGAGGGCCGCGGTTGTTTGCGGCTTATTCGCATAGAACTGCGACTTAAGAAAGCCCCACAAGAAAAAGTCCAAAGGGGTCAAATCACACGATCTTGGGTGGCAAATTCACGTCGCCTCGGCGCGGTGGCGCGAGATAACCAAGCCATGAAACCGCTCGTGCAGAATATCGATTGTGTCTTGAGCTGTATGGCACGTAGCCCCATCCTATGAAAACCATATGTCTTCGGTGTCCATATCATCCAATTCAGACCACAAGAAGTTGGTGATTATCGACCTATAGCGATCGCCGTTGACGGTGATGGACTGGACCGATGACGCCTCCAGCCCAAAATCCACACCAAACAGTAACTTTATTTGGATGCATTCGTGAATCTCGCTTGGATTGGTGTCTTCCCAAATCCAGCAATTTTGCTTATTCACGTACCTATTCATCCAAAAATGGGCATCATCCTTAAAGATGATTTTTCGATTAAAATTGAGACCAACTTCCAAATGCTCCAAAACATCATTTTCACTTGTTGCTCGACGCTGTTACTTACCATGATTTGTCTTTAGTAACTGATTAAACAGACAGAAAGTAACAGAAACAATATGGCCGCCACGAGCTGTCAAAATCCACTCGTCCATATTGGAAAACCCTCTATGACAGGTACCGTTAATAACCGTTAAAAAAATTTTGCTTTTACTAAAATATTAATTGTATTGTATTGTATTGATTTTTTCAAAATCTTTAGAGCCGTTTTTGAAATAAATCAATTTTTGTGTATTGGTTGTATGGCAGGTACCGTTATTTTTTGAGCTAAAAAAAATTCAATTTCCCCTCTAGGGAATCCTATTAGAACCTTAAGTCCAAAGTTTGAAGAAAATCGTTTCAGCCGTTTAGGCAGACATACGGACAGACAGAATTGCGAGACCCACTTTCTTCGCGTTCTCTATCATCGTAATGTTAAGGAAAATTATTATCTCGATTTGTTTTTCTTGCCCTATACATATACTGTATATCGCAAGTTAAAATGTTTAAAAAATAACGGTAATAGCACAGGACAAAAAGTTTATTTTGTGGAACGAAATATAGGATGGATGAATTTTGTATACCTGAAAGAGGGCTATTAGAAAAGCTTATGTTCAGTTTTTCGGGACGCCACCCCCCTGGGGAAATCAGCCCTTTTGAAAAACACGAATTGATCTATATTTCCGAAGTCCGAAACTATTTATCTTAGAGGAAAAATTGTAAGGCCAAGCTTGTAGGCAATTAAACTGTCATTTTATTTATACATTTCGGATCGGGAAATATTTTCAAGGTTATGTTTATTTAAAAAAATTTTAATCTAAATCTAATCTTTTTATTTATTTTTTTTTTACAATAACACATTTTTGTCGTTCCGAGAAAACTAACGTGACTTACTTTCCAAATAAGAATTTTGGAAAATAAATTTCCAAGATGATGCGATACCGCAGTCAAAAGTTGCAGCCATTTTTGTTGTGCTAAAATGAAAACTCCGGAGTAAATAAAAAACTAATTTATTATTAAAATTAATACAAATACCAAAATGGCTGTAACTTTTCACTGCGATATCGCATCATCTTCAAAAATATATCAAAATATTGGAAATTCAGTGTTCTTAAATTCTTATTTGAAAAGTAATTCACGTAAGTTTCCTTGGGAACGTCAAAAATGTGTAATTGTAAAAAAAAATTAACGGCATAACCTTGAAAATATTGCCCGCACCGAAACAAATGTACGTTTAAGCGAATGATTTAATTGTCTATTACTTTGGCCTTAGAGTGTTTCCTCTAAGATCAATAGTTTTAGATATATAGACCAATTCGCGTTTTCCAAAATAGCGGATCTCCCCAGGGGCATGGCGGGCGTCCCGAAAAATGGACATAAGCTTTTCTAATAGCCCTTTTTCAGGTATAACAAATTCAGCCGTCCTATATTTCGTTCCACAAAACCTGTACTATAAATCCTACAATGCCTTGCCATACTTTTTTGTAAAGCCAGAAACTCTTTCCTTAAGTTTGTTTTTTTAATAAAGTTATTTTAGTGAACAGTTTTTGAAAATTAATTTTAAAACTTAAAATTAAAAAAAAAGAAAAACATCAAGAAAAGTTTTCAAACTATTTTTTTTTCAAAATTGTACGTTATTAAGTACTATTTTTGTTGTCAAAATTCAATGCTCTTATGGCGGTGTTCACATTGGACTGACTCCTTCAAATTTACAAAAAAAAACTTTTTTAAAAATGTACTACTTTTCTCCCTTTCTAACTATGAAGTGGGAGTGAGATAAATTTCAGAAAAGTCAAAAATAGTCGGAAGAGTGAGTCCAATGTGAACACCGTCTACTAATTTTACAGGCTCTTAGAATTTTACTTTTAAAGATATTAAAAAATAAATGAATACCGCTCGTCCTACAGAATGGTCTTATTCTTGGCCAACCTACTATACTCCTTTTATTGATATCAAAACCTTCACAATCATGTCAAAGAATTTGCAAATAATTGTAAAGTGAGATTTATGTGTTGGTGGTCTAGCCTTTTCTATTCTACTATTTACTTTCCTTAGCATTCCTGCTAAAGCACATTGAATCTATAAGGACAGCACAAATGTGTACACTGCTCAAAGTTGCAAAAAAAAATTCATTCAAATATTTTGTTTCGATTCCAACAACATAAATTTCGCTAAAACCAAATAAACCAAGATAAATGCTCGGACAGTTAACTGGTGGTGGTGGCTACTAAGTCCTGTTGATGCTGCTTTACTGTGATGCATATCATGCGCGTGCATAAATATAACTCTCTTGCACATCGTCATCGGTCGATCGGTCGTTCCAAGTTGTATTTGCAGTTGCACTTGCATTCAGTGTCGTTCTGTTGTGCCACAACAATTTGCATTTTCTCAGGCCACTCAATGTAGCTTCTGGAAAGAAGCAGCATAGTCCCGCTTGAAGATTACGAGCGAATTTTATTGATGTCGTTATGACGTTTTTCCATTGAAATGTGCAAAAGACCTGCCACTTTCGTCATTCCAATCATTAGTCATTCCAATGTTTTTCTGCTTATTGTTGATACAAAATGATGTTCCTTAGCGAGAGAATGCCAATTTCGAGTCAATTATCGATGAAGCGTGTAATAAACAAATTTTACAAATTACATCCTATAGAAACCAAATGGTAAATAAAAGTTGAGTTATGGAATACAAATCCCGGAACCATAAAATACTTATAGGAAATATAAGGATTGTTTATTGAAACAACACAAAGTTATGGGCAATAAATGTCTACAACACGACGACTTTGACAGAAAAGATGAATGGAAAAATAAAGTTTGCTAATCAGCTCTTTTGTTTCACATGCGCCGAGTATAAAATGATTTATCTCAGCTACCAGACACAGACAGAAGCTATTTTAATTCTGAAAGAAATGTTGATCTCATTGAGAAATACCATATAACTATATTATGCACTAGATTAACCTAATTTCGTTTGACATGCTGCTTGTTTCGTATGCGCCCGCCAAAGCTTCAATAAACTTGTCACACATTTGTCCAATTACATTTGTCATGCTGCAACCTTCACAAACCAAATCCAAATCAATACAAATCGCTTCATATGTCTTTAACAAAAGAATTAACAAATCCCAACTCCTCCATTCATTAGTCACATCATTATTATAATAATGTCGTCTTTAGATCAAAGAAAAACGAAACAAAGATGGTGGAATGTCAGTGCATAATTATCGCTTTGATTGATTGACTGATTATGCAATGCATTTTTTATATTATAACCTTTTTCGAACATTGATTTAAGGCACACAAAAATGGTAAAACACGATGCATATTATTTTGTGATGCCAGATTTCAACTGAGATGTTATTCTCTGCATATCTTAAGTTGACCTCAGCTTAGATGATATAATGAGTTACAAAAAAAAGTCTCACAACATAATCTTTCGGCCCCAGGGGAATGCAATTAAAATAAACTATAAATATATGTTGAATTTATATTTTGCTGCACCAGTCACAGAGTCTATAAGCTCTTTGTGGCATGCCAAATTCTATGGAATGTATAAATTTAAATTTCAAATCTTGGGAAGATGATGTGGTGTTTAATTTTTCACCACAATCTTAAGTGTTTTGCTTAAGAAGAGCAAAATAATGATATGATAAATTAGCCCATGACTGCCAAGTTTCAGACAATTATTATAAAGAAATATATACTCGTAGTAAGTATGCAAATTAAAACTGTCATGCAAGTATTTTTAATAATACACTTCATAATTTTTCCATACATTTTTATAAGGTTCATCACCATAAAAATACATAAAAAGTTAATAAGTCAGCTTAACTCAAAGAAGTGAAAAATGAACAGCGATGAAATGAATAGAAACGAACACTTGGCCTTCATTGAACAAACTATTCAAGACGGCAAATCTTCAGTATTGATTTTTTTTTTTTTATATTTTATTATGAGTTCTATATATAATTATGTACATTATGAAGAACAGGGGTATTTTATTAACCCCCAGTTTCACAGTTTCGTTTAAACCTTGAACTGAGTTCATTTATACTGGTGATCTGGAGTTTAAACTAAAAGTGGAGTTTAAACTTCCACTGTGAAACTGGGGGTAAGAAATGTTCGTTAGAATTTTATTTGTTTCAAAACATGTCGACATTTTAATCAAACCTAACACTCTGCATCTAACAAAATATTCTTAAGAAGGCCTACGAACAATTTTGATTTAACTTTGTAGTTTCATTTATTTTAAAAAAAAATGTTACGAAAAATGTTGTACACTGTTTACTCTGTGTGCAAAATGATAACGAAATTCGTCTAACCACTAATAAAGTGATAATTGCCGAACTAACCGGAATTTTCCCAAAAAAAAAAGCAGTGAAAACAGTTTTGTTGAAATCTTATAAGCTTTAAACATAACACAATTTTAATCAAAATTGTAAAAAAATTTCTTAGAAGTAAGCTAAACAAAAAATCTTTAAACCAAATTTGAAGCTAGTATCTAGGTACTCGTAAATGTTGTACAGTTTTTATGATTTCTCAATCATCTCACTATTAGCTTTGATTAAAACGTCGGTTTTATCACTCGAAACAAATTATTGACATAGTAGTACATTGCATTTATAAAATTGTATGTATCAGCTTATAACATTTTCAAATTGTATTTTTTTATTGAAAAGTTACTTGATCGGAGGTTATAACCCTGATTTTTCTCATTCACAAAATTTACTGCTTTGCCGTGCGTCGTCGTCATTTTAGGCTATTTTAGTTTTTATTAAATATTTCGGTTACTGTTAGTCCTACAATTAAATGCGCAGAATTGAATTACATATATGTTATCTAAAAGCAGCGTCCACATTATGCCGATTTTATTGATTTACATATTTTTTACATACATACATACGTGTATAATTGTATATTATTATGTCGATGGAAATACTCATTTACGTATTCAATTTTCCACGTCCATTTCATTTTAAATAACAATAAAAATAAGACCAGAAACGATACAAAACAGTACCGAATATAATTAGAAAAATCTAAATACAAAACAAAATACATACATTGGCCGCAGACAGCGCATGCACAATACAAATGGAAGTAGTGTTGATCAACATTGTTGATTAATATCCATTTAAGTCGGGTAACGAACGGGTCAACAAAATTTGATCGACTCTGGTTGTATACACAAATCAACATAATGTGGACAATTTTTCGATATTTTTAGTTTTAAAAAGGCGAACAAAGTTAAAAAATTGAAATTTCGTAAGCATTTTGAGAAATTTAACCTTAGTCTGAATCCGAACCGCAAAGGGTATAAATCTAGACCGTTTATTCTGCAGTCTAAGCTCGAATATATGTATACCAATCTAGAAACTGGATATCTGAAGACTCAAGCAAGATATCAAGTTAATTTAAAAGTAGGTATAAAGGCTGGTTCTTTTTTAAAATAAAGGCCTTAACAAAGTTTTTAGTATTTGTATTAACACAGCAATTTGCGATTACATGAATCATGGCTCCACCAAAGTATGTATGCCCTTTCTTAAATCCCCGATTAAAGATGTCAACACTGGAGACAAACTCTAACCCCCTTTTTTTTAAAGAACAAAATAGTAATTTCAGCTCCCGTGTTTAGGAAAACTATGTACATCATGGAATAAAAATGTTCCGGACTCAAATGGAGCACTAACCAAATGCCTTTGGTTTGAGTCCAGAAAATTCTTATTCCATGGTGTAGTTTTCCTAAACACGGGAGCTGAAATAACTATTTTTTCCTTTTAAATAAGAGGGTTACTGTGAAACGATTTTTTACTTGCGCTATAGGTACTATAGGGCATTTTTCGGATTCGTAAACAAAATCGAACTCAAGATAATATTTTTCCCTAACATTACGATCATAGAGAACGCGAAAAAATTGGATTTCCCAATTATGTCTGGCTGTCAGTCTGTCTGTCTGTCCGTATCGTACCTCGACCTGCAGCCTTAACGGCTGAACCGATTTTTTTCAAACTTTGGACTAAAAGTTTTCAGATGATTCCCTAGAGGTGAAATTCAATTTTTTTTTTAGCTCATCACCATAAAAATACATAAAAAGTTAATAAGTCAGCTTAACTCAAAGAAGTGAAAAATGAACAGCGATGAAATGAATAGAAACGAACACTTGGCCTTCATTGAACAAACTATTCAAGACGGCAAATCTTCAGTATTGATTTTTTTTTTTTTATATTTTATTATGAGTTCTATATATAATTATGTACATTATGAAGAACAGGGGTATTTTATTAACCCCCAGTTTCACAGTTTCGTTTAAACCTTGAACTGAGTTCATTTATACTGGTGATCTGGAGTTTAAACTAAAAGTGGAGTTTAAACTTCCACTGTGAAACTGGGGGTAAGAAATGTTCGTTAGAATTTTATTTGTTTCAAAACATGTCGACATTTTAATCAAACCTAACACTCTGCATCTAACAAAATATTCTTAAGAAGGCCTACGAACAATTTTGATTTAACTTTGTAGTTTCATTTATTTTAAAAAAAAATGTTACGAAAAATGTTGTACACTGTTTACTCTGTGTGCAAAATGATAACGAAATTCGTCTAACCACTAATAAAGTGATAATTGCCGAACTAACCGGAATTTTCCCAAAAAAAAAAGCAGTGAAAACAGTTTTGTTGAAATCTTATAAGCTTTAAACATAACACAATTTTAATCAAAATTGTAAAAAAATTTCTTAGAAGTAAGCTAAACAAAAAATCTTTAAACCAAATTTGAAGCTAGTATCTAGGTACTCGTAAATGTTGTACAGTTTTTATGATTTCTCAATCATCTCACTATTAGCTTTGATTAAAACGTCGGTTTTATCACTCGAAACAAATTATTGACATAGTAGTACATTGCATTTATAAAATTGTATGTATCAGCTTATAACATTTTCAAATTGTATTTTTTTATTGAAAAGTTACTTGATCGGAGGTTATAACCCTGATTTTTCTCATTCACAAAATTTACTGCTTTGCCGTGCGTCGTCGTCATTTTAGGCTATTTTAGTTTTTATTAAATATTTCGGTTACTGTTAGTCCTACAATTAAATGCGCAGAATTGAATTACATATATGTTATCTAAAAGCAGCGTCCACATTATGCCGATTTTATTGATTTACATATTTTTTACATACATACATACGTGTATAATTGTATATTATTATGTCGATGGAAATACTCATTTACGTATTCAATTTTCCACGTCCATTTCATTTTAAATAACAATAAAAATAAGACCAGAAACGATACAAAACAGTACCGAATATAATTAGAAAAATCTAAATACAAAACAAAATACATACATTGGCCGCAGACAGCGCATGCACAATACAAATGGAAGTAGTGTTGATCAACATTGTTGATTAATATCCATTTAAGTCGGGTAACGAACGGGTCAACAAAATTTGATCGACTCTGGTTGTATACACAAATCAACATAATGTGGACAATTTTTCGATATTTTTAGTTTTAAAAAGGCGAACAAAGTTAAAAAATTGAAATTTCGTAAGCATTTTGAGAAATTTAACCTTAGTCTGAATCCGAACCGCAAAGGGTATAAATCTAGACCGTTTATTCTGCAGTCTAAGCTCGAATATATGTATACCAATCTAGAAACTGGATATCTGAAGACTCAAGCAAGATATCAAGTTAATTTAAAAGTAGGTATAAAGGCTGGTTCTTTTTTAAAATAAAGGCCTTAACAAAGTTTTTAGTATTTGTATTAACACAGCAATTTGCGATTACATGAATCATGGCTCCACCAAAGTATGTATGCCCTTTCTTAAATCCCCGATTAAAGATGTCAACACTGGAGACAAACTCTAACCCCCTTTTTTTTAAAGAACAAAATAGTAATTTCAGCTCCCGTGTTTAGGAAAACTATGTACATCATGGAATAAAAATGTTCCGGACTCAAATGGAGCACTAACCAAATGCCTTTGGTTTGAGTCCAGAAAATTCTTATTCCATGGTGTAGTTTTCCTAAACACGGGAGCTGAAATAACTATTTTTTCCTTTTAAATAAGAGGGTTACTGTGAAACGATTTTTTACTTGCGCTATAGGTACTATAGGGCATTTTTCGGATTCGTAAACAAAATCGAACTCAAGATAATATTTTTCCCTAACATTACGATCATAGAGAACGCGAAAAAATTGGATTTCCCAATTATGTCTGGCTGTCAGTCTGTCTGTCTGTCCGTATCGTACCTCGACCTGCAGCCTTAACGGCTGAACCGATTTTTTTCAAACTTTGGACTAAAAGTTTTCAGATGATTCCCTAGAGGTGAAATTCAATTTTTTTTTTAGCTCTAAAAATAACGGTACCTACCTGCCATACAAACCAAAAATCAATATTTTTCAAAAACGGCTCTAACTATTTTGATAAAAAAAAAATACCGGTTATTAAAGGTACCTATCATAAAATCATTTTTTTTTTTATTTCCAAATTCCTCGTTAACGTTTTAAGTGATTTCTACAGAAGGCCCAATTTTGCATATACAAATTAAAACAAAAAAATATTTTATTGATTTTTAAAAAAGTATTAATTTTTTTTAATTGAAAATTCAATACCTTGAAAACGGGTAAATGAATTTTGTTTAAAGTTTTTGAAAAGCTGCATTTTTATAAATACTAAATGTTGCCATGCCAAATTTTATTTTTTAAAATGTTTAAAAATTTTTTTATATAAAAAATTAATTTTTAAGAAAACCGCTCTTATGATTTTAAAATTTTTTTTGTCATAAATTAAATTAAAATTATTTTATCAAACAAATTACATGGCGTACTTTTTTTTGGCTCCAGCTATTTTAAATAGAATTTTTACAAATTTATAAAAAATTTAAATGTAGTAATTTATATTTTAACTTTTATTTATTTACCACTTAACATTTGATTATTCACGACATCATTACATTACTGAACCAAAAACATACATTGCCATTTCTAGCTGCGCTAAAGTTGTTTTTCTATGAGAGCAAGTTTTTGAGATCCAATCGTGCAGTTTATTTCTCAAAGTAAACTTAAGAATCTTGTACCAGAATATTATTGACGAATTAAGGTGCGCCCTGTATGTTTGATGTTTTAAAAGTTGACATATCGTTCCCAATTCTAAATTCTGTTGGTAAAAAATATCGCGCAGCCGATATTTTGCTCGATTTTTTTTTTCAGTCGACATTTTGTCATGTCGAGATTTCATAATGTCGACATATTTGGCGACATTTTGAAATCATAATAAGTCGAAATTATGACCAGTCCGCATTTTTTTGTCCATCATTCGTACGTAACCCGAATTAAATAAATATCAAGGATGACATTGTTTCTTATCAAAGTTTTCATTCCAGCCACTCTCAATGACTGTAAGAGCGATATTCTGGTTCTATTTTTGATATTTTGTTGTAAGTATTTTATAAGTAGCTCAAAAAAACAATAGTGAAGTAGAAAGCCATGTGCACAGCATGAGTATTTACAAATATTTATTTCCATTGGAGACATTAATTAATTAATTCAAGAATTACTCACCAAATTGTTTGCACATACATATTCTAACGCGATCGAAATTTTTTTTTCATTTGGACTTGTTCATATTTGTATGGGTGTAACTAAAGTTTAATTTATGTTTTTCTAGTTTTTTTTTCACTTAACTTAACTACTTGGTATTCCAGATAGGAACATATCGCGGTTATTAGAATAATCAACATCAATTATAACTTCAATTTTATTTTATTGCTATAGGCTTTTTCACTTATGTTGTGTGCGTTTAACATACAAGCTGATTTGTTTAAAGTGTGACAAGAAACTAGAGCGTTCAGGTTTGGTCGAGATAATAAGAAACGTGCGGGAGGGGGTCTATTCTGTACAGTTTAGGTGGAAGTGGCCATTTTCCAAAAAAAAACAATAAAATTGAAAACAATGGTGATAACACAACGCCAAATGTTAAACTTATACCTGATTGTAGAAGCCAGAAATATCTTCTTACTTTATTTTTAAATAAAGTTGTTTTAATGAACAGTTTTTGAAAAATTAGTTTTCAAGTTCATAATTTTACGTAATTAAGTACTGATTTAGTTTCAAAATTCAATACTCTTATTAATTCTTTGTAAAGCATTAAAAAGCCGGATGGTTCTAGGCCTCACCTTATGCAAAGTACATAACATCAAGTGGAAATAGATGTCATTCAGGCATTGTCAAATTTCACATCCGTTTTCAACTATAAACTATCTTCAAATCAATATAAAATGTTGTACTTAATATTTTAGATCAGTAGGTAATGTTAAGGTTCCATTGTTTGTAAGCAAAAAATCCATCCAGTGCTGGAAGATAAAGATGACTAAACTTTAGTCGTTGAATTAAAGTAGAGCTCTACTATCTACCATACCTATACCTACTTAAGTTATGTGAAAGAATGTTCCATTCATTACGAAATAAATAAACTACATAAACTCAACTAAACTAAACTATATTTAAAGTACATGTACATAGGTTGATAAACAAAATAAATTGAACTTCTTCTTTTAAGTTATTGCTACTTTTTAGCATTTTTGTTTTAAAGAAGCATGATGGCAACATTTTCTTTATTTCTTTAAATTCTTAATTTGTCATAGGTAGCCAACGTTTTCCAAAATTTTACCAACGAGTCTTACTCCTCAAAAGACTGCCGGTCTATTTTTGATTTATTAAACAGAAAGTTAATTAGTTAAAATAAATGAGCTACCAATCAATTGCATTTAAGTAACATCATTGATCAAATCCTTAATTAACAAAACTAATTGATTGTATAGTAAATGTGAAGAGGATTTTCAGATCTTCCGAAACTTAACAGAGATTTTATGAGATTTCTGTTATAATTAATGATGACCGTGATTAAAACTGTACTTAATTTAAATTCCCCAAAGGCTTCCACCCAATCGAACTGGTTAGATATCTTATACATTATATGAAGTAATCTTTAAGCCCTTTCCTACGTAGCATTTTTTTTTTGTATCACTATAACCCACAGCTGGTACGTGTATTGGCTTATGCTTTATGCACCAAGGCCAAATTAAATTGAAGGCCAAATTAAATTGAAAATAAATTGAATAAAAGATGCATTGATGCAATTTATATCGTATGCCTTCTAAGCTTAGCAAGCGCGTGTTGTTTTAAGTTAACCATCTTTAGGTACCACCCCACGCATATTTGTGTGAGTGTTTCTTGTTTGTTCAGTTTTGCCTTAAGGATCTCTCATACAAAAACTATGCTGGCGATCGTTTTTATGATCTTGCAATTGCGATTGCAATTATAATTACCAGGAAAACAATATATAGGTACGCTTATATAAGAATACCTTGAAATAGATCAAAACTAAAATATGAATGTGTAAAAAAAAAGATAAACAAGTTCAATAGCTTTGTGGGTGGGCTTGAGTTAAATTAAAATTGGAACACTCCCCATTGGCTGTGGATGGAAGGATTGTTTATACAACAAGCGTAAAGAAATTTTCATTTTAAACACGAAATATTGTGAAATACTTTCTTTGGTAGGTAATATGTGTTTCTATTCAGATCTGATAAAATTATTATTTGCTTAAAGGGAAATGTATTTGTTTTGTTGGAAAAATAAAAGCAACATTATTTAGGACTTTTAACAGATGTTATAAAGAGGACAGTTTGCATCTTTTGAGTTGTCAAAATGTGTACAACAAATGGCGGCGATCGCTTTCTGAATTATTTGCTTAAAAAGTTCCTAAAGTCAACTAACTTCGTTGGCAACAACGATGGTACATAGGTACGGTACGTAAGTTTCTTTTATTTCATTACTTGAGAACAAGTTCATACGACCAAGTCATGCACTTTATTTATATCATTTTTTCGTTTTGCTCAATGCCTAGGTAAGAGTACTCTAATGAATAAGCCAAATGATGTTATCAATAAACAAAATAAAACTTAACTTCTCTCGCCATCTAATGCATTCGTAGGTTAGGTATATCTTGCAATTAACAAATTATACAACTTCACAAATTGGCACTATGGTGCTGTAAACTGTTAGTGCAAATAAAATGTTCGCACTTATAAAATCTTGAATTTTTCTAGCGTGTGGTATTTTTCCTAGCACATCTAGATACATTTATTCAAATTATTTTAACATATTCACTAAATGAATGTTTATTTTGTTTGTGTGTTACTTTACGACGAGTTAGAGTAAATTAATGAACACTTTTGCAAGAGAAAACAGTTTTATTGGTAAAGTAGTAATTGGTAGAATTGTTGGTTCATTCAGAGCCATGTTTTCTTATTAAAATGGCTAAGGCAAATGTGTATAAACCATAAACACATATACTTGACCAAGTTCTATTACATTTATCGCGCTAGTTTTTTGCATCAATGTGTCTTTTATTTATGCCATCTACTATATAACCAAGTGGGTGGGTAGAAGAACAAGTTTTATTGAACGTGCCTTTTTGAATTTAAATTTTAAAATTATATCGATAACGAAGTAAAACCAGAATACTCGTACAAGCTGATTTAAATAAATATAGTTGTGGATTTGTTTTTTTTTTATGTTTAAGACAAAATCAAGTAATGTGATCATAAATTAATAGGGGCTCATTTGAAGGGTATTCTCTATGTTTAGTAGACTTTTTCGAATTTCGAGTAAGGATTTCGGATTTATTAAATAAAAATTTTGTGTTGACTTTTAGATTATTTTGTGCAATTTTACATGTTAAAATATTATATTTCACTATATTGAATAGCAATAGAGTGGGATAAAACATTACATACACCTGTTGTGCGGCTAAGGAAAGAATTCCTCTACTTGAGATCAGTACACTTCCAAAAACCGAAATTAGGCTCAGAGTAAACTGATAGTAATTAATGGGAAAATGGTAATGGTTAAATCGTTTAAGCCTAGTACTCAGTTCAAGTTAAAATTAAATTTCTATATAAAAGTAACACTTATTTCACAAGGATTAAATTCATACTGAGAGCTGAGTACCCAAAATGTGAGAGTGAAATATGAACCGGTTCAAAATTAATTTCATTTCATAGTTTTAATTTCCTAACGTACGACCACTAGGAAAAAATAATAGATTGTGAAAAAGTGTGACATTTGTCAATAAATTAAAATAAAAGTTTTTATAATTGAATAAAAATGCCTAAAGAATTATTTTGGACCTTATGATCGTTTATTTATAAATATTAAGTGCTACCGACAAGCCAAAAACCAGACAATGGGAATTAAAATATTCTTCTCAAGCATTTCAAGATTCTGTTAATCTGTCATACAAATCAAATTATTTTTTCATTCAAAGTGAGTACTAAAAATTTTAAAACTGAGGACTGAAAATTCCCGTGGATAATTAAATATGGTTTCACAAAGCTTATTCACGTGAATTTCCAACCGCTTTTATTTTTCATTTCACTCAGAGGTGAGTACTAGGCTTTAAACGGAGGAATGAAACGGTGCAGGGAACTAAGTCCCCGGAAACTAAGTCCACGGATGGAACGAATTACACTTTAATAAAGTGGTCTTCGGAACCATGCGAGGTGGGAACCAGCTCCACTTTCTAATGGGAAATATGTTCGCACTCAAAAGTAGGAAACGGGTGTCCGACGGGAAGGTGTACTACTTTGTTTGTTTATAGTTTTTAATTAAATGAAAGAGAATGGATCTAATATTGATAAATGTTTTATTTAATGTCGGCAATTATGTATGGAATACAATATCAGGTAAATGTCTTCCTGTGTTAGTCTCACAAATGCGAGCCCTTTTGAGCGCATTTTTCATTATATTCTCACACATTTCACGCGGTATTTCATTGATTTCATCACGAATAATTGGTTTGAGCTGCTCAAGCGTTTCTGGTTTGTTTGCATAAACCTTTCTTTTCAAATATCCCCACAAAAAGAAGTCCAGAGCAGTCAAATCAGGCGAACGTGGAGGCCAATCAACATCACCATTTCTTGAAATAACTTTTTGTGGAAAGAGGTCTCGCAGTAATTCCATTGTAATCCTGGCTGTATGCAATGTGGCACCGTCTTGTTGATACCACATGTTACTCAAGGCCAAAGAATGCACTTGTGGCGTTCAAAAGTTTTCAATCATATCACAATATCGCTCCCCATTCACAGTTACCGTTACGCTGTTTTCATTTTCAAAGAAGTAAGG
The DNA here is from genome assembly GCA_949320155.1 of Melangyna quadrimaculata. Taxonomy (NCBI): domain Eukaryota; kingdom Metazoa; phylum Arthropoda; class Insecta; order Diptera; family Syrphidae; genus Melangyna; species Melangyna quadrimaculata. The sequence goes on along the minus strand of OX439483.1, from coordinate 455,941,511 downwards.
TCCAATGATTCCTCCTGACCAAATTGCACACCAGACTGTTACTTTTAATGGAATGCAAAGGTGACTGATGATGAATAATTTGAGGGTTTTTCATTGCCCAGAACCGACTATTCTGTTTATTCACACATCCATTCAAATTCAAATGTCACTCATTATGATTTTGTCATGAAAATCGAGGTTGTCATGGGCTAGCTGTAACATCCTATTGGCATATGTACGGCGGCGTAAATGGTCTTGTGGAAGAAGCTCTTGTATCAACTGAATCTTAAATGGAAACAAATGCAAATACTTGTGCAAAATTGTGGCCAAAGTTGTTCTTTGAAGACCAAGCTCCTGAGCACGGCGTCGAATTGAGGTTGATGGATTGTTTTGAACACTTCCTTGAGCAGCAGTAATGTTTTTAGTCGATCTTGCAGTACGTTGTGGTCCATTCGAAATCATACACTACACGACAAATAGTGGGTTTTGTTGGCATGTTGTTTCTCCCAAAAATTTCACGTAACTCTCTCATCGTCACAGTAATCGATGATTGATTTTGATCAAATGTTTTAACGATTAAAACACCTTGGTTTATCAAATATTTTCCCATAATAAATTTGCCACGTGTCTCGTTCACGACTGCCAAATATGAACTGTCCAGACTAATGTTTACCAAAATGGCGGCAAAACAAAGTATTATACCTTCCCGGCGGACACCCTATATAAAATGGGAACCAATTTTCAAAAACAAAAATTAAAAAGTGAGATTGTTTGATTTCTGATGCTTTTTGATTCAGCTTCCGAGTTTTCGAAAATAATCAAAAAAAAACTCGCGATTGTTATTTGATTACTTTCGAAAACCGAATCAAAAAGCATCAGTTTATTTCGAAATTCTGTTTTCGAGTTTTCTTAAATAATCAAATAAAAATCGCGCGATTTTTGTTAAATTATTTTAGAAAACTCAAAATGGAATTTCGAAATAAACTGATGCTTTTTGATTCAGTTTTCGAGTTATCAAAAATATTTTTTTTTATTTGATTATTTTCGAGAAGTCGAAAACTGAATCAAAAACATCAAACATTAATTAAAAATTTTAGAAATTTTATTATTTAAATTTTTGGTATCTCGATAGAAAGTTTTTGTACAGAAATATATTTTTTTAAAATAATAAAACTTAAAAATACTTGAAGAATTATTCTTTTTCCTGTTTTAACATGGGAATTTATTTCGCATTCAAAGGGAACTAAAATCCCACACTTTTTTTGGAACGAATTTCCCACCTTGCATTGGAGCAAAGGCCACTTTAGTAAAGTGGACTTCGTGTCCATTAAGTGGACTAAGTTCACGGGGATCTATTTGCCTGCACCAATTGAAACTAACTATTTTACAGGAACACTTTTTACAAAAGTACCGATAAAATAAGGAAAGAAAGATGCGAGGTCGATATAATGTAAGCTGCATTTAGAATACAAAAACATGGTGTTTTCTTTATCCCTGTCCAACAGTATTTTTGTATGATACGCCATGCAATTTTTCTAACACTCTGTGATCAGCTAGTGGCATTCAAGTTATAACCACATCGAGGTTTTTCGGGAATTCTCTCTACTGTAAAACAGGATATTACTTAAGAAATTCTTGATGAAATTCAGAAATTTTTGATGAAAATCAAACAGATCGCGTTCTGACTACTCGGATATATTTTTAAAACACAACTGAGCATTAACTGTCTTCCTCATCGGCCATTTAATTTTTGTGTGTATAATTATTTTTTTTCTCACCAACATATTATGTTCAGAGCGTTCTAATTTTTTTTTAAAACACACAACTTGACCACATTTCACGTCCGTCATTTCAATTTGTTCTTATCTCTTTCTACTTATTAACTCCTTTTTAAGGAGGTTATTAGGGTTAGAGAAGTAAGCTTCCGTTGTTATAAAGCTAACCCTACTGAGGACAACCGGAAAAAGTTTCAGCAAGCTAGAAAGATCTGTAACGTTCATATTCGACGAACCAAATTTTTACATGATTAAAAATAACGGCAAAAAATACTACAATGTCCCAAAGGTAGTAAATTTTTTTGGTCATTTGTAAAATACATACGAAACACCACCTTGTCCTCGGTTCCAACGCCCGTCTTCAATGATACTCCTCTTGTCAGCTCACAAGATAAAGCCAATTTGCTTACAGCACAGTTTGCCGTTAATTCGATGCTGCCAGAAAGTGTTATGACTCCTCCTGTACTTGAGAGCGTAAATGGTTTTATGGGACAAATCTTCTTTCGCACTCGTGCAGTTGCTAGAGTTCTAAAAGATCTCGAAATGATGATTAATTTTCAGCTCAAGAAATATCTCGAAAAACGAAAGCTTCTTAATGACCGGCAGTACGGCTTTCCTAGCAATAGGAATACTGGTGATCTGATGGTATATCTCACCGAACAGTGGCACAAATCTTTACATCGTTTTGGAGAAAGTAAGATTATTGCACTTGATATTTCAAAAGCATTTGATAGAGTTTGGCATCAAGCTCTCTTATCGAAAATGCGTGCATTTGGTATAGATGAATCTCTCCATCGTTGGATTAGAAATTACCTTTCGGACCGCTCAATACAAGTTGTGTTGGACGGTTTCAAGTCTGAAATCTACAAAATAATTGCTGGTGTGCCCCAGGGCTCCGTTTTGTCTTCGACCCTCTTTTTTATATTCATCAACGATCTTTTATCTGAAACTTCTAATCCATTAAACTGTTTTGCTGACGACAGTACCCTCAGCTTTTCATATTTCTTTCAAGATTCACAAGTCCTTGTCCTTCGGATGTGGAACTTCAACGACAGCATCTGATAAGCTCATTTAATTCTGATCTTGACAGCATTCTCCAATGGGGAAACAAAAACCGTGTAGAATTTAATGCTTTAAAAACTCAATGCTGTGTTCTGTCGTTAAAGCGAAACCCATCCCCTATGCTGCTATCCATGAGCGGCACTTGTATAGAGGAAACCGAACAGCTTTCAGTTCTCGGTATGTGTGTCACAGACCACCTTTTGTGGAACGACCACATATTTGACATCGCCAAAAATGCTGCTAGGTGTTTAGGTTTTCTCCGTCGATGCAAGAAATCTGTCTCCCTTTCTGATCTGGCTGTGATCTATAAAGCCTTTATTCGTCCAAAACTTGAGTTTAACTCCCATATTTGGACTGGTGCTCCAATAACCCACTTAAGTCCATTGGATAGAATACAAAAGAGAGCTCTCAAAATTATAGGTCAAAGGACTATAACAGAAACATTTACATCTCTTGAACACCATCGAAATGTTTCATGTTTTTCGTTATTTTACAAAAAGGTGTTCTAGTGAAATAGCCAGTTGCATTCCTCCCTCCTAAACAATTCAACCGTAATAATCGTGCTTCTAGGAATGCCCATCAGTTTACCCTTGAGCCCAACTTCGGACGTACTGTAAAGTACAGAGATTCTTTCTTTAGTCGCACTATTGTGGAATGCTCTTCCCAGCTCAATTTCCCTCCCCCCCCCCCATTGTGATCTATAGACATTCAAAACCAATGTGCATCGGTATCTCCTTTCAAATCCCCGCCAACCTACCTAATCACTCGTTCTGTGTACGTCATTTTAAGGGTAGCCGCAACCCCTTTTGCGCGCACTAAATGTATATACATATAAAAAAAAAACTGTGACATTCGATGTGTTCGGCTTTTGCTCACACTGCTCGTCATCTTTACCTGAGCTCTAAGAACATGCTCTGAATGAAAAAAGAAATACAAATTCTTAGCTCTGAGCGCTATGAGTGAAAAATGAATAGCAAACTTTTGACAACTCGGACTCTGCTCTGAACGAAAAAAGAAAATTGACCATTATTGAGAAGCTCTGGGTGCTCAGCGTTATTTGTGATCGCTTGGCATATAGACGAAACTCAGTAAACCACTACTTGTGAGTCTTAAGTCTTTCCACTCAAGGGAACAGAATATCAAGATCATTTTCAAATACTTTCTTTATTCTTTAATAACTTATCCACCCAAAAAGCTGTTCCTTTTCAAAACACAAAATTCACTGTTCCCAATTTCAAGAAAATAATATGCAAACGAAATATCTCTCAATCGCTTTAAAACCTCCATTTTTGACATACATACGTACATACATATATACTTGAATTTTGTGCCTATGTTTAAAAAATAACAGATATTTCAGACAAAGAATCATTCATGAGATGCGAGCGCAATCTATTATAAAATTCACAGACAGAACAGAAGTTGTCTGTAGCTACCTACTTTCTGACTAGAGCCTACAAGACTGAATGGATTTTTTTAAACTTAAGAAGGGCTTCTTTTCCGTAAAATTTTTTTCGAAAAATGGTGACTACACAGATTTACCTAAGGTATGTGTGATTGAAAGCTTGAGCGTGCTGGTTTAGTTGAGACAAGAAAAAAATCGAATAGGGGGTATTTTCTCCCTCGTTTAGGCGGCAGGAGGAATTTGTATTAATCTTCATAAAACCATTTTTTGTTTTACTTTCTCATTATTAGTTGAACTGATTCAAATTGTTCTGTATAGAAGCTTCTTAAAAGTATAAATAATATGACATATAATAATTAACAAAAAAAAACAATTAAAAAAAAAAAACAGTTAATTTTTGTATACAATTCCATTTTTCAAAAACGGGGTACTGACATTTTTTGAAACAAAATTTAAATCTGCATATTGATAATGAAGTGTATTTATAGACATTTCTAACCTGTGTCTCAACTAAACCTAGGTTTAAGGTTTAGTTGAATTTTCGGACATTGATTCTCTTTTTTAATGTTATCATTTCAAAATATTTGAAGCTATTTGTGTAGTATTACATTCAAGTTAATAATCTAATAAAAATATAAAACCAACAATTTGAAAGTAAAATCGGTCTGTATTCATTGACCCAAAATTGTCTTAAACTGTAGCTTAGTAAAACCTGGGTTTATCAGCGACTATGAATATGCCCCAACAACTTAAAATTGGCGTTTCGTTTCTTTTTCTAAAATTGGTTTCAAAATTTTGTAATATAAAGTATTAATTTAAAAAAAACTCGCTCGACACAGATTTTTAAAAAGTTCTTGCTTAAATTCATATTTGTTCAAGAAATCAAACGGCATCTCCTTTGCTTAGCTCAAACAATATTAGTTTATGAATCCTTTTAAAATGTTTCTTAATAGGTATCCATGTTTTTAAATAATACTTGTATAGCCACTTGAACATATCAAAGCAAGTATGTGAAATCCAGTTGTGCATTTGATTTGTTATCGCTTTGAATTGAAAATTTTGATTTCTGTATTTTATATTGAAGAAATAATTTTTTAAATAACTTTTTCAAAAACCTATAAGTATACCTTCAAGTTTCCCTATTTATTAAAAAAAAATCAAGTAAAAACTGTTGGTATACAAGATTGATTTTTAATATAAATCAAAAATAAATTCCAGGGTATTTTTGTAAAAAATAGTTACATAGTTATATTGTATATTTACAGACATAAAGATAAATGACTTTCAAAAACAAAAAATCAGCGCAAAAATACTACATTTGGATAAAATGTATTTCTATAAGTATTCAATCTTATAAAGCATCACGAATTTGCCATTTCAAGCACACTCTGCGATCGATTATTCTCCCGCCACAGACTATCCCCATCATTGTATTAAGAAATTTTGATTTCTATCTCTAACCCACAACAAAGATCTAAAATCTTCTTTAAACTTCTTTTCTATATATCCTTTTATACCTATAATAGGGTCCACCAACAACAACACAGAAACAAAAAACAAACAAACAATAAATATAACTATAACTATACCTACAACAAATAAAACTTGTAAATACCAGAAAATATCGTACCAAACAAACTTACTCAAAACAACGATAACCCCCTGCGATAAGAAATTAACAAATAAATTCGTGATTCCCGATGGTATCCTTTATGTACCATAACCTTAAACAAGGGCACAGCACACCATCCATAGCTAGTTAGAAAAATCATGAACTATGCTGGTAAGGTAGGTATCTCTGGGCTTAGAATACTCCAACGTTAGCTCCAGCAGCTCTTCCCTCATAGCTCTATCCTTTCAGTGAAATACAAACAATACAACAACAAAAAATAATTGAAAACATGCATAATTACAAATGCAATTGGCATCGATAGTACAAGGAATTGCATCTGCACTTCCTACACTCCAATGTTTACCATTAAGAATCTCGAAAAGGAAAATTTAATTATAACCCACTCACTATGAGCAGAACAGCCCAGAGAATCTCCAGTTATGCTTCACAAAACTGCGCTGCTATAGGGCATGCTCTACTTGAGAAAAGATGCAGATGAAATAGCGGATTCTGGTTAGGTTGCCCACGGTGCGGTGCGGTGGTGCAAACACTCTGTGCACCGATTCAATCACAGGTAAGGTGGTTTTTATGTTCTTGGGAAGTCTTGAAGCAGGTTACCTCAACACCAGATTTCTGTGCAAAGACAGATTTGTGTCTTTTTGGAGCCTTGGGATTATAAATATTATAATCACCAAGAAGTAATACATTTTCTGTTCTTTCAGGGCCTTTTGAAAGCTCATCTGTCAAAGTAACGTTAATGAAATCAGTGTTTGCCATATAACCAAAATATACATAATCAAGGTGAAACGTCAAAAATATAGTTTTATGATTTCCTGTTTGTTGGCTTAATCCATCTATTCCAACGAATACCAAATACAGCCCTGTGTTCAAATAGGCTTGGCATGTCTATCCGAATTGTAGGTACATAGAGAAGAGATTTTTCTTGCTTGTTTTGGACTTGTTATACTTTGGTGCACCAGCTAAAAGCAATGTTTGGTGTTTTATTGCCGGCAGAAATTTTTTGTCAATTCCGAAACAAAGCCATACCACCAGGCCACGAAGGAATGCATGTTACTCGTAGCCTACTGAGATGTTGGAATTGGAATCTCTTCTTTTTCTTCTTTTCTGTTCTGTCTAAACACGAGCTGTTCCCTCGTTGAATCTTAATACGATATACGAAATTCATTTGTGAATATTGAGGAGCCAATTTTGTGCATAATAATTTATAGCGCTGCTTATTCGATTTTTATATTGTAAATGGAAAATGATCTCCTTCAGCTCAGATGGACTACCGAACAGATAGCAGCTTAGCAGTGGGCATAGGAATATTATTTCTGTGTGTCAGTCTGTGGTGTTGGCACAGCATTGTAGTTGCACCACAGATATATTGCAAAACAGTAGTTTTGAGTTAGGTTAGGTTGAGATACCAGTCGACTTCTAGTATGGATTTTCTTATGGTAGATTATTTTTTCAGGACAAACGGGAAAGTATCATAACATAGGAGTAGGTATTGATTTACTCTAAATCATAAACTGTATAGAAGCACAGTTCTTGTGAAACGAATTTAGTTTATTAAAAATACTTTGTTGCCAAAAGAGATTATAACGAGATGTTTTTTTTCTTCTATACATTGAATTATACTACCATGAATGTAACTCATTAAGATTGCACATAAATTATAGTTTTATTTCATGGCAAGATGAAAATATGCGGGAGTGCTAGAAAAAATAAAATAAAATAAAATGATTTTTATCTTGATAAATCCTAACATCAATTATTTTATCAAACGCGCGTGTCCATTAAATCAGGGTATTACTGTCAAAGTGAGAGACACAGTACAAACCTGTCACTTTACAATGTATTGCACAAAAAGTTGCAATATTTTATTATAAGTTAAAAACAATTAGTCACATTTGTTAGTTGATGATGCATTTCGTTTATTTTCTTTAGTGTGTTATTTAAAACTGTGTTTTTCATGCATTTTTATCGGTGCTTAAAAAACTTCCCATGAAAAATACAATTATTCCAGATAATTTTTTATTGAATTTTGAATTTTGTTCAAGCACTAGACAGAAATACACAAAAAAAAACACAAAAAGTGGAACATTTTTTTTTAACTAGCCCCCTCCCTGATATTTTTTCCTGTGTACGCGCTGTGCTAGACTTAAACCAGTTAACCATTTATCTATCTACCACATTCGAACATGAATGAAATTTTATTAATAGGACTTATGGCTATCAAAATACAAAAAAGCCATTCCTACAACTCGGTTCCGTCGACTATGTCTTTATATATATTAAACAAATCTAAAAATGTATACCTAATCCATCGAAGCGGAGTGTATAATGGGCTTTATTCAGGGCCGTAGCTACAGCTGGTGGGGCCCCGGGGCAAAACCAAATGTGGGGCTCTATTTCTCAATGACTTCATAAATAATGGTTATTAATTTCTACAAAAAATTGTAAATGTGGTTTACAGAGAAATAAAAGGTTAGAAAGTCAGATACTAAAATAATTTTTTTTCTGGAGTTTGCGGAAGCGATTACTTTTCTCAAATCTATTTGCCGTGCCCTTAGATTTTTGATCGATATTAATGATAAATTGCTAAGCCTTTATTATTCCAAGGTGCTTTGCAAGAAATTTTTATTAATTTCAGCTTTGGAAAATATCCTTCTGCTTTTGCTGTGGTAGCAGAAAGAGTTAAAAACATTATAAGAGCGGTGCATATATCTGGATAGCTCAAAGGCAGTGAAGAATTTTTAATGATCAAAAAAGTTGCCAATTCTTTAACTTTTTATTATGGAACTTATGTCGTTCAAAAATGTTGACCTGATGGAAAGTAACTTAGAAGAATCAGAAAACACAAACAAAAAATATATCATCCCTAACTTTTTTTTTAACAAAATGCACTAACTTTTAAGCCATAGCAATAATCGAAAAAAGATACAAGATATAATTTGTAGAAAATTTAATTTACTACAAATATGCGTATCCATATAACTTCGATAAAGACTACGTGAGTTACGAATGAAAAAGAATCAACCGTTAAAATCAAAATGGCAGCACAACGACACTAGGTACAATTGTGCTAAATGTAGTTTTTGGCTCGTGTACTGATACCGAAAGTCAAACTTTGTGTCGGACTTTTTTCCCTCTCTCGCTTACACTCCGGAAGCCCAAGACTTCTTGCCTAAGTCTTCCCCTTATCACAAAACCACAACCAAAGAGCCGCTGACCCTGTTCCTTCAAGCACCCGCCGTAGTAGATGTCACACGTTTTCAGTCTCCGTAGGCCCTCTCCATCCCATCGCACTTCCTGGATGGCTGTTACGTCAGCCTTTAGCCTGTCCAGGTTCTCCACTAATTGTTCGGCTGCACGTGTTCTGTATAAGGACAGGACGTTCCACGTGCAGATCCGAAATTCATTGTCCTTGTTTCGTTTGCTGGGGTCGTCAACTTTAAAATCATCCATATCCGAGGCTTGTTGTTGTTTCGGAACAACTTTTTTTTACGTGGTAGGGAAGTTACCCCGACGCACAACCCCCGACCCGGAGGACCAGACCCTTCGTATAACTCCAAAGGTAGGGAGCCGGATAAACCGCTCCTTATAGGCCTGAGCTACAAATATGTCGTAGTAGCCCATATAAGGTGTTCACTAAGTAGTTCAACCTAACTGGAACTGTAGACGCCACCGTTGATTCCATCTAGAGAATTCGTCCGCTGCCGCCTCGATGAAAGGAGAAGTGCCTTAGTGGGAACACTCCTCCCCCCCTCTCTCGTTGGCTGTCCCCAACAGCTTTCCACGGGGATTTAAACCCCGTCTCCAGCTGAGGTACTAGACACCCGATGTTCACCACGCGGAGGTGAGAGTAGGAGTTGGTAGACAGAGGTGGGTTTTGAGAAAAACCTGTGGACGCTTGTGTCCTCTTGAATGCACATAACTACCCTTTTGAACATCAGAGCACCATATAATGAAATCTTAATGCACCGTACTAATTCCACCATCTGGCTAGCATGAGCTTTTGCTAACCATGAACATGAACACAAATATTTTTTGATTTTTCTCCCAATTCTTTTATTCATTTTAAAAAAGAAATGAATATTTCAAAGGTCACGTATACACAAAACGAAGCAAGAAATACTTGAATATTAGTGGATAAACTAAGAATTGGTGTAATACATCGGGTCATTGAATTCACTACATATTGCGAGCTTATACGTAGGATCTACAGTTAGAGTTTATTACTTAGTTTTGATGGCGCTCATAGCCCAGTATGGGCTTCGGCCTCAACTAACAAGCCCCTCCAGCCAGCTCTGTCCCTAGCTAGCCGCTTCCAGTTGCACACACCGAGTGCTTTGATGTCATCATCCACTTGTTTGCGCCACCTGTTACGGGTTCTTCCTCTGCTGCGTACCCCATCGGGGTTGGATTCGAAGACTCGTTGGGCAGGTGCGTTGCTGTCCATACGCTCCACGTGCCCCAGCCATCTCAGCCGCTGTATTTTCAGCTTTTTGACCAGGTCAACGTCGCTGTATAGCCCGTATAGCTCGTCATTGAATCTTCTCCTCCATACTCCTTCGATACACACCAGACCGAAAATCACACGAAGAATCTTCCTCTCAAAGCACCCTAGCTGATTTTTATTCGAATCTTTCAGTGTCCATGCTTCTGACCCATAGAGCAGGACTACTTAAATGCCTTCTTAGACCGAAGAAACAGCGGTTGGCAAGAGTAATTCCTCGCTTGATCTCTGCACTGATGTCATTCTGCGATGTAATAGTGGAGCCAAGGTAGACAAAGCCCTTGACAACTTCGAAGTTATATGTGTTCATCATGATATTTTGGCCGAGTCGTCGATGTTGAGATTCCTCTCTCGATGACAGCATATACTTCGTCTTGTCCTCATTAACCACCAATCCCATTTTAGCCGGCTCCGATTCAATACTCGCAAATGCCTCTGACACAGCTCGCTTCGTTCTGCCGACAATGTCTATGTCATCCGCATACACAAGCAATCGAACAGACTTTTGATAGATTGTACCGCTGGTGTTGACATGGTGTTGCGTACAATGGCTTCAAGAACGATGTTGAATAGGTTGCATGATAACGCGGCCTTGCCTCAATCCTTTCTCAACATCAAAGGAATCGGTGGTGTTCTTACCAATTTTGACGGAGCAGCGAGATTTCTCCATCGTCATCCTGCACAGGCGGACGAGTTGACAAAAGGTTTTAAGCGGTCACACAGGATAGCCGACAAAAGTTATTATTATAATTATTATTTTAGGAGACTAATTCCTCTGTAGTTGGTACATTTCAAAACATCTCCCTTTTTGTGGATGGGGCACACTATACCGAGGTTCCATTCATCGGGCATACTTTCATCCGATCAAATTTTGCAGATGAGCTGGTGTGTGCTCCTAGCCAATTCATCTCCCGTTGATTTAAATAGTTCGGCTTGTAAGCCATCCGCACCAGCAGCCTTGTACGACTTGAATTTGGATATCGCCAGCCGCACTTCGGATGGGTCGGGTGGACGGAACTGTTGGCCATCATCGTCCAAGTTGAATGGAGTGTTCTGCCTACTAGCGGAATCTTGGCTGGATTCGCCGTTAAGCAGTCTAGAGAAGTGTTCTTTCCAGATCCTCAGCACTGACTGTGTGTCTACTACCATATTCCCACTCTCATCTCGGCAGGCTTCCGTTCTAGCCTTGTGTTCTAGCCTTGTGGATCGCTTCACCCTCTGATAAAATTTTCGAACATCTCCCCTACCGCTACAACCCTCAATAGACTCTACCAACCGCTTCTCGTGCTCTCTCTTAGAGTTAATTAGGGTTAGATTTTATTCGTCAATTGGATTTTAGTTGCAAAGACTCAAAAAGTGGGATTGAGCTTAACGAAGCTAACTTAACAAAGTTAATACCGATTCGAGCGATACAAAAGAAGATATCCGTTTTGGGCCTCCCGGCCAGGGGCCCCGGGGCTTTGCCCCGGCTGCCCTAATGGACGCTACGGGCCTGCATTATTTTATCTTCGAACAAAAATTTAAAAAAAAGTATTAATTTTATTGAAAACTAACATAAAGATGATGGAGAAGTATAGGGTGACCAGGTAAGAACGATAAAATAGGAAACTTAAATAAAACAACAATTGTGTACAACATTAAATTGTTTCTGACTTTGTTTTGAAGCTCTAATCATGGTATTTTGTATAAAATAGCACATAATTTAAATAACATCGCTCTATATTTGAGACCATTGACGGTAACGGTGTCTCCTTCTTCATTTTGAAAGAAATAAACCCACCAAACAGTCAATCTTTGTGGAAGAATTGATGATTGATCAAACATTTGTAGATCGTGTCCGCACCAGCAAATTTTGACTGTTGACATAGCCGCTGAGTCGAAAATGGAACGCGTCCAAGAAGATAATGTTTGGCCGAAATCTGTAACTCCAGGACTTACAATTGATTCGGAATTTCGTGAATATTTATTCAAGAAATTCCACACGTTCGGTAGGCGTGAAGTGATGCATGTAAAGCTCACTTTGTATTTTGACAGCTGGCTGTCAAATGACAGCTACTGAAGCAAACCAATCGAAAATACATTTATAGCTATCTAGTCACCCTGTAGAACAAAACTTGTTCTTTTAGTGACGTCCGTCAGTCTGGGTCATTGTCCTGAACGCGTTTACCAATCTGGTTTAAATTTATAACAGCATTTGTATGTGATTTCCTAGAAGAGGAATTCGAATTTTTGTTATTGATCCTCGAAAACGGCTAACTCCCGTAGGTACAACGAACTCATTTTTTTTTATTTCTCTAAGAAAACAAGGTTTTAATTATTTTGGTTATACATGTCGGATGGTTTTAGCCAAAACACTCACTAGGTTTGAGGAGAAACTGCTACACCAATTTAGTTATTATTTTGCACACACGTTCTTCTAAGGAATTTTAATAATATTAGATTCCTTATCTTATATTCTTGAATTCTTAGAATATATCCCACAAAAATATAATGAGAAGCAATTGATTTATTTGTCAGGGTCACGTTTTGAATCTGAAGCAAACCTAAATTCTCAAATCCTTTCGGAAGCTCATTTTTTACAAAATATTTATTTGACAAAATATTTCTAAAAAATCAAACTTAAACCGTAAAATCGTAAACAAAAATAATGAAGCTGCTTTCAGAGAATTAAACTCAGTTTCATTGCCCAGAAACTTAAACCTCATCCGTTAAACTATTGGTAATTGCTACAAACCAGTAACTACCTATAACTTCAAGGAATTTTTGCATAAAACTCGACACGGCAATATCGTAACATCAAAGTATATAGTATAAACAAAAAGCCAAACTAATTATTATCCGAGGTGTTAACAAAATACACACCGACAAAGGATTATTAATTATCCACTGATATAAATGATTGTAATCATCAAAGACACACAACCAAAATAGTCCCCTCGCATATAGAAACATACAACATGTCGCCAGCTTTATAGTTTACCTTAATGATATAGGTGGTGATAATTACATATCTATATCTACGCTTCTACTGCGCCACCGCCGCACCGGCCGCGCAGCCTGTGCGCAGCCGTATATTTGTAAAATATGTCATAGTCAAAGGCAAATATTAGTTAAACTGGTCATTAAATCCAAGGCTGATTCCGGAAAAATACGAGTGATGACATGGTACAGTAGGGGTATTAAATATTTGACCCCTAAATGGATGGATAAAATCATAAATTTTTACTTATTACATATCGTGTTGTTGTGATCAAAACAAAAATCAGAAATTATTGTCAAAAGTTAGATATATGTCAAACAAAATTGGTAAACACTTTTTAACTGTATTGTTAAGATACATACATACCTGCTAAGTTTCTTAACTTTTTAATTCGCTATTATATGTACATTTAATTAAAAATAACACTATACCTCCGTCAGTAGTTATGGATTCTTTGATTTTCATGTAGCAAACTCTAGACATTAAAAAAAATGTTAAAACTCAAAACTGTATTTTATGACTAAAACCTTCAGACTTTGATTAAGACTTAGACCATTAGCTTTTGACTGCATTTGGGGATTTGACCATGATAATATTACAGAAACAAAAAACAAAAAAACCTCAATAGATCGCATTTTTCACCTCGAGTTCACCATCATGCAAGTTATATACGGCTTTTCTTTGGTGTATATTTGAAAACAAAAAATGCCATATATGAAAGATACAAATCACTGAGCTGGTTAAAGTTAATCCTGATTCATGGGACTTGGAATTTAGCTGCTTTGTGCAGCGAGTTATTTATTTCAGTATAAAACTTTAGACCTATAGAAAAAATATAACTGTGGTAGAAACAGAAGGTGGTTGCTCAGCTTTGTGTGAGTAATTAATACGATGTTTATTTGTGGTATTTTTGGAATGTTTGTCAGTTTAAAAAAAATTAATAACAATAATCATTTATAAGATTTTATTTTAAACAAACTCGTTAGGTTCATATCAATTATAAAACATCATTTAATCAAAAAACATAGGGGAGGTAATATACATATATATGCGATTAAGGTAAAGCAATACAAATTTGTAACTGACTTACACCGACAATTTCAGGAAAAACAGTTGAGTCTAAGAACGTTTTATTATGTAATTAGACCTTTTGAACATTTTTGTTTCGACTGATTTTGATACATTGAGTAAATGTTTTTTTCAATGTTCAATTTATTGCTATTGCTATTGCTATTGCTATTGCTATTGCTATTGCTATTGCTATTGCTATTGCTATTGCTATTGCTATTGCTATTGCTATTGCTATTGCTATTGCTATTGCTATTGCTATTGCTATTGCTATTGCTATTGCTATTGCTATTGCTATTGCTATTGCTATTGCTATTGCTATTGCTATTGCTATTGCTATTGCTATTGCTATTGCTATTGCTATTGCTATTGCTATTGCTATTGCTATTGCTATTGCTATTGCTATTGCTATTGCTATTGCTATTGCTATTGCTATTGCTATTGCTATTGCTATTGCTATTGCTATTGCTATTGCTATTGCTATTGCTATTGCTATTGCTATTGCTATTGCTATTGCTATTGCTATTGCTATTGCTATTGCTATTGCTATTGCTATTGCTATTGCTATTGCTATTGCTATTGCTATTGCTATTGCTATTGCTATTGCTATTGCTATTGCTATTGCTATTGCTATTGCTATTGCTATTGCTATTGCTATTGCTATTGCTATTGCTATTGCTATTGCTATTGCTATTGCTATTGCTATTGCTATTGCTATTGCTATTGCTATTGCTATTGCTATTGCTATTGCTATTGCTATTGCTATTGCTATTGCTATTGCTATTGCTATTGCTATTGCTATTGCTATTGCTATTGCTATTGCTATTGCTATTGCTATTGCTATTGCTATTGCTATTGCTATTGCTATTGCTATTGCTATTGCTATTGCTATTGCTATTGCTATTGCTATTGCTATTGCTATTGCTATTGCTATTGCTATTGCTATTGCTATTGCTATTGCTATTGCTATTGCTATTGCTATTGCTATTGCTATTGCTATTGCTATTGCTATTGCTATTGCTATTGCTATTGCTATTGCTATTGCTATTGCTATTGCTATTGCTATTGCTATTGCTATTGCTATTGCTATTGCTATTGCTATTGCTATTGCTATTGCTATTGCTATTGCTATTGCTATTGCTATTGCTATTGCTATTGCTATTGCTATTGCTATTGCTATTGCTATTGCTATTGCTATTGCTATTGCTATTGCTATTGCTATTGCTATTGCTATTGCTATTGCTATTGCTATTGCTATTGCTATTGCTATTGCTATTGCTATTGCTATTGCTATTGCTATTGCTATTGCTATTGCTATTGCTATTGCTATTGCTATTGCTATTGCTATTGCTATTGCTATTGCTATTGCTATTGCTATTGCTATTGCTATTGCTATTGCTATTGCTATTGCTATTGCTATTGCTATTGCTATTGCTATTGCTATTGCTATTGCTATTGCTATTGCTATTGCTATTGCTATTGCTATTGCTATTGCTATTGCTATTGCTATTGCTATTGCTATTGCTATTGCTATTGCTATTGCTATTGCTATTGCTATTGCTATTGCTATTGCTATTGCTATTGCTATTGCTATTGCTATTGCTATTGCTATTGCTATTGCTATTGCTATTGCTATTGCTATTGCTATTGCTATTGCTATTGCTATTGCTATTGCTATTGCTATTGCTATTGCTATTGCTATTGCTATTGCTATTGCTATTGCTATTGCTATTGCTATTGCTATTGCTATTGCTATTGCTATTGCTATTGCTATTGCTATTGCTATTGCTATTGCTATTGCTATTGCTATTGCTATTGCTATTGCTATTGCTATTGCTATTGCTATTGCTATTGCTATTGCTATTGCTATTGCTATTGCTATTGCTATTGCTATTGCTATTGCTATTGCTATTGCTATTGCTATTGCTATTGCTATTGCTATTGCTATTGCTATTGCTATTGCTATTGCTATTGCTATTGCTATTGCTATTGCTATTGCTATTGCTATTGCTATTGCTATTGCTATTGCTATTGCTATTGCTATTGCTATTGCTATTGCTATTGCTATTGCTATTGCTATTGCTATTGCTATTGCTATTGCTATTGCTATTGCTATTGCTATTGCTATTGCTATTGCTATTGCTATTGCTATTGCTATTGCTATTGCTATTGCTATTGCTATTGCTATTGCTATTGCTATTGCTATTGCTATTGCTATTGCTATTGCTATTGCTATTGCTATTGCTATTGCTATTGCTATTGCTATTGCTATTGCTATTGCTATTGCTATTGCTATTGCTATTGCTATTGCTATTGCTATTGCTATTGCTATTGCTATTGCTATTGCTATTGCTATTGCTATTGCTATTGCTATTGCTATTGCTATTGCTATTGCTATTGCTATTGCTATTGCTATTTCTATTGCTATTGCTATTGCTATTGCAATTGCTATTGCTATTGCTATTGCTATTGCTATTGCTATTGCTATTGCTATTGCTATTGCTATTGCTATTGCTATTGCTATTGCTATTGCTATTGCTATTGCTATTGCTATTGCTATTGCTATTGCTATTGCTATTGCTATTGCTAGTGCTATTGCTATTGCTATTGCTATTGCTATTGCTATTGGTATTGCTATTGCTATTGCTATTGCTATTGCTATTGCTATTGCTATTGCTATTGCTATTGCTATTGCTATTGCTATTGCTATTGCTATTGCTATTGCTATTGCTATTGCTATTGCTATTGCTATTGCTATTGCTATTGCTATTGCTATTGCTATTGCTATTGCTATTGCTATTGCTATTGCTATTGCTATTGCTATTGCTATTGCTATTGCTATTGCTATTGCTATTGCTATTGCTATTGCTATTGCTATTGCTATTGCTATTGCTATTGCTATTGCTATTGCTATTGCTATTGCTATTGCTATTGCTATTGCTATTGCTATTGCTATTGCTATTGCTATTGCTATTGCTATTGCTATTGTTATTGCTATTGCTATTGCTATTGCTATTGCTATTGCTATTGCTATTGCTATTGCTATTGCTATTGCTATTGCTATTGCTATTGCTTTTGCTATTGCTATTGCTATTGCTATTGCTATTGCTATTGCTATTGCTATTGCTATTGCTATTGCTATTGCTATTGCTATTGCTATTGCTATTGCTATTGCTATTGCTATTGCTATTGCTATTGCTATTGCTATTGCTATTGCTATTGCTATTGCTATTGCTATTGCTATTGCTATTGCTATTGCTATTGCTATTGCTATTGCTATTGCTATTGCTATTGCTATTGCTATTGCTATTGCTATTGCTATTGCTATTGCTATTGCTATTGCTATTGCTATTGCTTTTGCTATTGCTATTGCTATTGCTATTGCTATTGCTATTGCTATTGCTATTGCTATTGCTATTGCTATTGCTATTGCTATTGCTATTGCTATTGCTATTGCTATTGCTATTGCTATTGCTATTGCTATTGCTATTGCTATTGCTATTGCTATTGCTATTGCTATTGCTATTGCTATTGCTATTGCTATTGCTATTGCTATTGCTATTGCTATTGCTATTGCTATTGCTATTGCTATTGCTATTGCTATTGCTATTGCTATTGCTATTGCTATTGCTATTGCTATTGCTATTGCTATTGCTATTGCTATTGCTATTGCTATTGCTATTGCTATTGCTATTGCTATTGCTATTGCTATTGCTATTGCTATTGCTATTGCTATTGCTATTGCTATTGCTATTGCTATTGCTATTGCTATTGCTATTGCTATTGCTATTGCTATTGCTATTGCTATTGCTATTGCTATTGCTATTGCTATTGCTATTGCTATTGCTATTGCTATTGCTATTGCTATTGCTATTGCTATTGCTATTGCTATTGCTATTGCTATTGCTATTGCTATTGCTATTGCTATTGCTATTGCTATTGCTATTGCTATTGCTATTGCTATTGCTATTGCTATTGCTATTGCTATTGCTATTGCTATTGCTATTGCTATTGCTATTGCTATTGCTATTGCTATTGCTATTGCTATTGCTATTGATATTGCTATTGCTATTGCTATTGCTATTGCTATTGCTATTGCTATTGCTATTGCTATTGCTATTGCTATTGCTATTGCTATTGCTATTGCTATTGCTATTGCTATTGCTATTGCTATTGCTATTGCTATTGCTATTGCTATTGCTATTGCTATTGCTATTGCTATTGCTATTGCTATTGCTATTGCTATTGCTATTGCTATTGCTATTGCTATTGCTATTGCTATTGCTATTGCTATTGCTATTGCTATTGCTATTGCTATTGCTATTGCTATTGCTATTGCTATTGCTATTGCTATTGCTATTGCTATTGCTATTGCTATTGCTATTGCTATTGCTATTGCTATTGCTATTGCTATTGCTATTGCTATTGCTATTGCTATTGCTATTGCTATTGCTATTGCTATTGCTATTGCTATTGCTATTGCTATTGCTATTGCTATTGCTATTGCTATTGCTATTGCTATTGCTATTGCTATTGCTATTGCTATTGCTATTGCTATTGCTATTGCTATTGCTGTTGCTATTGCTATTGCTATTGCTATTGCTATTGCTATTGCTATTGCTATTGATATTGCTACTATTATTGTTAATAATTTGTCGCAACTCTTGTATGGAATACTTTCTAATTAATAATAATCTTTCCTAATTATGAACTCGAAAGTTAGGTAACGATTAACAATGGGGACTTTTCACCTTAATAACTCTAATTGATCAAAAAGCTCCTGAAATTAAATAAGTTTTTCAAAACCAGATCTTGCGTATTATTATTTCCTATATCATATTTTGCACGTTTTTAATACCAAAACAAAATAAAAATACAAAATTACCCAACATGACGTTACAACAACACCATGAATGCATATAAAAGACCAACGTCTATAAATTTCCTTAAATTACAATTCATATAGCTATCTCCAAAATGGTTTGATTATACTCTTTGTTCATTTCATCTCAGTGAGTTAATAAAAATAAAAACCAAACCAAAATAAAAATCTTCTGAATAAAACTTACTGCGCTGCGCAAACATCATCATTCAACAATAGATTGTAAAGTAGTTGTGTGCCAAAAGAATTGCTTCTTTGACGGGTAAACAGACAAAAAAAATACTACACACATTCGAGTCTCACCAAAGCCATAAGGTTTGGTTTGTTAAGCTCGAATCTTGAAGAATTATTATGAACCACACTCAAATGTATTCGCCCGTCCAATTGTCTGCCATATATGGCAAACGGTCAAAACCAAAAGAAAGACATTATAATTTATGTTTGATCATTATAAATTTGCAATTATAAGTAGTGGTAGCGGATAGTGTTGTCACTTTATTGCAATTGTAGAAGATTTTCAATTTTTATTTTAAGTTTTCTGAACTATCTCTTAAATTTATTAAAACGTTAATAAACACACAATACGAGCTACGTTTTAACAAATTTTGTTTTATAATTGTATTGTATTTAATTGAAACGTTTAAATTTAGACCCAAGCAATTAGCTTTTAGGAGCTGTTTTTAAAATCTCAAAGTATCATAAATAGAATTTGAAGTTCATGGGTATTGGCGTTCTAACGAGTGAAAGCTTACATATTTTGCTATCCAACGTATTCAGTTGTTTTGGATATCCACCACTCAGTGTTTTAGCATCTGATACTATTTTAAAATTAAAAGTGGCAACAGTGATACGCATATCAATAGAGTTTGATAATCTATTGCTGAAGAGGATCATGATGTCCAGTCATGTGGTTGTGGTTCGACTTAAAAGCGCGTACAAGGTATTCAATTAGGATAAACATTTATTATTATTGTGGAAGGCAATCAAATTGTCATCGGACAGCCGGGACACACACCTAATTTCACATTTGCAACATTTAGCATCTTTCTTGTTTGTCGCATGATTATTCATATTAGGTATAGGTACACAAACAAATATATCCTACCAAACAAATTGCAAAACATACATACATACACATATGTACATGTATCCATATTCAAATGAAATGTTTGATGTTTGACATTAACAAATTATTTAGCCATTTTGCATGTTTTATGTTGTTCGTGTCGGTGGCAGGCGAACGCGAACGCGTTTTTCTAGATTTCTTCGATTTGAATGGCGCATTTAAGGAAATCGATGGCACGACTGACTGTGCCAGCACGGTGGGTGACGACGCGATGCGACGCTACGAAGACGGCGGCGACGCACGTACGAAAGGGGTTAGGTAATTGTAATTGCAAACAGATGTCTTAAGGTGAGAAAGTAAGTGTTTCCTGTGGCGCACTGCACAGACACGCGGCTCAGTATTAGATAGATGCCTAATAAAATAATGTTTCATACACAATGTATGAATGTAATAATAATTGCGCCAATAGAACCTTCAGCTTAAGTATTGCACTGCAATAATATTTCAAGCCTCTGGATAGCCTCATTGATTTTAAGTGAATTAGTAGATGATTAATTATGTGAAAGCTGAACTGACTTCGTGAGCCTTACAAGGATTAATAAATTGTAGTTTTTGTTATTCTTTTATTTAAATCTGAATATTTTTTTTGTTAAGGCTTAGCAAGCGCCCTTCTTATAAAAAAAATAAATTGGGTGGCGCAACGACTCGTGAAGTACCAGGGCCTAGTGACTAATAATTCGCAACCATTCCTGTAAACGCGTGTCGACAGGAATCGAAAGGACCTACAATTTTATGCCGAATCCGAACGGCTAGACGAGAAGCACTTTTTCATGACTAGTGATAAGAGGCAGTAGCCCTGACAAAAAACTTTTTAGGTGGACAAGGCTGGGAAGTGAACCCAGACCTCCAGCGTGACAATAAAAAAATAAACATATTCGACTGTGATTTTTCGCTTATCCTTATTTTATTTCGTAAGCTAAGTTTAGTCATAGAAGCTTTAGAAGCACCAAGTCAAATTTTAAGCTTCCAACATATCTTGAACGTTTATTTGGTTTTGACTATTCCGTTATTTCAATTTTTATTAATGTCACATATACCTACTTCTAACACCCTGGCCAATAAGACTCATATGAATATGGTGGATATTGTGTTCAATTTTCCATACCCAAAAGCTATTCAAAATCTTCATAAGGTTGGTGGATATCCACTTTAATTCATAATTTTTGCAAAAGTTCATCAACACTGACCTTTCGCTACAAAAAAAATATAATAATGGCTATTTTAATGGGATATGTTGCCAAAATTAGATTTCACAACCTTATAATCATGGTGATTCACTTGAGAGCGCCTCTCCTTTGCTACTACCCGAAGTTGTATAAAGAATCACATCACACTAAGGTGTTCCATGCTGAAATTGATACTACACTAACAGAAAATATTCTATACATACAATTAAAAAAAAAAAAAAAAACTCCTTCCAAAAAGAATTGATTAGTTGTAATAACTTTCCGCATTTTCTTTTAAATTTTAATAATCTCAAATCCAACAATCAGGTTGAAAATTGAATTGAAATTCGTATTCATATCTGTTTAATAATTTTGTTTTGGTATAGCGGCTTTAATCAGAAGCGTTCAAAAAGTTTTCAACAAAATAGAAAAATCTGAATTTTTAATGCTGATAAAACACTATTTCTTGCACATAAAACCCATTACAAAAACCAAAAAAAAAAGGTCTACAAATATTATAAGGACTCTTTTCCAACTATTGAAACAATCCCAATTTCGCTATGGGCGCTCCAGCACAACTGACGCAGAACGCTCTGGTCGCCCGATAGAAGGCGCCACACCGAAAATGGTCGACAAAATCCACGGTCTAATATTGGAAGATCGGCAAGTTAAGGTGAAGATACTCCAGGAGGCTACAGGCCTCCGATCGATAAGAAACGAAATCGTTTGAACATTTCAAAGGAGTGTTTGGCCACCTTCAACCGTAACCCAAGCGAGTTTTTGTGCCGATATGTTTCTGTGGGTGAAACATGGGTTCATCACCACACACCAGAGACCTAAGAATAGTCTAAGTAGTGCACTTCTCTAGGTGAATCCAAGGCAAATAAAGCCAAAGTTTCTTCTTTTTACTTGCGATATACGTAGTATAGGGCAAGTTTAGGATTCGTCCGAAAAAAAATTCGAGATAATAATTTTCCCTAATATTACGATTATAGACAACGCGAAAAAAGTGGGTCTCGCAATTCTGTCTGTCTGTCTATCCGTCTGTCTGTCTGTCTATCCGTCTGTCTGTCTGTATGTACCTCGACCTGCAGCCTAAACGGCTGAAGCGATTTTCTTCAAACTTTGGACTTAAGCTTCTTATGTGATTCCCTAGCGGGGAAATTGACATTTTTTTTTAACTCAAAAAATAACGAGGTACTTAAATTACTAAAATAAATATTTTGGTAGAAAAAAAAATGTATAACGGTTATTAACGGTACCTCTCATACAACCGATTTTTTTGGTTTTCAAATTTCTCGTTAACTACAATAGCGATTTTTCTCGGACTGGTTCGAAACTTAAATGGGAGTTAAACAAGGATGTGCTTTAAGTCCATATCTCTTCGCTCTGTTCATAAACGATCTTGTAGACTTTTTACCAGGCGGAATTGAATTTTCTGGAGCACTTTTCAAAGCCCTTCTGTTTGCAGATGATGTTATTCTATTTGCTAGTTCACCCGAAACCTTACAGCTTATGATTAATAAGTTAGATATGTATTGCAGCCTTTGGAATTTGATGGTGAATCTTAGAAAATCTAAAGTAATGGTTTTTAAGAATCGGTCGGGTAGATTATCCAGAAAAGAAAAATGGCATTACGGCAGAGAACAGATTGAAGTTGTAAAAGCTTACAAATATCTCGAAGTGGTTATAAAGTAAACTCTCAATACGGAATGGCATTTTAGAAGAAAACTTACCCAAGCTAAAAGTGCTATAAGCGGAACACGGAGAAAGTGTTTTACAAATAATCTTGTGTTGCAAATACAAAGTATTTGTGATCGTGGCTGAATCAATTATGATGTACGCTGCTCAGACCTGGGCTTATGAAAGATACGCGACCATAGAAAAGCTATTAACGTATTATGTGAAAAGATGTTATCAACTCCCGAGAAGTACACCAAATTACATGATCACCAATGAAACAGGTTTATCACCACTTTTCATTAGATCTCTGAAGCTCCATGTAGAATACTTATTGAAAGTGTTTGAAATGACTGATGAAAGACTGCCGAAGATCGTAGCCCTTCATGTTATAGTCAAAAAGAACCTTTGGTTCGGAAAATTGAACGAGCTTGCTGAATAGTGTGGCCTGAACTTTGTACTCAACGTGGGTCAATGTAATACAAAAGAGGTCAGGGAAGCTCTCTATAACCATATTTCGATAACTGATGAAAAGTGCAGAATGGATAGTATAAGGGAAGCCTCTTCTTCAGTCCACCGAGCAATTTACAGCCAATTACAACATTATCTGTGTGAAAAAAATTTCTTTCGGAATGAACATGATTCAAAACTTATTTCCGCAATTTTCAAAATGAGAGGGGAGCTTGAAAACCTTAACCACATCCCACATCGAAAAGATCTACTTGTTTATTGCAGTTTTTGTAATATGAGGGTGAGAGAAGACGGTATGCATTTTATAGGAGTATGCCCAATTCTTGGTGAAGTAAATAGAGTTTAATAAAATAATAAACGAAGCGTTTTGATTTTAGTACTTTTTATATTATTATTAGTACAACTTAAAAAAAACACCATATATTTTTTTATTATATAATGTCAATCGGGCAGACGGCTTAGCCATGCTTTTTCGATTTATGTAAAACTAATTGTAAAATTGTATTTTTGAGAAGAAAAATAAATCTATATATCTATCTATCTATATCGATACCGATTTCAACCAAAATTTTTATGCAAAAGCTCGCTTACAATTTTAACAATTTTGCATATAAAAATTTTCAAAAAAATAATTTTTGAATTTTTAAAAAAATATTGAATTTTTGTTTTGAAAATTCAATATCTTGAAAACGGGCTGATGATTTTTTTTTAATTTTGTGAAAAATTGTGTTTTATTAAATACTAAAAGTTGGCATACCAAATTTTATTTTTTTTAATTTTCAAGATTTTTTATATATAAAAAATTAATTTAAAAAAAAAACCGCTCTAACGATTTTTGATTTTTTTTTTTTTCATATTTTAAATAAATCAGATAGCATACCTTTTTTGGAGCTCTATCTGTCTTAGCTATTAAAAAAAAAAATTATATTAATTTATGGTAATAATTTATATTTTAAATTGTTTTCAAAATTTTTTTTTTAATGATATCATAATATCGCGTTCGAACTACTACTACTACTACTATATATGCACATTGGCAATTTTAAGCTACGTTCAAGTTCTTAGCTACGAGAGCAAGTTTGTGCGATCTAGTCGTGCCCATTTTTTTCTTTCACATCTCATTTAGTATTCTTTCTATCTAAAACATGATTTTAACGTTTTTACTGGCGATATATGTACGTAGTATAGGGCAAGTTTAGGACTCGTGAAAAAAAAAATCGAGATAATAATTATCCCTAACATAACAATGATAGAGAACGCGGAAAAATTGGGTCTCGCAATTCTGTCTATCTGTCCGTCTGTCTGTACATTGACCTGCAGCCTAAACGGCTGAAGCTATTTTCTTAAAACTTTGGACTTAAGGTTCTTATGTGATTCCCTAGAGGGGAAATTTAAATTTTTTTTAAGCTCAAAAAATAACGGTACTTGTCATGCAACCAATATACAAAAATTGATTTATTTCAAAACGATTTAAAAAAAAATACGAGGTACTTAAATTACTAAAATAAATATTTTGGTCGAAATTTTTGTTTTTTGTAACGTTAACTAGAACACCGATTTCAACCAAAATTTTTATACAAAAAGTCGCTTACAATTTTAACAGTTTCGCATATGAAAATTTTGGAAAAAATTATTTTTGGATTTTTAAAAAAATGTTGAAATTTTTTTTTTGAAAATTCAATATCTTGAAAAAAATTTTGTGAAAAATTGTATTTTATTAAATACTAAAAGTTGGCATACCAAATTTTATTTTAAAGAATGTTCAAGATTTCATTTGATTGATTTATTTGATATTTAAAATAAAACCATCTAACGATATTTGAATTTTTTTTCATAAATTCATATTTATTAAGGAACTCAGATGGCATACATTTTTTGAGCTCTATCTATTTAAGCCATTAAAATAACTAGTTTATAATAATTCATAGTAATCATTTATATTTTAAATTGTTTTAATAACTTTTTTTTTAATGATATCATAATGTTATGGAACCAATGATACATTGTTCATTGTCTATTTCAAGCTACGTTAAAATTGTTAGCTACGAGAGCAAGTTTTGTGCGATCCAGTCGTGCCCATTTTTTAATTATATGCTTACACTTTGTACGGGGACACCCTCCACGACTAAGGTCGTGTCACTCGACTGGGGACTTTGGGTACGTTATACCTGGTGGTAACCACTGCCACACAAAAACAAAATAACAAAGATAACATGATATTTTGCATACTATTTCCTTCGTTGACATGATTATTAAATCATATTTCTTAAAAAAGTCTAGTTAACTATATTTTTAAAATCTAGCTTAAATCATATACATATTTGTTTTTGTACAGTGTATCTTATTCGCAATGTTCCAACTTTTAACAAAACAGAAAAATTGTGCTAATGTGCTAAATTGGACTCACGATATTGGCTCTCAATTAGTTGTTACAACACGCTGAATTTCCATACACATTTTGTCGAAGGTGTTTTCACAACTTTCCCAGCTTTAACGAAAATTAAATTATAAAACAACAAAAAAATAAATCCCAAGTAGTGGTCGGTCGATATACCCCTTAATGAATTAAACGTTCAAATTAGACTTAAAAAACTTCGTGATGAGGTTTGAAAAATTCTACAATGTATACTGCGAAAAAGTGTGGGATATGTTTGCTAGGTATGGGCAGGCAAGTGAAATCCATGAGATTTGTTAAATTGCAAATGAAAAAGAAGACAAAAAAGCACACTCTTTCTCTGTATAGCATACTGCCCCCTACAAATAGTGTTTAGCCAACACCAACGTGATTGTAATTAGACGTTAACATGGTCTGTAACTGTTTTTTGTGTATAATGTTGGCCGACATTTGAAGTCGCGTCACGGAAATGCGTCATGCCATCGAATCGGATTCAATTGAATGGAAATGAAAATCGTGTGGGTTGGTTTGTTGTTGGCCTGGTCTGGTCTGGTCAATGGGAGTCGAAGCCGGTGACGGACGACACGAAGACTGCGATCGATGAACGACGACACGACGACAACGGCAACCGATGAGGATGACGAACGGAGGTATACATAGGTTTAAGCAACAACATTAAGGAAATCGAAAGTATTCCTCCGTTTAATATTTCTGACATTTTGTACAGCATATGGGGGTGTATAGGTTTCATTTTGAATAGCGTTTTTTTTTTTTTTTTTTTGCAAAGTCTAATTGCTTAATTGGAGTGCGTTTGTTTGTTTTTCTTTAAGAGAGGTTTCGTGAAATGTCATTTCCGTTGGTGATTTACGTAGTGAAGGTGTATTATGTTTTTTTGTTTGAGAACAGTCAAAGTTGTTTAAAAAATGTTATTGGGAATTCAGATACAAATATGTAGGTGCATTTCGATATACCACACAATATTTAAAATACTTACAAAGTATTACATAAGTGATTCTTCCGAATAAACTAGCTACTGGGCTACTTTATTTTCTAGGAGGAATTTCCCTTTCTTTGTATTTTTTTCTTCTACAACATTAAATAAGAATAAATTTGCTTATTACTTTATGGTAAATTGAGAGAAAGTACAGGTAGAGCATTAAAGCTAAGAGTATCTATCACTTGAGAAGGCTTCATCCGATTTGGTTCATTATTTCTTTTAAATATTCGTACCTATACATAGATATTGTCAAAATGAATCCTACTGTTCACAATTATACTATTCTAGTGTCAAAAAAGTAAGACAATAAAAAAAAAAAATACATCCTATAGCATATAGAGGAACAAAATAAACCATAAATTATTCCATAAGCAAAATGACCTATTTTTACTTTCTCTAAAAACAACTCTAAATGTGTGGTAGGCTGGAGCGTATACGCACTTTTATTATTAAATACGTTTTTTGTGTGAGCACTAGCACTTTAAGTAAGTCCATGTCGATTAAACCAAACAGTTTTCCGGTGTCGTCA
The DNA here is from genome assembly GCA_949320155.1 of Melangyna quadrimaculata. Lineage (NCBI taxonomy): Eukaryota > Metazoa > Arthropoda > Insecta > Diptera > Syrphidae > Melangyna > Melangyna quadrimaculata. Next base: position 455,913,862 of record OX439483.1, on the reverse strand, counting down.
ATCTTTTATGTAAATAAAAATAAAACGCTGTTCAATGGTAGGAGTACTCGAGAACAGCTGACACGATTTAGTTTTAAATGTTCATAAAACCCAAAAAAATATTTGAAAGATAATTGGAAGAGTTGACAAAAAAATTGTAAAATTTGCTTAAAACCGCAAGTTCTTTTTTTTCATGGGATTTTCGCTTGAACTCGCGACTTTAAGTCACGATTCGTGTCATAGAAACCACACAGGTTCGATTTAAAAATTAGTGTGTGTTTAAAATGTAATATTTACGAGATTTCGTTTCATAACTTCCCGTTATTTCCATAATTTTTGCCCATTTAACTACACCATCACCTGATTTTTTTTTTTGCGCAACTCAATTGTTCTATAAGAAAAGCTACATTAAAAAAAAAAAAACATCTCATGGTTTAGCTTTTATCTCTGATAGCTGATATTTTTTTTCAAAATTTTACGTAACTAAAAATTAATTTTGTTTCCAAAATTCAATGATTTCATCAATTTCAAGTCAAACACTGAAAACCGGTTAGGTTAGGTTAGGTTAAAGTGGCTGTCAGGAAAACGGCTGACACACTTAGACCATAATTAGGTCCGTTGTGATACCACATGATAGGAATGAGGAGATTATCCTCATTACGAAAACCATTCGGAGCTTTTTATGAAGCGAGAGAGACAGTGTATGTCTGTATTAGCTAGATCGCTTGGATCATTGAAAAAGTAGTCCCCAAGAAGGAGTCTGCGCCTCTGTGAAAGAGCAGGACATGTGCAGAGGAGGTGAGGAATTGTTTCCTCCTCCTCTTCGTCCATGCAACTTCTACAGAAGTCATTTGAGAAAACGCCAAGTCTTGTGGCATGTTTTCCTATAAGGCAGTGTCCTGTTATGACACCTATTACGGAGCTAATTTGTGATCTGCTAAGTGATAGCAAACTTTTAGAGCGCCTAGGGTCTAGCGATGGCCAGATTTCTTTTGTGGCCAGAGATGTAGTAAGGTTTGTCCATCTAGAGTTTGCTTTCCTTGCAGAGTTTTGTTTTAGCAAAAGTTTACACGTAGCGATCGGTATACCTATGTTCCACCTGTTAGGCAAAACGGGCATTAGAGTTCCATTTCTGGCAAGTTCATCGGCTTTACAATTTCCCGGAATATCTCTATGGCCCGGCACCCAAAGAAGGTGAATATTAAACTGTTCCGCCATCTCTTCAAGAGACGATCGACAGTTTTGGGCCGTAACGGAGTTGGTAGAGACAGAGTTGAGAGATTTAAGTGCTGCTTGACTATCTGAGAAGATGCGTATATCCGATGTTGATATCACGTTTTCTCTCAGCCAAGACAGAGCTTCTTTAATTGCCAGAATTTCCGCTTGGAATACGCTACAGTGGTTAGGAAGCCGGAAGGAGAGACTTAAATTAAGTCTGTCTGAGTACACTCCGCCACCCACACCTTCCTCAGTTTTCGACCCATCAGTATAAAAATGAACTGAATCACCTTTGAGAGGGTCCCCAACGTCCCAAGATTCTCTTGAGGGTATGGTGACCTGGAAACTTTTGTCGAAATTTAGTTTGGATGTGGTGTAGTCGGAATGACAAGGAATAGATTCATATAAGTCTAGAATTTTAGTATGACCGATAGAGTTGTTGGTCCATTGAGAAATGGCTTTAAGGCGGACGGCTGTGTTCGCAGCCATTTGCTTGCCATATATATCGAGGGGTGTGAGGCTGAGGAGTATGTCTAGTGCAGCTGATGGTGTCGAGCGGAGGGCTCCACTTATGCACATACTTGCTGATCTCTGGACCTTGCTCAGCTGTTCACAGTACGTGACTTTATCTAGAGCAGTCCACCAAATTGTTACCCCATAAGTGAGAATCGGTCTTACGACCGCAGTGTAGAGCCAGTGAGTTATGGCAGGGGATAGACCCCATTTAGTACCTATAGCTTTTTTACAGGAGAATAAAGCAACAGTGGCTTTTTTAATTCTCTCTTGAATATTAGGTTTCCAACTTAGTTTTTTATCCAGTATGAGACCTAAATATTTGGCTTCATCTGAAAAGGAAAGTGGAACACCATTAATTGTTGGAGGATTTATCTGTGGTATTTTATATTTCCTTGTGAAGAGGACAAGTTCTGTTTTGCGGGGGTTTACACCTAGCTCACAGCGTTCTGCCCATTTTATTAGCTTGTTAAGAGCGGTTTGAAGAAGTTCTGTAAGAACCTGGGGGTGTTTCCCTGATATAGCTATTGCAACATCATCGGCATACGCAATCACTTTGAATCCTTCACCCTCCAGGACAGTCAGTAAGTCATTTATGACCAAGTTCCATAGAAGTGGTGAAAGGACCCCACCTTGTGGTGTGCCTCTAGTGACAGATCTTCTAGTGGAATAGCCTCCCAATGCAGAGTTGATGACCCTACTTCCCAACATATGGTCTATCAACTTAATCAGTAGGCCGTCCACCTTCAAATTTTCCAGTGCTCCTACTATTGCACGGCCGCTGACGTTGTTAAAGGCGCCTTCTATATCAAGGAAAGCCGCAAGCGTGTACTCTTTATGGTGCAGGGAGTATTCGATAGATCTTACTAAGGTGTGAAGAGCAGTTTCCACCGATTTTCCCTTACAGTAAGCGTGTTGTGCTTTAGAGATAAGGTTAAGCTCTATAGTGTCACGCAGGTGGATATCAATCAGACGTTCGAAAGTTTTAAGAATGAATGATGATAAGCTAATTGGTCTCAGGTCTTTTGGATTAATTTGGGAGTATTTTCCAGCTTTGGGTATGAAGACAACTTTCACCTCTCTCCATACTGAAGGAATATGAATGAAATTCAGACAACCGATCAGTATAGTTTCCAGTAAAGGAATTATGATATCTGAGGATCTCTGAAGTTCAGCAGGTATAATGCCGTCTGGTCCCGCGGATTTATAAGGTTGGAAGCTGTCTATAGCCCATTGGAGCTTGTCCCTTGTAATCAGACCTTGGATTTGATTGACCAAGTCATGTGACTGAGCGAATTCAGTATTTGAGACAATTTGTGAGCTACCTGGGAAGTGAGTATCAAGTAGCAAATTTAGTGATTCCTCACAGGATTTGGTCCAGGAGCCATCTGCTGTTTTAAGAGAGCTTGGCATCCCTGGATTGGTAGAGAGGACTTTCCTAAGTCTGGATGCTTCTGAAGAATCTTCTATTTTGTCACAGAAGTTCCTCCAAGAAGTTCTTTTAGTTATCCTCATTTGTTTTTTATACACTTTCAGCGAGTTCTTATATATATCCCAATCTAAACTCTCTCTGGTGTATTTAGCTCTGTTGAAAAGTTTCCTACATTCTTTTCTGAGCGGTTCGAGCCCTGGCTTCCACCAATGAGGTTTCTTTTTGCCCCTAATTTTAGTTAGAGGACAGGAAGTGATCATTGATTTGTTGAGTGCATTTGTTAGATCTTTGACTTTATTATCGAGATCAGTTTTGTTCAGGGGAGGATTAAAAAGGTCAGGTTTGATTAACTTTTTAAGAGTTTCCCTATATAGGAGCCAATTTGTTTTCCGGTAGTTCCGGAAGGAAGGAGGCTTTTCAGTTTCATCATTTAGACTGAATTGAATGTATCTATGGTCTGAGAACGAGTGCTCAGAAGATACTTTCCAATCCAATATCGATTGATGAACCATATCTGAGACAAGAGTGATATCTAAGACTTCTTGTCTATTTCTAGTTACAAAAGTTGGTACGTTTCCAACATTACTTAGAAGTAGGTTAGTAGTAAGAATATAATCGAAAAGAGACTCACCTCTGTCGTTAATATCCGAACTCCCCCATACTGTATGGTGCGCGTTTGCGTCGCACCCGATAATTAGGCGTATATTCTGCCGTTCTGCATCAGCGATCAGTCTCCTTAGCTTTACACTGGGGAGAGGGCCAAGATCGTCATGGCCAAGATAGGCGGACACTATCCAGTACAACCCTTTTTCGGTTTGTAATCTGACGGCCGTTACATCTCGATCGCTATATTCAGGGAGTAAAAATACATTAGTATTACATTTAGCTACTATGCAAGATCTAGGTTCACCTTTATCTGGCGCATGCAGCGTGTAATAGCCCGGAGTCCTGAGTCCTTGAACACTGGAGTTAGCAATCCATGGTTCCTGGATCAGGACAATATCTTCTCCGCTTGTGTTCAGACGGAGAAGAAGGGAGGCCGAAGCCATAATACAGTGTTGGAGATTAATCTGAATCAGCTGCAGCATTGTTACCACAGTCGGTCAGATCAACCTCCAGCACCGTTTGGTCAGCGTCTTCGGCTTCAGAGGAAGATCTTAAAAGTTCTTCCTCGCTTAGAAGAACGTTGATAGGGGAGTCTACGCTCTCCATGTCGGAGAGGTCGACGGAAGGAGCCTTCCTTTCGGTTGGCAGATTGGGCAATACCATAGCCGGAGAAGTGTCAATGTCATCTATCTCCATCTCTGGAGTTTCGATGCCGACGACAGGGTCTTCGTCTATGGTCATGTCCTGGGGGTTTTGTGGAGGGGCTTCTTGTGCAACTTCCTCATCTTTTTTGAAAACCTTCAAGGCGATTTTGTGGAAGCCGTACCTAATCACATTTTCGGTCGACACCAGAGGAGCCAGAGATTCCTTGTTGATTACTATGATAGCAGATCTAAAGGAACCCCTGATCTCTTCCAGCTTCGCGACTACCCAATCTTTTGTAGGTAGGCTTGGATTGCTGTACTGCATCATCTGGAGTATTTCATCCTTGCTGGCTGGTTCGATCGGGATCCAGGCACGAGCTCTAGGCCTGCAGGGGATATCATCCCTAGCAACAGCCTCGAGACTAGCACCTGGCCAGACCTCTCCCAGTCTGCTAACAGCAAGCTTAAACAGATCACATGATCTCTGATCTGCACAGGCGATGAGCTTAACACGTCCTTGGTGCCAGCCTGCATCGTCTGTGATTGGTTGAGGTCCGGGATGCTCCCTCACTAAACTCATGAAGCCAGCTGAGAGCTTCACTATGACCTTCAACCAATTCTCAGGAGAGATCCTGCCATCTGCATTACTTCTGTCGATGACTGCAATGACAATTTTGTCCTTTAGTACGTCACTAAAGGGCAGACCTTTATTCACGTGAAGTGATTTGTCGGTGCCTTGCACCTTGGGTCTAAAACTTTTACTTTTCAAGAAATTAAAGAATAAAGAAACCAACTTCTTAGTAAAAACTAGGAAACACGAAGTTGATGATAAATCAACCGGTTGATGAAATGATCATTTAATAAGTAAGTTTTATGAGAAAGTGTGTTCGTTTTGTTTGTTAATATCCTGAAAAGTAAAAGTCCTAGAACCATCTGCTTTTCAGTTTTTGACTAAAATTGATAAGAAATTCATTAAACGTAAGCATTTTCAATTTTGTTTTCTTCGAATTTATGAGTTTGAAAAATTAATTTTCAAAAATGGTTCAGTAAAACAACATTTTCTTTAGAATAGGGTACAACATGGCATTGCATGTACTACCGTTGTTTTTTAATAGTTTTTTATTTTGTTTACCTAAGTATTTTTTCTAAGAAAATTAACTTTTTTGCAGCAACGCAAAAGCGAATAGACCCTCTCTCCAATACGATTATTTTATTGTCTCAACCTTCACGCGGTTTTTGTCACACCTTTTGCGATTCACCCTAAATATTCCCTATAGGGTAACTTCGGGCATTATGGCGCACTTAACTTCATTTTGAAATAACTTTACAACGGATAAAATTTTTTGATTCAATCAACAATATTTATTAAATTGAAGAAAAACGGAACATACAAATAGCAAATCATATTTTTTAAGAAACAATAAATTTATTAAAAAATAGTTTTAAAAAAACCATAATGCCCAACCTGTGGGCAATATGGCAAACCCCTAAGGGCAATATGGCCATCAGTTTTTTCTTTCTGATTCGAACGTCCACATCCATCACAAGTCTTTTAAAAGTAGCACATGAATCGTGGGACCACTGACTATAAAGGACACACTGCATTCGTCTTTTGTTGTCGTTGTATAGTCTTCACCACAACCGGCGGCGGAAACATTTGCGCCAAAATCTTCAGGACCATCAGAGTCGTCGGTTAGCTGGATTTTAAAGTGTTAACGCGCCGTCGCTTTTTTCCTTTGTTTAGCTATCTTATAGCCTTTTGGTTTTTAATGTTCAATTTTGCAGCCACTAGAGTAAGTATGAAACTAATTTTACATGTTAGCTTCATAATTTAGGCTCAACCGTGCCATAAAGCCCTCACATCATATGCGCCATATTACACAAAGCACACATATTTACAACAAATTAAGCAAAAAACTAAGTTCTCTTTACTTTGTAAATATTTCCCATTACACAAAAAAGCCAAAAACTGTACTCTGCGGTCTAATATTCACATCAAACATGTGCGCTATATGGTAACTGAGATACATACAATCAAAAACAAAGCAAAATTACAGTGCCACCCAGAACCGCTTTATTTTTTTTTTTTTTGTTTACTTTTTTTTTGTTGTGCTAAACTAATCCTATCAACTTACGATCTTAACCCGGCACGTGTTCGGTGAAGACGCAAGTTTTTGCATCGTTCTTATTTTAATCGGACTTTTGGAAGTGTGGTATTTGCAAGGTGCGCCATAATGCCCGAACTTACCCTACCACGAAAATTGAAATGCCAGATATAAATTACTATTATGAACTACATATATGCGAAATGAAGTTTTTTCTGCACAATAACATTGCGAAATAAAAACTTGTCCATCATAATTTAAGGTGAATTGATTAAAAGACAGCTAAATCAACAATAGCCAACAAAAAATCAACCAGATGATGCCCACCCATTATTCCAAAATTGAAAACACTAATCGATGTCTTTCAGAAGAAATCATCAAGCTTTACTCAACTTCAAAGAAAAAAAAAAAACGTAAGCATTTTAAATGGCATATCTCTAATCAAAACTTGCATTTTTTCTTTAATCATAATTTTTCATTGGGTGAATTGTTTGAAAGATTCAATTTAATTTTCGCTATCTTATTCAAATTAACGTTGATAGCCAAATCGAAAAATTACTAAATACCTATACCAACCCCAGTAATTTGCACGTCTTGCAAATCTCACCGAACAACAACTGCATTAAAAAATATTTCGACTCCAATATGTACAAATCAGCAGTTGTTGTTTTATAATCGATAACGAATAACTTCTGTCAATAGTCAAAATGTTTATACCTACTCAGATTGAATGCCATTCGCAATCCACACTTTAGCCAATATTGAGGAGCTATAGTTATGTAGGTAGGTAGGTGGGTACTTCTTGTTACTTATCAGACAAATCAAATAAAATTGTTACCTTACCAAATGTGTTCTGCTGCCACTCAGCATGATCCAGAAAATCAACTTTTACAAAAAAAAAACCATGTGTGCAGCAGCAGCACCAACAAATTGTTGGGCTTCCATTCCATACCCATAAAACTATATATCTGTACAAGCTCTCTTTAAGTGGATGACCATTTTCATTCACCACATGCGAGCACTCCACTTTCAATCAAAGAGTTTAATCGAACTTAAAAACTCGATATGGAATGATAAAAATCAGACAAGTTGTCTGTGATTTCCATAAAACAGCACCATATCCATCAATCAGACACCAAATTGCTTATGAATTAAACTCGCAAAAGATTTCGCGGATATTAGTTCCAAGACATCCAGACTAAACATCTCATAATTTTTGTGCTAAATAATTGCAACACACACATAGATCGATGCTTCAATAATTCAAATTGAGATTAAGCTCGCAAAATACCGGGGGAACTCGTTACGATTAAAAATTGTTCCATGTACCTCCGAAGATGTAGATCGCTATCTGTGATCAAATATTTTTAAACTTTTTTCTCTCCAACCAATACCAACTGATTTATCATTGTTTTTTTTATTTATTTCCAGGATCGGGCTCGCAACGTTTCTGAGCGACTATCCTCCACCACAACCCTCACAGTGAACATAGCCGATTCGGATGACCTAGATCCCTCGTTCATCTATCGTGGCTGTGTTCTTCTCGATGGAGCTTGCATTAACCCAGAATATTCGGCTTCTGTTCCAGCGGGTTCACTTCAGGGTGTCCTCAGTGTTTCCCCGGAACGTATCCAAGCGGTAGATCTCGACACGATAAGCTCCCCCATTCGCTACTCCTTCGGAAGTGGAATGCCAGGCAATTATGGTGACTATTTCGAAATCGATGAGCAGACAGGTGTCCTGAAGCAGATAAAAGCTGTCGATACGTCCACAGCCAAGAAATATGACATCATCGTTAAGGCCGAAGAGGTCTCAGAAGCGAAGCGCTTCACAACGGCCAAACTGACAATTATGGTAAAACCTGTTGATGCGAATCCACCAATTATCGCTGCATCCGATATCGAAGGGTATGTTGAGGAGAACTCCATGATCGGCACTCGGGTATTGGATGCAAGTGGCAAACCGATATCCTTTCAAACCAGCGATGCAGATCTGGGTGAGGATGATCCAAAGCCGGCGTATATCTATGAACTGACAACACCATCATTCGATGTGACCAAAGATGGTATTTTGATCGTTAACGAGGAGGCGCTCGATCGCGATCCACCGAATCCGGGTAAATTTAAATTTCAGGTTGTTGCCCGCGAGCCGAAAACGAATGCCGCCAGTGCACCATTGAGTTTAACTGTACACCTGAAGGATGTGAATGATAACGCGCCAAAGCTGGCAATGGTTGCCCCGATATCGATTACCGCTGGCGATGGCAAACGCCTGGTGACACAGGTCATGGCGACAGACAATGACGAGGGTGAGAATGCAGTGATCACGTATTCGATTTATCATGTATCCAACAATGGTATCAATAAATTTGCCATCGACGAACGGACAGGTAGGATAGAGACTCGTGGCAGGACCATGGCCGGGGAGCAGTACAGCATAACAGTGCAGGCAGCTGACATTGGCGGATTGAGTTCACAGGCAATAGTGGAGGTTTCTGTTATGCCGGGACCCAACACGAAGCCACCACGATTCTTGAAGCCAGTGTACGAGGTGCAAGTGAGTGAAGGTGCAGAGATAAATTCTACAGTAACCGTGGTTAAGGCAGAGGATCCCGAAAGCGATCCTGTCACATATTTCATCTCGTCGGGCAATGATTTGCGACAGTTTTCGATTGGCCAAGAGAATGGAGTGATCGTGGTTATACGAAAATTGGATCGTGAAAGTCTGACGCGATATCAGTTAATAATTAAGGCTGAGGATAATGGTGGACTATCGAGTACGGCTACAGTGAATGTCAAGGTGACAGACATCAATGACAAAAATCCAGAATTTGATGAGTCAACGCTGCCGTATGTGTTCAATGTTGAAGAGGGTAAGGCTGGCGCTTTTGTGGGCATTGTACATGCTACGGATGCCGATGAAGGCATCAACGCTGAGATAACCTATTTCATTCCAACTGACATTCCATTCACGATTGATCCGACGACAGGTGAGATTCGAACAAAGATCAAGCTAGACTATGAGAGGCAAACAGAGTACAAGTTTGTGGTGACAGCTAAGGATGGAGCGCCTGACGCTAGGCTGGGAACTGCTAGTGTCACGGTTCTGGTGCGTGATATTCCAGATGAGGTGCCGAAGTTCACCGACTCACGAGTTGACGTTCGAGTGCCGGAAAACGTTCCAGATCTCTTGATAGCAACGGTGCAGGCGATTGATCCCGACACTGTGCAGGAAATCACGTACACTCTGAGGAAGGGTGCGACTGAGCTGTTTAAGGTTGATCCCAAGACGGGACAGATTAAGACAACAAAAGGCTTGGATTATGAGAAGGAGAAACAACATGAGTTGATAGTGGGCACGATTGAGAATGATGGTGATGGGCCGGGTGACACGATCAAAATCATCATCGATGTTGATGATCGAAATGACATTCCGCCAGTTTTTGTTTCGGTTCCCGAACCGAAGACAGTCAATGATGATCAACCAATTGGCACGATAATTGACACAATGGCGGCGATTGATGGTGATGGTTCGTCTCCGGGCAATGTGGTTCGTTATGAAATGGTTGGACGTGGTAAGGCGCTAAAATACTTCCAAGTCGATCCCGACACCGGCACTGTAAGGATTCGTGACGAACTGAGGAAGGAGGAAGACACAGAGTATCAAATCGACATCAGAGCCTATGACATGGGTGAGCCGCAGTTGAGTTCAGTCGCCACGTTGCCGGTATTTGTGAGACATCTGCTAACCGATCCATCAGTTGATGATCCGACAATGGAGGGAAAAATGGACAGTGGTGTGATTATGAGTCCAGAGAGTCTTGGACTGGCATTTAGCGATGACAGCTATACAACAGGTGTTCCAGAAACTACTGGCATTAACGCCACAATCAAACTGATCCAGATCATAAACTCGAAGAAAGCCGCTAAGGCAAATCCGGGCTTTAAGTGTGAGATAGTTGATGGCAACGAACGTGGACTGTTCGGCGTGAGTATTGAAGATCATGGATGTGGAATCATTCTGCAGAAACGATTGGATTATGAGAATCAAACTTCACATGGGTTGCAATTGAAGTTGGTGTCACACAAGTACTTTGTGAACCCACAGAAGAGTGTGACTTCGGTGAAAATCATCGTTCAGGATGAGAACGATAATGCTCCAGAATTCACATTCAACCGTATTCAAGGAAGACCTGATACATTCTATGGCGTGGTTGGACCAGATGTGGATATTGACACGCCAGTGCTGCAGGTCCATGCCACTGATCGTGATTCCGGCAAATATGGAATGATAAGATATAAGATCTATGATGAAGAAGACAATACAATCAGTGAGGCACAATTGGTGAGTTTTGATTTTGGATTTATTTTTAAACGTTTTTGTTATAAAAGTATTTTTGTTTGTATTTTAGCCCACAAGTTACTTTACAATGAGTGAAACAACAGGAATACTGAAGACAGCCAAGTTGTTACGTGTTGGTGTCACTTTTCCTATGCGTTTCTTTGTGGAAGCGCGTGACAATGATGGACAGGAGGATGGGTCACACCGGACGAGAGCACGAATCGTTGTCAATCAAATCACAGATTTGAATCGCATGACATTGGTATTCTCCGACTCCACACCGAATGAAATTCGTAGTCACTATACACAGTTGGAGGAACTATTGGAGGAGAAGACAAACGGAATGATTGGCGGTATTGAAAGATTCAGCAATCGAAAGTTCCTCAATGAAAATGGCAGTATAATGGAGAATCCTTTGGCGACGGATGTCTGGTTTTACATTATCGATCCGGAGACAGAAATGATCCTTAGACGCAATGACAGTGTGGTGAGCGAAAGCCTGCTGGAGCCGACAGCTCAGGCGGAGATAAATTTTGCTGCATCGGGGATTGCCAGAGCCACGGCTCAGGGTATCTTCGGGCCAATTGAAGCGAGGCATCAAGTTCATAAGGTTTGTTTTATATAGAATTTGTATCTTATTGACAACCATGTAACTTGTTATCTTTTTCTTTGTAGATAAAAGCTGCTATAGCGATTAATGATGAAGTGTTTCCGTATACTCTGATTGCAGTTTCGCTGATAATTCTTATTCTTGGAACAATTGGAATTATTTACATTTGTATTTCGTGGTCAAAGTAAGTTCCTCAATGATGCAGTTTTTGTCAAGAAACATTCTAAATTTTAATTTTCAGATACAAAAACTTCAAACAACGCATGCGCCAATACTCAGCACCATCAAGCCCAACTCGCTATGATCCTGTGATAGTCGGTTCACAGAACGGTGAAGCAGTTACCAATCTCAAGCAATACGAAACTCAAGTTCTAGCAATGGCAGTTCCGCCAGATGGTGATGATGATCTTCAACTGGATTTCAGTGCAAAAAATCATGCGTTTAGCTTGGATAGTGTGAGCTACATAACACACAAAGAAAACGGCCAATCAAGTCCATCACATTCTGAAGCAACAACAGCGACTACAGCAACTTTAAGACGAAATAATAATAACAATAACAATGTCAATAACAACATGAACAATAGACAGAATACATTTAATAGGACTCTGGAGATGAACAGGAATAATGCAAATCCTTTGGCGTCGAATGGCACTCTACCCGGAACACTAACACTGGGAAGAATAAAACAGAATACAAATCATTATCAAAATGGTGGCTATAAGCTGGATACGATAAGCAGAAACAATTTGGCTAACATGCCAAATAATGCTTATAGTACTTTGGGCAGGCGAGGGAATACCTTCGGAAGTGGACAGAATACGCCAAATGATAACCAAGGGGAATTGATGACGAATACCCTGGGGAGAAATAATAACCATAGGGGTTATGGTGAAATACCTATAGCTAATCCCCTGTTTCAAAGGTGATAAAGCAATTATGATAAAATACTAACGCAAACAAAAATAGTGGTGCAAAATTTTAAATAGCCTTGTACTAAGATTTTAGTATGATACAACATTTTTCTAATTTTAAAATATTTTATTTAAATTTTCTAAATTTTAAATACTTACCGGCTGGAAAAATGCCAAGTTACTGTCTAGTTTGGTCAAGGCATTATAGTAAGTTTGCAGTAGAGGAAATCTAGGCGAGGAAAATCAGATACTTGGCAAGCCCTTGCTGGATTTAAATTCCAAAAATGAACACGAGGCAAACTTTTCAAACACTCGTGAGGCCCTCCCTAGTTTCGACACTTTGTTTTATCGTTTCTTTGTGTTGTTTTTCATATCACACTTTTTACTATGGGTGCGAGACCTGTGAAAACCTGTTCTAAGTTGTTCTTCCTATAAAGCAAGTAGGTACATATAATCCTGTTCTATTTTAAATGTATGAAATTGTATATGTATAGCGAGTTAGCCCGGTGGGAAGCGCATTGGACTGACAAGCGGAAGATCGCGGGATCAAGTCCCAAATAAGCCAACTATTTTTTCGTTTTGCCTGACGAGTTCATAATCGACAAGGCCCTTGTTCAAACCTTTGCTAACACTTGCTAGCCTCTTGCCAGAATCTATGTAAAACTCTCTAGTGCCCCGTCCAATACTAGATTGTTTTTCTGCGCCGGTTCCTCTATAAACATAAGCTGAACACATCAAAAAAAAGTGTCAGGTCGTGTAAACAAATCACAAACACACCACATTTTGACATTTATAAACGTCAGTGTCATATGAATTTATTATGATACTAAAAAGATAATATATCCATTTGGCGAGTTTATCTCTAGTTAAATGTTAAAAGATAGTACGATGCTAAAATTGTTTAAAATTAGAAATAAATACTTTTTTTAACTAAAAATTACTTAAAATTGTACTAAATCGACTAAAATTTTGCCCCACTATCTTTAAATACTCAATATTTTTTTAATAAAGTTGCAAGCAACTATCTCCTTTTATTCAACTCTCTATAAATACTCAACTAACTTAATTTTTGTCTTTATATTTTTATACACAGATCTAATGGTGATTTAAGTCACATAAGTGCGACCAATGAGAATGTTTCTTTTGGCAAACGTGACTATGGCCAAATGGGATTTTCATATCTTAATGATTTAGATAGATCAGAAGTGGAAACCACAACAGAATTGTGAATATGATTTTCATATAATTTTCATCAAAACTGCCACTCACCACCGCACCGACGACGACGACGAGTTCATTATCGTTAAAGTGTTTTATTTACAAAGTTGCCATTTTAAAATGTAAATTAGAAGAAAATAATAATTTTATTGATGGAAAATACACAATTATATCTATACTTACTTAAATAAAATTATAAAATTGTAATTAAAATACAAATCATGTAAAAACTAAACAAAAGTTAAATTTTAAAACAAAAACTGATGTAATTTAATATTTCCTTAGTCACTAGAATGTAAGTTAAAATTTTTGTTTGTGTAGATATATAATTTTAGATTTCTTTTTGTATAATAAGTTATTGTGATTTTTTTTAAATTTAAATAATTGTCACTGTTATTCTTGTTGTAAGAACAATTTAACTTCTCTTAAAATTTATTTCTTCTGTAATTGTTTGTTTAGAGATCTTTCAATATTTTTTTTACTTTTGCTTTCTTAATTTTTATTCAGAATTTTTTTGTTTAATTTTTATTGCCAAGTTTCCAAGCATTCTTTTTGTGATTTAATAAAATGCTATAAGCAAAATAATAGTTGTTTCTATCGCATTTAGTAATATATTTAATTTTATATTCATACCTATAAGTTTGTAAATATATTTGTATCTATTATTTTTGTAATAATTTTATATGATAGGCAATATAAATCTATATACCCGTATAAGTGAATGAATTGAATTTATGTTTAGTTTTAATTTATGAAGATCAATAAGCGAATGTTTGTAATTTTGTTTAATATATTTAGATAAATTTAATTAGTTATTTTTTTAATACAATGAAAATATAAAATATTTTTTAACAGGAAAATGTTGTTTTGACTCTCATCTTTTAATGTTCTTTGTACAATAAGTTTAGATAAATTCCGTTGACCTACGCTTACGAAAATATCAAAAGGTTTGATATATTGGGAGAAATTATCTGTAACCAAAGTTTATATATTTAACAAATTTAATACTAATTGTTCATATTTTGTTTTCAATGCAAATTTAGAATATGCAAATATAGAATAGTGATAAGTAAAAAAGTGCAATACAGGGCACCTGCAACAGTTCAGCCTGGCGCGCCTGGGGCACTACCGAGGAGTTATAATTTCTTTGTTAAATAACCAAGAATAGATGGTTAAATGTGTACTTTTACTGCTTGTTGTATGGTTTGCGTTTATAAACAAAACAACCATTCAACCAGCTTTGCAAAATGCGCTAATGGATATTTTTTTTCTTTAAATAAAACATTTTACTAAAAAATAATATATATAGGTATTTTATTTTAATGGACGGTAATTGTGTCACATACATACTACATTTGTTACAACTTTCACTTCGATGTTTTTTTCAGATAAAATATGTATCTCTGACCTAGTTTTCTCCGACACTTTTCTAGGTACATTTTTTTTAATCTCAAAAAAAGCAAACAAATTTTTAAAAAATTTTACTTCTCCTTGCCATTTGGCCTCTCCGCAACCTGGTGATTGTGCCGACGTACACTTCTTCAGAACCTGTAGGTTAATCTGACTGAACGGGGCAGTCGCATGCACCCACCACTTATCTATCAAACTCACCCACCAGATGTTGCATGGAGCGACGGCTCCTACGGGCCTGGTGGGGGAAGGGGGGAGCACGCCCTTTAAGGACAATGGTGCGTTGTCCTCTCCTCAACCCAGTATTGTGCCGACGGACACTCCTTCAGTCACCTTAAGGATAATCTGACTAAACTAGACACTCGCTTGCACCAACCACTGATCTATCAAACTCACCCACTAGACGTTGCATGGAGCCACTGCTACTGCTCCTACGGTCCTGTTAGAGGATGATCTACGCAGTGCAGGTAAATGAAAGGAACACGCCCTTTTAAGACAATGGTCTGGTGCGTTAACCTCTCCAGCGACTGACACTCCTTCAATTAATTTGAGAACACCCTCCGACCTTTCAGGCAATATCTTGCTTGAACTTTATCGACGCCCCTTACGTGCTATGTCATAGGATTTATCATAGGTTTCTTTTAATGGGGACTAAAATCCCTTGGGTACCACAATAGATCTACACTGTTCTAAGTGTGACGGTAACAAGACCAATTGTCAGTCCACTTACCTAACCTAACATAAACGTTGATTAAACTTGGTATAGATATTCCATTTCTAGATATTCCACCCTTCCCACTAAATATTTTTATAGAGTATTTTGCTTCTTTATTTACGTGACACTCTCAACATTTATACTAAGTTTCATGAGGGTAGTATTGTTATGGTCCCACACTTGTAAGTCCCACACTTTTCACTTCCCCTCAACAAAAAAAACATCCTCTTACTATAGATATTTTTATGGACTCTTCTTATATTTTGTTTCTTTGTAATATATTGTTCAATACAAATCATTCAAAAACACTTTATTTGATAAGAAAAAAAAAATTAAAAACGTTAAAAAATAAAAAATATTTACCTGATATTTTGAAAAATCGAAATAAATTATTTCTTATTTGTTTTCATTATTTTGTTTAAAGCAGTTTTTTTTTTAAACTAACAACTTAATGATAACCAATACAAAAAACAACAAAAACTGCTGAAGATCGACAGAGAAAAAATAAGAGAGATATTTCTCTCTTTTATTTATTGTTATTTATTTATTGTCTAATATTAAAGTATTTATTAACTTAAAAAACAGAAATATAAAATAATTCATTTTTAAATGCAGTTTTTTTAAAGGTTCGGGAGAAAAAAAAATAAAATGTGAAAAGTGTAAAATTCCCCTACAAATTTGTATTGGAAAAGTTTGACCTTAGAAGCACGGGTTACTGACTTCGTATCAAATTTTTTTTTGGACAATTATTTTTTCGAACGGCATGAACTTCCGATTGACGGAGTGTGCTATCCAAAAAAATTAGTTTGGGAAATAATGGACATCCTAATATGAATAGATTATGACAAATAAATGATTTTCTTTAGATGCACAATAATCCACCCCCCTCTTTTTATTTTCTAATGTCTTATAACACTTTTAGCACCTCATTTATGGAGTTTTCAGAAAAAAAGATACATCTGAAAGGTTACTAAATTCTCATTAAAGGTCAAGTGGTTTCAGTAATTGTTAAGTCATAGATTTTCATATATGAATTTTTACTTTAAACTTTACTATAAAAACTTTTTAAACAAAATTATTGCCAATCAGTTACTGAAATAAGTTGTCATTTTTGGTGGATCTGGATTACTTTCAGAAGGTGTATTTTTTTTTGACGAATATTCTAAAAATGAAGTGCCAAGAGTCTTATAAGGCCTCGAAAACAAATTTAAAAACTTATTAAGAAAAATCTATGGTTGATGATATGGTGACTTTGAAAAAATTAACCATTGATTGAAATTCTTATGGCTGACCAATTTCTAAAGTTACTTAGCACTTTTTGAAAATTTACTGACTTTACAGATGGCATACTTTTTTGCGGAGCCCAAAACGTGACCTCTGTAATGTATAGTACCTATAACGCAATTAAAATTTAAAAAAAAAGTATTTTTTTTGAAAATGTTATTTATATAAATTTGAAATGCAATATTTTTTGATTAACTTTATGAATACCAAAATACAAAACAATGACAACATCAACGAAGGCCATTGACGAGATACGAGTATTAGGTAATAGGTATTCCAAAAATAAGGCAATTTTCAAAAAAAAATTCAAAACTTTATTTCCGTTAGGTATGATAATGTCGCCTTACTTCGAACACTCCCAGTAGTCAAACGCTTTTTTTAAAAAAGCGTTCAAACTATTGAATTTCTTTTGCTAGATTTCCACTTGTCATTGAAGAGACGCAAATTGACAAACTTTCCAAGACAGGATGAGTTATAGTTGCTCGCTACTACTACTTTCTTTGCTGTTTGTGTTGGTAAAAGCCCCTCTGTCCTGGAAAGTTTGTCAATTCGCGTCTTTTCATTGACAAGTGAAAACCTAGCATGAGATTTTTAGCTTCTAAAAATGTTATATTCTACTTGTGTTATGCCACTTAACTTTTAGGAACTCTCATCAAGTACAACCTATGTCAAAACTTATAAAAATAGCAATTTGTATTGTTCCTTCAGAGAGTGTCATCGTTTACCGTTTCGACACAAAAAAAACTGTTGAGATTGTTGTGGGAAACTGTTGTATTGCTGGCAATTTAAGTTAAATATATATTTGTTTGTGATTTCTCGTTAGTTAATATCTATCATTATTCATTTAAGTTAAATTTGTAGCTTAAAACTTAATAATTATATTATTTTTTGGCTGTTCAAACATAGGAAACCAAATTTTGTCAAGTTTTCTACTCGAACACTGGTGTTCGAATATAGGCAACTCTTCAAAAACCTAGGGTCCATTATTCGAACACCTTTTTCTCCAATGTTCGATTTCATGAAACTATCTATTTAAGGTTTCATTTGTGCCATTAGTTACCTAGGCTTAACTAGAACTACATAGAGCTACTTTTTGCCAAAAGTACGAAAGTATACTTGCAAAAAAACAAATGGAAATTGTGTATGGTGACTTAATTTATCTGTCAGAAGAATTTTATTGCGAGCAGGTTTTCTTAGCATACATTTTTATTTCTCACTTCTGCACTTTTTACAAAAAGTAGAGGTCTATGTTGTTAAGCCTTTAGGTTTTCAATAGGTAGATAGGACAATCTTAACCTAAGGGCCACTTAAAGTGTTCAAAACAGGATAAAAAAGGCACATTTTCACACACTGTGAAACTGGTCCTAAGTGCAGACGACTGTCAGATCTTACAATATTGTTAGATCTGTCATGTCAATGGTAAGCAATAACCTGAAGAGACGTATATTTCTAACAATATTGTCATACTACTTTGTTAATTCAAACGGTTGTAAAACATTTAAAACATAGTTTTCACTGACAGATCTGACATTATTTTAAAATTTAGCAACCATCTGTACATCTTTATTATGAGTATTTCTGACCTCAATTTTAAAATTACCAAACCTACTTTCAAAAAATTGAATTAAAATAAATAAAAATTCCAAAAAAAACTCTTCATAAAACCCTATGTTCGAAATTAGGAAACTCTGTGTTCGAGCTCAGGCAACTAGTTCGACTACTGGGGAATTTGGCTTTTTCAGGTATTATTTTATTTTTAAAAAAAGTCATAAAAGTTGCTACGAAAATAAGAAATTTTTGAGTTTAAGCTTCTAATTAACTTTACATCACCTATTTACGTTGAACGGTTCCACAGTACACATATCTTAAGGTATTATCAGGCGCAGCTTGTCAAATTTCAATATGGCTGGGCCTTGTGTAAGTACACAGTAGGGGAAGGTGGCCTAAAATGACCCCCCAAGGAAAATGTCACATAACTCGAAAAAAAGTGACATTCAATGTAACGACTACCTTCAGAGGTTTGGTCGCCAAGAATCGTCCCAGCGTTAATCCAATCACGGCAAGAGATCCTTCTTATTTCCGTAGTTGCCAGAGCTTCCTCTGAAAATTCCTTTTTGTCATGATGATGGGCAAATGAACGACTCGAACAATGGCAAGTTCTAACAAGTTCATTATGAATGTGCAAAACAATGCCACTAGGGAGTTGGAAAGCCAGCCGCCCATGAAACGTTTTTCGTCGTTTCTTTTCTAACATCGAGGGCTGGCTGGCGCACAAAACCAATGCTAACATGCTAGAATGGGGGTCTTGGAGGTTACCCCATCCAATTGTTCCAGCGTCCCCATTCGTCCGGGCGTGCCTCACTCTAAAGCGGCACCTCGTTGGTAGGTAAACAGCCACTCGGCGACACCCGTAGAACCATCCAGGGATTCAGGAAGTAAGAAGGTCTATACCAGTAACTGGGACAAGACCGTAGAATTCCATTTAGGGTTTGGTAGAGCCGGTTATATTTTGGAGCATCTCAATTACATTTTGCCTAATTCTTCTTGTTCGGCTGTAAAATTAATTTGGAATGAAAATACACTATTATCACTTTTGACAGTTGTTGAAATCGAGAGTCGAAGACCAGGTAGAATGGGTGTGTTCAGGCAATACGACCACTGAAAGTAAACGGTTCAGATACGTGATAATTACGAATTTTTCGAACTGGAGTTTTATTGAAAAGGTTACAATCTAGGAGGGGGACGAAATCTGGGAGAGAGGGCCCCTAGTTGTAGGAGGATAGGATGGCAACGGATCTCATGTACGGAATGAATAGAGGTTAATGCAGGTTTTCGAAAATAAGATAGCTTAGGGATGAGATGAGGTATAACAAGAAAAGGCAATTTAGTTATCAAGTGAACGACATCGGTGTAAGAACTGCAACTAAAGGCAACGTAATTAGAAAGGTTTTTTTCGTGATATAGAGATACATGTTAAAAAGTAGTGTTGTTTTCTTATAGTGTTTTTATAACAATCGTCAAAGCTGACAACGGAAGCGAAATCAGGAAAGGTGCTATATAGTTTTGGAAAGGATAAGCGTAGAGATTGGTTAAAAAGGGGTGAGTGATATTTAAGTTTTCTTATAGTAACAAATCCTGAAACCTAGTATTAACGGCATAGGTATCGCGGGCAAAGTCAGCGGTCATCACAAGGGCGAAAGCTGCCGCCGCCATATTTAAGTGGTGAAGAGCGAATTTCCGGCACCGCATGAAACCAGTCCGACACATATTAATTACATCGGAGAATTTTGGGTACAATATTAATAAAATTTTCCTGAAAGATTGTAAGCGCTGCACGATACCAGATAGCATGAAGAAACCGATTTTAACTTTTCATCTGAAGTAAGCCATATGATCGAAAAATAACCCTGAACAAAGAAAAAAAAAACATAGAACGTGGTTATAGTTCAGGCTATAATATCTGGTGCACCAACCTGATTTGACTTCATTAAATGACACATACTTCTAGGAAAATTTGAATTTTGTCGTTGGCATTTGAAACCATTATAATTACATTTTTTATTCGTTATATTTTATTTAAATTTTTTATTTTAAACATATATATTATTTCTTTGATTGTAACTCTGTGAAAGAGAGCTAGAAAAGAGGTGTAAAGGGAGAGTGTGTCGTTGTGGCGAATTGCTCGGCTGATTAAGCCTAGTTTCCCCCAAGGGTGTAATCGCGGATAACGTCGTGCCCTAGCGGCAACATTCCAACCCACAGAGCGCTCTATAGGTAGGAACGGGTGAAAGACCGTTTTTGGTCTCGATCAGGTGGAACCGGGTGGGACTGGACCTAATCCAGAATTGTGAGTCGGGAATTTGCTCAAGTGCGGGTACCTTTCTAGTTCCTCTGAACCCGAAACGTGCCGCCCAAGCGGGACAAAAGGTCCGCCAACGAGGTCCCGACTTTTTAAACCCTTTTCGGTCTCTTCTGTTAGTTTTAATTATGTTTCCGTTTCATTTTTCAAATTTTAGTCTGCAATTATTGTAAATCATTACGACATATCATTTTGCTTTCAATTTTAAATATAACGGTTAGATTCTTTTCCTGAATATTGTGGAACCATTCCGACTGTTAATTTTGAAAATATAAAACTATAACGTAAAGTTTTGATTATGGTAGCTTGCTGTCTTTTGCGAAATATTTTATCGTCAACCTCTAGCAAAATCAAATAAATGTTTATTGTGAGCCACGCCAACTCGTTTGAGTTTTTTTTTTGTAGCTATAGAGGAACTATGAGTTCCTAGGTTAACCATTTTCAGGGGGTGCGAGGGTGAGCTGAACGGACGGTGAAGGATGACGTTGCGGGCTGGACGATCGTCTATGGGGAATCTGATGAACTCAAGACCCCAGATTCCAAGGTGAGGTGAGGGAAGTCAGCTCTGCGCAAACATCTGGCAGATGCATTAAAAGTGGTAAGCTTGTGAAAAAGAGAGAGAAGTGAGATGAATTAAGATCGTGAAGGCATGAAGATATTTTTGTAGCGAGGTGAGGTTTCATGGGTCGGCAAGATCCCCCCCTATATCCGGCGAGCTAAGCCGTGCAACGCCAGCATGCCTCTGCCTATCTCATGAAGCATTCGAACCGTTTCCTATCCCAGCCACTCCCAAATTTCAAGGGTTTCCCCTCCATACCCTTTTCCTGACCCGTCCCCTTTTTCTATTTGTAGTTTCCGGTTTCCTGTTCAATTCCATTTCAGTTAATTTATTCTGATTTCCCAATTCATTTTTGCTTCAGTTAATTTTCATTTCCGGTTGCCAGTTTATTTTCATTTTAATCATTTTCGGTTACGAATCCCCGATCCTTTTATCTGTTCCTCATCCTTTTGCCCCGTTACAAATGGCGCCCAGACGTAGAGTTCGAAGTTTTAGTAGGTTAAAATAGTCCTTTGTCTAATTCGGTTTCAAAGGGTGGTCGATGACATCATCGAAGTTTCTCGTATGTCTTGATTAGGAAAGCTGCGAGCATACCAAATCAATTGCGACGAGGGATTGTGAGGTTGTCATTGGAAACAATTTGGAATTGTATATGTGTAATTGCACTTGCGGCTAGAGAGCGGTTTTTAGTAAGTCTTTGACAGGAAGGTCAAGTACGTACCTGTCGAATAGCGACTGGAAGTTCGATTTGGTGGCAAGTGTAGTTAAAGTCCTGTCAAGTTACAAATGGTCGCTGCTAGTAGAGTCAAAAGGAAACGTATGTCTTGATCGGGATAGCTCATTAGCATGCCCGATGAATCGCGACGAATAATTTTGACTCTGGTAGTAACAACAATTGTAACATATGTGTGTTTAGGTTGCGTAGAAGATGTTCACAAGTTGCCATTGATAAAGTTAAAGAAATAAAGTCCTACTGTAACGTCATAAATTTAGAAAGAGAATCCACCGGAATAAGCCACCCAAAACACCCCCGCATTTTATGAAATAAAAATATAATTCAACACCCAATCAAATTTAAAGTTTACTTTTTATCACCTCTCCATTAAAACAAATTAAATAAAAACAAACCAAAATATAGCAATAAATTAACCTTGTGTCACCACTGGGTCATTCTTTATTCAGGAGAAATAAGAAGTTTGGATAAGTAGATTAAAACCTTAGAAATAGGATTCAAAATAAGTTAACTAGAAAAATATTTCGTTGAGAGTTTAGTATATGAAGGTGTTAGATTAGAGCTTAGAGATAACAAAGAAAACAAAAAAAAAATTATAATATAAACAACTATAAAGTAAAACTAACAGCATATAATTAAAATTAAGGCGTTTAAAAATTAGTTCAAAAATAATAATAAATAAAAGAAGGTAGTTTTTAAGTAAATAGAAAAAAAAAACAAGAATTAAAAAGAAGATAAAAGTAAGATAAATAGAAAACCTGCATAGGAACTACTCAGAGTACATGAGATCCGAACAGCAGCCACAGTGGAATCGTCAGCGATTAAGTTCCATTAGGGCATGATCGCTAAAGAAGAAGAACAAGTTAAGGAAATAATTAAAATATCATTTCAAGAAAGTCATACCACCACACGTTCCCAATACTCGCGTATTCTAAACCAAATTAGTACGATGCCGGTAGAACATTCGCCTCCTCAGAAACCCGAAGATCCGCTTTCAACGGAAAGTCAACAAGGGGTACCTAGCACGAGCGCGCCTCTCTTCCCGTTTCCTCCGCCACAACTTCCGAATGCAGAGATACCTCTAGATAGCGTGGCCGACTCCGAGTCTTCACCGGCCTATAGTAGCATTACGGAGGGGGGCTCTGCAGCCGGAGGAGTTCAGGTTCAGGGGGTCAGTCAAGGACTACCAGGCAGCGAAACCATTCAGAATTCGAGAGCTGGACGAGATTCTGGAACTCATCGAGTGACAGAGACGGATGCGACTCAGAGCGAACAACCTAGAGGTAGAAGTATCATCTCGGCTGAGCTGATTTCGGCTATTAACCTAGCGGTAGGGAATGCATGTCAGCAGTATACCAACTCTCTTAGAGGAGAATTAGCGGAGGCTCTGAAAGTAGATATGCAGAGGAATTTCATGGAATTAATAGATAGGAGTATACAAATAAATCCTCAGGCAGGTCCACTCGTAGGAAGGGGTCAAACTCGAAGCGTCAACGAGGTAGTTAATGAACCACAGGGTAGGCAGCCAGGGCGTGAGAGTAGGAACCCATCGCGACTTGATCCAACATCAAGACCTTTTGTGCCAGTTCGACACGCGACTGTCCATGTGCAGGATATGCCTCGCGGGACGGATTTACCAGAGAACAGGTGTTATCGGCCGATCGATTCACCGTTTTTGGGAATTCAAAATCCATCAGAGGGGTATCCTTACCATCCTGTAAGAGTTCCGATAAAAATCGATAAATGGGGTTTGAAGTTTAGTGGGAAATTGGATGTACTCACCGTGGAGGATTTTATTTTTAGGCTGGAAGTGCTTCAGAACCAACATCTCTGTCCCTGGACAGAAATTCTGCGCGATTTTCATCTTTTGCTCACGGGGGCGGCTCATGACTGGTACTGGCAGTTTCAGCGAAACCATTATCGTCCCGACTGGCCAATGCTACGAGACGCATTAATGCGCCAATTTCGGAACTCGAAGTCCGATTATGAGATCATGAGGGACATGATGGATCGTGAGCAAGGTGTCAGGGAATCCAGCGAGGAGTTCTTCGCGGCCGTGAATAGGATGAGAACGCAACTAAGGGTGCCCATTCCGGAAGTGGATCTGGTAAAGATTCTGAAGCGCAACCTGAATGAGAGAGTCGGTCGGTTGGTATACCCTCAGACTATTTTTACGTTGGATCAGTTGAGGGTGGCGTGTAAAGATGTCGAGTACTCGTTTCCTCTTAGAGATCGAGAGGCTGCAAAACATCAAAGGCCCCCAGTTCGATACGTAGCAAACGAGCTGGATTATGAGGATTCGCGGCTCGAGGACGAATCCCTTGCGGCTTTAAATGTTAGGGGAGGGCATCCTAAGTCTTCTCGTGGGGCCGGCGAAACAAGTGCTATGACGTGTTGGAACTGCAAGCTTCGAGGTCACACGTTCATGGATTGTCCTGCCGCTACCCGGAATATTTTCTGTTACCGTTGTGGGCAAGAGGGTGTTATTACCCCCAAATGCCAAAATTGCAACCCGGGAAACAAGGCCAGGAACACGACGCAAAAGGGGGAGTCGTGTTCCACACAAACACCCCAATGGCCACCGAAGGAAAATTAGATGTTCCCAACCCATATCCAAAAATTCAATTACTGACCCGAAAAAAAGAAACCTGTGAAGGAGACAAACAAAAAAAATTTGAAATTAGACCTTTGCATATAAGATTAAGAGAGTACAACGAGGCTAGGGATAGGATATTCAATTTAAACAGATCCACAGCATCACAGAAGATTTTAAAAGCCAGGAACCGGTATAAACTTAGGAAAGAAACCAAGAAAAATATTTTGTCAACCATATTAGACATTACAACCGATCCGAGACCCTACGCAAAAGTTGTAATTGCTGGTAAGGAAATTCTTGGTCTGCTAGATAGCGGGGCTAGTATTAGCATTTTAGGTAAGGGCTGCGTTGAATTCGTGACAGCAGCAAAAATTCAGGTTCTTCCATATAAGGCTGGTGTTAAAACCGCCGATGGCAAAAACCAGGCGATAGTAGGCAAAATTAAAACGGAAGTAATATACAAAAACCAAAAGCACAGTAATACCTTTTATCTAGTCCCAAATTTAGAGCAAGAATTATATTTAGGCGTAGATTTTTGGAAGGGGTTCAAAATCGCACCTCATATTGTCAGCTCTGTTTCTGGTCCCGAGGAGGACGCAGATCAATTAAATGCACATAAACTAAGACCTGAACAGCGGGTCGAGTTAGAGGCGGTCAAGCAGAAATTTCTTGATTATGACCGTCACGGGCTCGGGAAAACATCGTTAATGGAACATGTTATCGATACCGGAAACTCGGAGCCTGTAAAGCAGCGTCACTACCCTGTTTCTCCAGCGGTACAAGCCCTTTTATACCAGGAAATAGATCGGATGCTTAAGCTCGGCGTTATAGAGGAGAGTGAGAGTCCTTGGTGCTCGCCTGTTGTCCTTATAAAGAAGCCAGCAGCCGACGGCACTATCAAGTACCGTTTCTGTCTGGATTCTCGTAAGGTCAACGCGTTAAGCAAAAAGGACGCTAACCCTCTTCCTCATATCGAAGGGCTGATCAGTCGTCTACCTAATACCTACTTTATAAGTAGTGTAGATCTCAAAGAAGCGTTCTGGCAAATACCGCTGGAGAAGGATAGTAGAGAGAAAACTGCGTTTGCGGTACCGGGGAGACCCTTATACCAGTTCAAGGTAATGCCGTTTGGGTTGTGCAATGCAGCTCAAAGGCTCTGCCGTTTAATGGATAAGGTGATTCCTGCACGACTCAGGGACAACGTTTTCGTGAATTTAGACGACTTATTAATCATCGCGCCAAATTTTGAGACCCATATCACCATGCTAGGTGAAGTGGCCGAGTGTTTAAGAAAAGCCAATCTCACCATCAACGTGAAGAAGTCCAAATTTTGTTTTAGAGAACTAAAATATTTGGGTTTTATCGTTGGTGGTGGGAAATTGAAAGCCGACCCAGAAAAGGTCGAGGCTGTGGTCGATTTTCCCATACCGAAAAACGCGAGACAGGTGCGCCGGTTACTTGGTCTAGCAGGGTGGTATAGGCGGTTTATTAAAGAATTTTCTAGCTTGACCGCTCCCCTAACGGATACTCTGAAGAAAAAAGACGGCAAATTCAAAATGACAAATGAAGCCATAGTAGCATTCGAGGAACTTAAAAAGGCCCTTACGACAGCCCCAGTTCTCTCCCATCCAGATTTCAATAAACGTTTTTATGTTCAATGTGATGCGTCCGACTCGGGAATAGGAGCGGTGCTGTTTCAGAAGAACAGTGAAAATGAGGAAGTTCCGATTTCATACTTTTCTCAAAAGTTAAATACATGTCAAAGAAATTATAGTGTGACCGAAAGGGAATGTATGGCAGCGGTTTTGGCGATTAAAAAGTTCAGGCCCTATGTCGAGGGTATGGCGTTTACGGTCATCACCGACCACTCCAGTCTCAAATGGTTAATGACAATGAAAGACCTGAGTGGAAGGCTGGCCCGGTGGAGTTTGGAGCTTCAAGCCTATGCCTTCGACATAGAGCATCGAAAGGGAACGCTTAACATCGTGCCAGACACGCTTTCTCGGGCACACTTGGAAAGTATTGAAATCGAAGACATAGCTCCGTTGATTGATCTTAGTTCTGATGAGTTCTTGTCAGAAGAATACAAAAGTTTGATAGATACAATCAAAAGCCACCAGGATGAGTTACCAGACCTTAAGATCGAGGACAACTTTGTCTACAAGAAATCACTACCATTAACAGATGAAGAGTTGCTAGAACACAATTGGCGGTTGTGGGTGCCCTCCGGGTTAACCGAGGAATTAATAGTTAAAGCACACGACCCACCGCAAGCAGCTCACGGGGGGATTGCAAAAACGATTCAGCGCGTTCGCCAGTATTTCTATTGGCCAAACATGACCATTCAAATTAAGCAATATGTTTCTAAATGTGAAATCTGTAAACAGTGCAAACCATCATGTCAAATCCTGCGGCCTACTATTGACAACAATTTTGCTATTAATCGTCCGTTTCAGAAATTATATATGGATTTCTTAGGCCCGTACCCTAGATCCAAAGCGGGAAACGCCTATGTTTTTGTCGTGTTAGAACATTTGTCCAAATATGTTTTCTTAGAACCCTTACGTTCAGCTAATAGTAGTAGCATAATCAAATTCCTCAGAAAAGATATTTTTAATGCGTTTGGAGTACCCGAGATAATCCATTCGGACAACGGGCAACAATTCCTATCCAAAGATTTTCAAGGCCTAATGCAAAAATACGGAATCCGACATTTCCGAACGGCATACTATTCACCGCAGTCCAATGCTTCGGAAAGAGTGAACAGAACTCTTTTATCGGCCATACGCTCTTATCTAAAAGATGATCAGCGCGATTGGGATACACACCTCAGTGATATTGCCGGCGCGTTAAGAAGTTCGGTTCACTCTGCCACTGGGGTTTCACCATATTACGCTCTGTTTGGAGTAAATATGGTGACGCATGGTAGTGGATATAAGCTAATTCAAAAACTGAGTGTGGTAGATGATGGAGAGCTGTTGACTCTTCCCAGGCAAAATAGACTGCAATGCATCCGAGATAAAGTTAAAGAAAGTATTTTAAAAGCCAAAGAGAAGAGTGCAAAGATATATAACCTTAGAGCGAAAAATGTTCAATATGCACCTGGTCAAGAAGTATATCGACGAAATTTTGTTTTAAGCGATACTTCTAAATACCTAGCTTCAAAATTATGTCCAAAGTTTGTCAAATGCAGGATAGTAAAAGCGATAGGAAAAAATCTGTATGAGTTGGAAAATCTAGGAGGGAAGAAAATCGGCATATACCATGCCAAAGACATCAAGCAATAACATTCGAGTCTGTGATATATATGTGTGTGCTAGGTCCCTCGATATAGTGTAGTTCGTTTGCGAGTTTGAGTGGGAAGGTGCAATAAAATACGAGTTAATCCTGAGTTTTTATGAAGCAAATCTATAGTAATAGGAGTGGATATGTCTTTGTTTAAGTCTATGTATTATTATGCCTATTTATTAAATGAATAATTGATGTCACAGAATAATGATTGAGCGTGGTCAAGAGGGGGAGATATCGGAAACCTGGGCAATCTCAGATGCCTGAACAGAATATCTAGGAAAAAAAAAAACAAAACAAAAAAATCTCCGGGAACTCGCTTTCCTGAACACGCCAAAATATTGATTTATGTGCATCAGCTAAGCAATTTACTTAGTAACCTGTCATAGAGTACCTATAAATTTAGTTATTCATTTATCCTACCTTAATGCATTTTCAGTTATGGATGTAATTATTTATTTGTTTGTTGTCAGATCATAATATATTTATTTATTCAATTATTTATTTCTTTATTCATTTTATTTATTAATTTATTCATATTATTTACTTATTTGTTTATATTATTTATTAATTTATTCATACTATTTATTTATGTAGTTGCTGTCAGATTATAGTTTTTATGTTTTTATATATTCATAGGAGGTATTTGTTAATTCGTATTAGAAGTTATTTATTTATATATTTATTTATATTTATAATTAACTATACATTATTTAAGTATGTATTGGTGCGTCCTAGCGAAGAAGGCTTTCGATTAATGGCCCACCGGGGGAATCTTTCATTTTTGCAAGTCCGGTGATCGGACGGAATTTCATAAGGATCGCTGTTAAAATTTTCATTTTTGCGTCTTACAGGTCGAAACAGATCAAATGTTTATGAAGGAACGGCCATTCTTAAGCATTTGATACGCTTTGCGGAATGTGGGCGCAGGGTGGGGTTGAGACACCGGTATTATGGAAGTTGTTGGACTCGTTAACAACCAACAAAGCTCTTTCCGAGCAGGGGTCTTGTAGAATAAAGAGGTTAGAGTTCCCCTCATGTTCTATTTATCGAAAATCCTAGTACCTAAGTAAGTGTTAAAATATCGTCGAGATTATTTATTCATATATTTATTTATATCTTTATATAATCATAGGTATTAATTATTCACTTATTATTTATCATTTATGTAGTATTTATTTAATATATTATTTATGTAGGTATGTGTAACAAAAATTAATTCATTGTATTTTTTTATTATGTCGCTGTGTATTTCATTAGATACCATTGTTTTTGTTCAGTGTAGATACATTCTTTGTAGAAAAGCATATCCTATAACAGAGAAAAAAAAGGCTCGTACCGGGGTTGTATTTGTATCTTTCGGTTTTAACTAGTATAATACGTATGGTCACCTGTTAAGGGGTATTCTTTTGGCTTAAGGCACATGACATGATATTGGACGAGAAAAAAAAAAAAACCGATCACGAAGAAGAAAGAAAAAATAAACGTAATTTACTCTTATGTTCCAAATGGTTAAATATATTTTTCCAATTAGATAAATTACCTGAGGATAGGGACAAGTAGGAAACGAAATCAGGAAAGGAGTGAAGCACGCTTTTCCATCTACAATAGACACCGGACGGTTATCTGTGGTTCAACTTTTGTAGGGCTAAGGAAAAAAAAAAAATTCCCTTTAAAAAGCTAATACATAGCATAAATATTAATATTCCATACTAGTGAACCGTAACTGGATTTCCCGGCTGAAGGTTTAGTGGGTTCATCCCCAGCGTCTCAGTTTTCATATGAGGTAGCTTGTCACCGTCTTTGCAGTGTTCAAAGAACTTGCAAATGCGGAGATTTGTAACGACTACCTTCAGAGGTTTGGTCGCCAAGAATCGTCCCAGCGTTAATCCAATCACGGCAAGAGATCCTTCTTATTTCCGTAGTTGCCAGAGCTTCCTCTGAAAATTCCTTTTTGTCATGATGATGGGCAAATGAACGACTCGAACAATGGCAAGTTCTAACAAGTTCATTATGAATGTGCAAAACAATGCCACTAGGGAGTTGGAAAGCCAGCCACCCATGAAACGTTTTTCGTCGTTTCTTTTCTAACATCGAGGGCTGGCTGGCGCACAAAACCAATGCTAACATGCTAGAATGGGGGTCTTGGAGGTTACCCCATCCAATTGTTCCAGCGTCCCCATTCGTCCGGGCGTGCCTCACTCTAAAGCGGCACCTCGTTGGTAGGTAAACAGCCACTCGGCGACACCCGTAGAACCATCCAGGGATTCAGGAAGTAAGAAGGTCTATACCAGTAACTGGGACAAGACCGTAGAATTCCATTTAGGGTTTGGTAGAGCCGGTTATATTTTGGAGCATCTCAATTACATTTTGCCTAATTCTTCTTGTTCGGCTGTAAAATTAATTTGGAATGAAAATACACTATTATCACTTTTGACAGTTGTTGAAATCGAGAGTCGAAGACCAGGTAGAATGGGTGTGTTCAGGCAATACGACCACTGAAAGTAAACGGTTCAGATACGTGATAATTACGAATTTTTCGAACTGGAGTTTTATTGAAAAGGTTACAATCTAGGAGGGGGACGAAATCTGGGAGAGAGGGCCCCTAGTTGTAGGAGGATAGGATGGCAACGGATCTCATGTACGGAATGAATAGAGGTTAATGCAGGTTTTCGAAAATAAGATAGCTTAGGGATGAGATGAGGTATAACAAGAAAAGGCAATTTAGTTATCAAGTGAACGACATCGGTGTAAGAACTGCAACTAAAGGCAACGTAATTAGAAAGGTTTTTTTCGTGATATAGAGATACATGTTAAAAAGTAGTGTTGTTTTCTTATAGTGTTTTTATAACAATCGTCAAAGCGGACAACGGAAGCGAAATCAGGAAAGGTGCTATATAGTTTTGGAAAGGATAAGCGTAGAGATTGGTTAAAAAGGGGTGAGTGATATTTAAGTTTTCTTATAGTAACAAATCCTGAAACCTAGTATTAACGGCATAGGTATCGCGGGCAAAGTCAGCGGTCATCACAAGGGCGAAAGCTGCCGCCGCCATATTTAAGTGGTGAAGAGCGAATTTCCGGCACCGCATGAAACCAGTCCGACACATATTAATTACATCGGAGAATTTTGGGTACAATATTAATAAAATTTTCCTGAAAGATTGTAAGCGCTGCACGATACCAGATAGCATGAAGAAACCGATTTTAACTTTTCATCTGAAGTAAGCCATATGATCGAAAAATAACCCTGAACAAAGAAAAAAAAAACATAGAACGTGGTTATAGTTCAGGCTATAATATCTGGTGCACCAACCTGATTTGACTTCATTAAATGACACATACTTCTAGGAAAATTTGAATTTTGTCGTTGGCATTTGAAACCATTATAATTACATTTTTTATTCGTTATATTTTATTTAAATTTTTTATTTTAAACATATATATTATTTCTTTGATTGTAACTCTGTGAAAGAGAGCTAGAAAAGAGGTGTAAAGGGAGAGTGTGTCGTTGTGGCGAATTGCTCGGCTGATTAAGCCTAGTTTCCCCCAAGGGTGTAATCGCGGATAACGTCGTGCCCTAGCGGCAACATTCCAACCCACAGAGCGCTCTATAGGTAGGAACGGGTGAAAGACCGTTTTTGGTCTCGATCAGGTGGAACCGGGTGGGACTGGACCTAATCCAGAATTGTGAGTCGGGAATTTGCTCAAGTGCGGGTACCTTTCTAGTTCCTCTGAACCCGAAACGTGCCGCCCAAGCGGGACAAAAGGTCCGCCAACGAGGTCGCGACTTTTTAAACCCTTTTCGGTCTCTTCTGTTAGTTTTAATTATGTTTCCGTTTCATTTTTCAAATTTTAGTCTGCAATTATTGTAAATCATTACGACATATCATTTTGCTTTCAATTTTAAATATAACGGTTAGATTCTTTTCCTGAATATTGTGGAACCATTCCGACTGTTAATTTTGAAAATATAAAACTATAACGTAAAGTTTTGATTATGGTAGCTTGCTGTCTTTTGCGAAATATTTTATCGTCAACCTCTAGCAAAATCAAATAAATGTTTATTGTGAGCCACGCCAACTCGTTTGAGTTTTTTTTTTGTAGCTATAGAGGAACTATGAGTTCCTAGGTTAACCATTTTCAGGGGGTGCGAGGGTGAGCTGAACGGACGGTGAAGGATGACGTTGCGGGCTGGACGATCGTCTATGGGGAATCTGATGAACTCAAGACCCCAGATTCCAAGGTGAGGTGAGGGAAGTCAGCTCTGCGCAAACATCTGGCAGATGCATTAAAAGTGGTAAGCTTGTGAAAAAGAGAGAGAAGTGAGATGAATTAAGATCGTGAAGGCATGAAGATATTTTTGTAGCGAGGTGAGGTTTCATGGGTCGGCAAGATCCCCCCCTATATCCGGCGAGCTAAGCCGTGCAACGCCAGCATGCCTCTGCCTATCTCATGAAGCATTCGAACCGTTTCCTATCCCAGCCACTCCCAAATTTCAAGGGTTTCCCCTCCATACCCTTTTCCTGACCCGTCCCCTTTTTCTATTTGTAGTTTCCGGTTTCCTGTTCAATTCCATTTCAGTTAATTTATTCTGATTTCCCAATTCATTTTTGCTTCAGTTAATTTTCATTTCCGGTTGCCAGTTTATTTTCATTTTAATCATTTTCGGTTACGAATCCCCGATCCTTTTATCTGTTCCTCATCCTTTTGCCCCGTTACATCAAACTGAAATCTTATATTCCTTGCAAAGTTTAATCAATAAAGGCCCTCCCAAACCAATGCGAAACATTCGTTGCGGCGAAGAAACATTCGTCAGTCAAAATTAATTCATATGTTTCTCCACCGCGTTGGTGTGGGCACTCTCATATAAATCACCATGTAAATAAATTTTGACATGCGAATGTTTCTCCGCCGCAACGAATGTTCCGCATTGGTTTGGGAGAGCCTTTAAGCCTGATCCACATCTGTGTCGTGTGTTGTGTTGTGGAGTCGTGTGTCGCTGTCGTTCCATATATTTTATACGCCTCACTGCAACACAACACACGAGACAAATATGGTTCTACGCATATGAAATACATTGTAGCGATAGTGACACACGACTCCACAACGCAACACACGACACATATGTGGATCAGGCTTGATTCTATCCCATATTCTATCACACTTTTTTGTAGATTAAGGTAATGTATTAATACAAGCAAGTGTGGAAGCAAAATATGAAAAGTCATTTCATTCCCACAAATTTGGCAGTCGCGTGGAATTCTTTCCCACTTTCAATTTGACATGTATTAATACACATAGTGGGCTAGTGTGGTAGGGCTATTAGTGATATCTTCAATTAACTACTCAAATCATGGATTCCTAGATTAAAATTTTAGTGAACAAACGCATTTCATGATTATCAACTGTTATAATCCTTGATTAAAGATGATCAAGTGTGTACAAACTGGCCCTAATACTACGTTTCCACCAGAAACTAAACCGCGATTTAGCTAGATTATCACAAATCTCCTTGAAATCTAGAAGATTTACCATACAAATTTTAATCTCCTCAAATGAAGATTTCAAATAAAACTCATTCAAATTTACTTGGAAACATTCGTTTGTCAAATTAAACAAACTTTGTTTTCGCAGAATAATTGTGGAACCGACCCATTTTCGTTTATTGACAAATGGAAATGTAAACAAAAACTATCTATCTCACTTCTACTTCATATCAAAAAAAATGAAACACCATTTGAATGTTTTGCAATAATCCTCTTTTTGTGCAGTGGAAACACCAACAAAATCTCATTACCTAAATCTCGGTTTAGTGGTTGGTGGGAACGTAGTATAAGTGTTCGACAATAGGGGAAATGACCCTATTATACCGTAAACCGATTTTAATAGATTTAAGGCTCTCCCAAACCAATGCGAAACATTCGTTGCGGCGAAAAAACATTCGTCAGTCAAAATTATTTCATATGTTTCTCCGCCGCGTTGGTGTGGGCACTCTCATATATCACCATGTAAATAAATTTTGACATGCGAATGTTTTTTCGCCGCAACAAATGTTCCGCATTGGTTTGGGAGAGCCTTTAAATTTCGTGCAAACTAATCGTAAGCACCCTGTTAACCACTATTTTGAATATTCCCTCCTTGAACCATTGTCACTCTCCTTATACACGAACCATGCACAGTTTGAGAGCAATTGCTCGGTCAGCTGTCATCTGTCATCGCGTATTTTTCTTATCAATTTTCTAGAAACACCGCGCAGCTAGACAAGAGTTTTTTCTGTGAAGCACTAGCACTAGCAACTAGCTCTGTCAGCTCTGTGATAAATTGTGTAAAAAAACTACTTGCAATCTATAAATATCGTTTGTTTGATCCTCAACTTTGTTGCGAGCAAAACAAATCCCAGCAGAAACATCTGTGCTTGTAGCGTGCCATTGATTTGCCTAGTTTCAGGTTGGTTTTGTAAATAAACTTTTCCAGACGTGTGTCGTGTTCGACAAATTTTACGTAAGAACCCTTGAATTATGGCGAAGTTAGATGAAAAAATCGGTTTCATCGGTGGTGGAAATATGGCCTATGCCATCGGAGCTGGACTCATCTCTCGAGGCATCGTCAAAGCTAGCCAGGTTCTAGTTTCGGGGCCGCACATTGAAAACCTGCAGCGGTGGCGTGATCACGGTGTCACCGAAGTCAGTGAAGATAACTATATGGTGCTGGAGAAGTCGGACATCATATTTATTTCGGTGAAACCACACATTCTAGAGCCATGCGCTACCCAACTGAGAAATAACCACATCAGCTCCGCCAGGGATAAGGACAAACTGTTTGTGTCCGTCCTGGCTGGAGTGAATCTGAAGACTTTAGAAGAGGCATTTTCTTTTATTCAAGGATTAAAGATGATTCGTACAATGCCAAATACCTCGATGCAAGTGGGCGAAGGATGCACTGTGTATTCACCGGGTTCTTATGTCAAACAGCAGGACTTAGAAAAGGTGCACTTGATTTTGAACTCCCTGGGCGTTGCTCAGCAAGTCCCAGAGACAATGATTGATGGCATATCTGGGTTATCTGGTTGTGGACCTGCCTTTGTCTACACCATCATCGAAGCACTTGCTGATGGAGCTGTGAAGCAGGGAGTTCCACGGCAAATGGCTCTGCAATTCTCAGCACAGACACTTTTGGGAGCTGCCAAAACTGTCATTATGACTGGCAAACATCCAGCTGTATTGAGAGATGAAGTATGCTCTCCAGGTGGTGCTACTATCTGTGGAGTATATGAATTGGAGAAGGGCAATCTAAGGTAAGTCTTACGAGTTTATGTTTGCTTAAATTTTAAATATATCGCTTGTTTATTTTTTGTCAGGTCAACTCTTATGACAGCCGTGGAGAAGTCATCTCAACGTTCTGCTGAGCTTGGGAAGAAATAACTACTGTTTATCATATTTTTAATACTATAAAATATTTTTCGCTTTCAAAACGAATTTGTAATTGCTTAGGTTATAATACCAGACAACTCGTGAATCTTCTTTTCTATGCAAAATTGTCTAAATTATTAAAATATAGAACATTCTTAAAGAGAAACAAATCATTATATTCCAATTGTGTAAGATTTTGTTTGTCTCGAAATAAATTATGTAAATCTAACAAAAAAAGGTCAATTTTTGATTAACACGAGAGACTTGAGCACCAGCTCCAAATCACATAACACGAATCCCAAAACTATCCATATGGATAAGAATGTGGAAATTGAGTTGTGAGAATACACTCAGTGTCGGATATTTGGATTACAGATAGTTTAAGATTCGGATATGATTTAAGGACCAGTCGATACCCTAAAGCTGGCTATACACGACCGAGCCGAACGGCTCGGAGCCAATTGGCTCCGAACATTTTGTACTGGATAAATGTCAAAAAGGTTCGGCGCCAAACCATTTGGATATTCAGCCAGTCGGAAAACCACGAACCAAATTGGTTCCGAGCCGTCTTTGACGTAGACCAACAATGTTTCTCAAATCAGCATATGGAAGTTTAAGATCACAATTGAAGAACTGATAGGCCGGTTCAAGTAAAAGACCTCTTCGAGTAGCCTTTTTGAAATTACTTTTGATTATGGGATCGTATATACCCGAAACGTAGTAGCCCGTAGGGTAATGGTTAGTGCGTTCGACTATCACGCTGGAGGTCTGGGATCGCTTCCCAGCCTCGTCCACCTAAATACTAAAAAGTTTTTTTTCAGGGCTACAGCCTCTTGTGAGTAATTGACAAATCCTCCAAGGGTATCACTTGTCACGAATAAGTGCTTCTCGTCTAGCCGTTCGGATTCGGCATACAATTGTAGGTCCCTTCCATTCCTGTCGAAAGGCGCACACAGGAATGGTTGCGAGTTGTTGGCCTTGGTTCTTCATGAGCCGTTGTGCCACCCGATTTATTTATTTATTTTTGTATATACCCGAAACGTCGAAATAAAAAATCAAAATTTGTTTCAATTGACCTATAGCCTACAAAACAAGAAATTATTATAATT
This sequence comes from Melangyna quadrimaculata, assembly GCA_949320155.1. NCBI lineage: Eukaryota > Metazoa > Arthropoda > Insecta > Diptera > Syrphidae > Melangyna > Melangyna quadrimaculata. The sequence goes on along the minus strand of OX439483.1, from coordinate 455,877,320 downwards.
TATAAAAGGTCACAATCATAATTAAAGAATTTATATAACGGTAGGTTTGCCGTAAGAAAACTTGTTATGGAATTTTATACATATACAACCGCAAGGTATGGAATTTTTACTACTGAAATACTTAAGAAATATAGCAAGATTAATAGATCAAATATAAAAACAGTCTGATATTCCTTTTGAAATGTAGAGAATATGGATTAGTTCCAGATTTTTTAAATAACTCAACAAAGAATACATTAGCATTATATATTTTTTCTAATGAAGAATCTGAAAATGGTATGAGGAGAAAATTAATTAATTGTATACGAAATTTCAATACAAAATTACTTTCATTATCAATCGCACTAAAACAATCTCAAATCTCTAAACAAAAGCATTCAATAAATTTGTTAGCAAATTCTATTAAAAATTTAATACAAGGTAATGAAAATACAAAATCTTTCAATAGTCAAAAAAAAACGCGAAGTAAATTAGACTTTAAAACTAAAAACATTACATGAAAGTTAAATTGGGTATAGTTTTTAATGATAAATGGTTGGTAAACAAGACTGACGTTAGATTTCTGGATGATGTAAAATGGCTCCTTTCAATGGGTCAAAAATTTAACTTACCATCAAAGAAAAAGGGTTCATCGGGTTCAGGCCCCGAGCGGCACTTTGCCAGGCCAGGAGCTTCAAAATCGGCGACAAGAAATTAAAAAAAAATCATTTGTTCTTCAAAGTAATTAATTTTTAGAGCCCAATGAATCCAATTAAAAATTTCCCCAGTGGTTAAATTGCTTCATAGGCATGGTCAATAATTCGACATTGATTATGCTTTACGTTGCTGAACAAAAATACAACATCGAGTGGCACTTTGTCAGGGGCGGCAAAACCCTTTATTCTTCAAATTAATTAATTTGGTGAGCCCAAAGAATCCAATTCAAAATTTAAAGAAGCAAGAAATGACTAAGGTCATTGATACCGAGTTAGTAATTAAAGAGTTTGCTATAACTATAAGCAGGAGAGTTCAGATGCAAACAAGTTTTCTTTTATAAAAATATATTTTTAGAAACTGAATTAAATAGGTTCCTACACACAAAGATACCTTTTTTAACTTTACTATATTTTTTTTTAACATCAAAATTCTTTATTTAATTTTTTTAAGTGATTGGAAACTCGCTAGATTTGTGGAATAAGAGTGGGTCGTTTATCCGGATAAAGATTAAACAGTAGGTAATTGATTAATAAATGTATATGCCAAATAAATAAAATGTTGTCAAAAATGCAGGGTAAAAATCTCTCGCTCTCTAAAATTTAATTTAAAAAATTTCCTGCCGCGAGCCAGTGTTCTTAAATATATAATAGGGATATCCCATGGCGGCAAATTTTTCAAAGTATTTGTACCAGGTTAAAAAATGTTATACAATTTTACTGTTTTGAAAAAAAACTTATTCCTATAATTTCTTTTAAAATTTGTTTATTGCCTACTCTTTCATGCAAATGATTCAAGATAATTCTTTATTATGCACCTGTTCAGTGTTCATGTAGCACCTTTGCATCCGTGGAAATGAAATCGCTTTATTACGATTCTTTTCATATTTTCTTATTAATTTCTTATTTTATTTAATAAAATACACATTAATATCATTTCATTGCCCTGGTATGTGTTACTACTTTTTTAAAGCTGGAAACAAAATTCAGGGGGCGGCAAAAATTGGGTCTGCCCCGGCGGCAAAAATCCACGCTACGCCAAAGTGTTTTCGATTGGTAAAATGAATCAATTTATTTTTGATTTGGATCTGTCAAAATGCAGATTTTGCATTCCAATAGGCAATAATCGATTAATTTTTTTATTTAAAATCAATTTTCTAGATCTAAATTGTTTGCCAGATTTACCCCAGATTTACCCCTCTTACACCAATGCAATATAAGTTGTCACTTTAGCAATTTGTTTTTTTTTTTTTTTTTTATTGTTTGAATTTATTTCGATTAATTAAAATATTACAAAGCATTTCTGATATAAAATGTAAGTAGTTTAAAATTAATTGGTTAAATCGTGAAGCTCCTTTTTCTCTTCTGAAAGTGGATCAAGTGATGACGAGTTTTTTATAGGCAATAAATTACACAAATACATGACAAAAACGGCTTTATCCCGCTAAGACCGTTTTTTTTTTAAATACATGATGAAAACTTATTGATTTAATGTTGGTTATTTTCCACATTTTATACTTTTCAAATATTATCCAAGATCTAAGAATAACTCGACTAAAAGGGCCCCTTCCAATAATCAAGTTTAGTAACGACTTAGATATTTAAGGAAAATAGACCATAATGGTATGGACTAAAAAAAATGAACCATACATGTTATGTTTCATATTTTAGAGCCCATACCAAGTGATATTTATTATTTAGGGTCCACCTAAATATTTAAGTCATACCATGGTCTTTTTATTATTTAGAGCCCATACAGATATGGTCCATTTTACTTAAATATTTAAGTCGTTACTAAATTTGATTATTGGTAGGGCCCAAAGAAAATAGGTAGATGGCCGCTGTTTTGGTCGGGTAAACGATAGTGCCGAAAAACAATTTCAGCGAACCCAAAATAATGTGGAGGCATGGCATCGCAGACTTAAGGTTTTAGTTGGATGAAAAAGCCCTGGGTTGTACAAAATGATGGCCGATTAGCTAAAGAAACAACTGTGGTGCAAAGAGAAATATAAAAATTTAAAAACGGCCAAGATAAAACATATAAAAAAAACTAAAATCACGAGCTTTAAAAAAAATTGTAAGAAACAGGAACAAAATGAGTAAAACAGGATTTTTGCGTGGTATCGCCTACAACATTCAATTAAACTAACATGATGTTAATGATAAATACAATATATCCTCAATTGTTAAGAATTTCATTTAAGTCTAGGAGCTATAACCCCTTCCCGTAGGCACTTGAATGTCACCTCAGTCTGAGGGTGTTTTTTTATGTTTTCGGGGGGTGGGGAACCGAATCCGGAGTAACTTTTTGCAAAATTCGGTGCGAAGTCATTGATATTAACGAATTTTGATGCATTTTTGTAATGTAATAAAAGTTATTAATGTTAGGAAAAAATGTTCCCAGTAAATGTTGTTCCTTATTTTCATGTAAATCGGTCCAAGATATTGCTTATTGTTTCTTATACTCTGTTCAGTTCGTATTTTCAGTACAGGGAAGATAGGGTGTTTGCCTCTCACCCTTACTTTTATGGATTTCAATAAGCTATTTCTTTTTTTATAAAACTTTTGCATTTTCCATGGTTGCCGTATCGGGCATTATAAATTGGCATATTTCTCTCTTCTCTCTCATTCAAATGTCAGTAGGGTTACCAACTGCGTTATTTTTTTCGCTTTTAAAATCAAACTGTCGTTTCGAAAGCGTGAACGGGTATTTATATCCGCGATAATCCCACTGTTTTTTGAATGCACGCAGGTCAGGTTAAAATAAATAAGGTGTTTTTAGATGGGGTTTTCCAGGTATATTGGTATGCTGTTGCGTTTTTCTTATAAATAAGAACCAAAAAATGTTTATTGTTCCTTAAAGTTTTATTGCTTTGTTTGTGTTGTGCATTCTTAATTTTGTATGACTTTTAAGGATTAGGTTAGATTAGATTATAAGATTTATTTCAAGAAAAAGGATTAGTAATGCCTTATTAGAATTTTTAGAAAGGAAATAAATTTTATTTTATGAACCCTTCGTAAAATATTACAATAAACACGAAACCTTATTCTTTTTATTTTCATGAAGAAAAAAAAAACTATTTGGCAATTCAAATGGCAGTTATTTAATGAACCGAACTCCATCAAAATCTTTCTCAAATAGTAATTCGTCCTTAAAAAAAATACCCAACAAATATTGTATAGCAGCATTTTAACCAGGAAAAAAAAATAAAACGAAAAGATGTAAGCAGAAAAACACGAAGTGACAACACTTAACAAACGTACATAAAATATAATGTTCTCAAAAGCTATTATAAAGCTATAATTCTGAAAGCTACATAGCAAAAACCAAAGAAAAAGGTATTAGAATTTCCATCCCCTGACGTATGGGAACTCTGAATCAATGATAATAAAAACAATATATAAACGAGGTTGTAAGACTAAAAATGTAATTATGCAAATACATACATATTATTATTATTATATAAAAAGAAAAATGAAAAAAATATTTGAATAAAAATTCTTACGGCCAATTTCTTCACAAAGTTCGAACCCTTAAAACTCGGTTTATCGAGAAATTAGAACTCATTTGAGTTCTAACTCATTTCTTCACAAACAAATTGGGAGGTTCTTTCTTGTTTCAGTTTCAGTCTCATCACACACAACCACGGAGCAGACAGGTCATGATGGGATGTACGTGGGTTTATGGAATATTACAAAAACAATTTCAATGGAAGTCAGGGGTTCTGTTTTTTTATTTCACAAGCAATATACTAAGTTGAGTGCAATGCAAATACAACACCAGTCAGCACGTGTATGTATGAAAAGGCTCTCCCATAAGGCCTGTACTGAAAATACGAACTGAACAGAGTATAGTGACTAACAACTAGCAAGTCTCAATCGCAACCATTCCTGTGTGCGCCTGTCGACAGAAATGGAAGGGACCTACAATTTTATGCCGAATCCGAACGGCTAGACGAGAAGCACTTATTCGTGACAAGTGATACTCTTGGAGAATTGATTTTTTAGCATAACTATAAATTGAGTTGCAATGATTTTTACAAATTTACATATGAAAATAGCAGTTTGTTGCAAAAAATAAAATCAGGCGATAAATATAATTTTTGAAGGATTTGAACTTATCCTTACATTTTTTCATCGAATGTGTATACGAAAACATGAATATCTGAGCTTATGTTCCTTTTTTAAATCATTTATTTGTTTTGTATGGATGTGGGAGGGGTGCGCCGACAAAAGACAGTTTTGTTCAGTAAAACTGATTTAAAAGTTTTATTTTAAATACTTAAATAAAATAAAAGTACAAATTATAGTTAATTCAGAAATATTAAATTTAAGTTAAACATCAAACAAGATGCGTCGCGATGATGTCGTAACCGTTGCGTGTTCATAATTCTTCTTCTTTCTGGTGGTGTGTGATTTTGTCTAGCTGATGGTTTTTTGACTATCGAATGATTTATCAACGGTACCAAGGATTAACAGAAGATGATGCGATGATATGGTATTGGCACATCATTTTCCGGCGTACGGACTAGGGTAATTGACAGTAGGCACATCCTACATGTATATAATGAACCATTTTTAAAAAAGAATTAATATTTTTATAAAAAATCAAGTTGGTTTTGTATTTATTTCTTAAATTAAAAGTAGAGGATTTTGAAATGTTGTCCCCCCTGAAACCCAGCTGTCCCGCTAAAGAAAACTCAAAATCCCCTTTTTGTCATTTTCTGAAATGGTAACCCTACATATTAATGATATCAATTATGTCAAAATGGGCGGATGCCACGCCCTCTGAATGAACATAAAGTCTCAAATTTAAAAATTTTGACATTGCTTTCGCTTCAGGTCCTACCGTTCTACCAAAATTTCATTTTTCTACAATGCTCAGAAGTGCTCCAAGTTATTTATATCAACTCTATAAAAATGGGCGGATACCACGCCCCCTGAACCTGGTGCTCTTACCAAATATCTACTGCGAATTTTAAGTTTCTGACTTTATTGGTACATAAGTTAAAGGGGGGTCGAAAATCGCCTGAGTTTGATCCTGTAAAAAGGGTGTGGTGCAGAACTTGGCTGGGCGTAGTGCCCTTTGATACCTATCATATCATATCATATCATATATAAAATATGCAAACGAATTTTGCTATCGTTTTTTTTTAATTTTATAATTTTATTTTGTTAATAGGGAAAATATGTAAACAAAGAATATTTATTGTTTTTGTTTGAATATGCGATTTTTTTTACTTTGGCACCCTGTGGCACTTTTTGGCACTCAAAAAAATAATTGGTGGCACTAAGATTTTTTTTTCAGCGGCAGCGCTGGTCGCAACCATTCCTGTGTGCGCCTGTCGACAGGAATGGAAGAAACCTACAATTTTATGCCGAATCCGAACGGCTAGACGAGAAGCACTTATTCGTGACAAGTGATACTCTTGGAGGATTTGTCAATTCCTCGCAAGAGGCAGTAGCCCTGAAAAAAAGACTTTTTAGTTTTTAAGGTGGTTAATATCATAGGAGCAAAATTTTAAACAACCTATTGTTTAGGAATTTAAGCATTTAGCAATATACTATCTATTCCTAAACTTCAAACGTTTTGCTAGTTAGTAAATTGCTTATCAAGCGGATATCAAGGGCCTTATTACGTAAAACGATAACGATCAAACGATATCGTTTTGGCAATAGCTGTCACTAACATAATAAATCGACAAAAAAGGGACAGGTATTGCCAAAACGATATCGTTTGATCGTTATCGTTTTACGTAATAAGGGCCCAGAACATTTGTAGGGTTGGAATGTGATGAACACAATTATTGTTTTTATGCGTTGTAAATTTATTATATGTTGATGGAAACCCATCAAGTGCTTTAAATGAGTATTCGATGTTTATATTTTTATCATTTTAACTTCATTATTTACAAAAAAAAAGAAATAAAAGATGGGGACCAGCAGGAATCGAACCTGGAACCTTCGGGTCCATCCTATACCTGCAGTAAGGTTCTCGAGGAGAGTACGATAACTCAGGCGCCAAGAAATGATAACGGTTTTTTTTTGTAGAACGGTTAAATACAACATTTTCTACTATTGAATGGGGGGTCTATCTCCCCCCGTTTGGGCGGGAGGGGCAATTTTATAATAAAAGTACAAAAAATAAAAAAAGATATTACAAAATAACGGCAACAGTTACAAGAAAGTTTTAGGTCTTTATTTAAATCCAATACTTTGTTCTATTAGCTGGTTTTTAAATTAGGTGAAATCTATGCATAGTTTTTGAAAAAATGAGTTTTGAACTCAAAATGTATTGTATGTATATGTATTATTTTTTTTTTCTAAAATTCGTTGCTTTAATTAATTCCTAATCAAAAACTAAAAACTAGATGATTTTTTGTCTTCTACTTCTTGAGAAAATTAAAAATTACTAAAACTACTTTTTTATGAATTTTTGTTTTGCTCGCTGCAGCAAATATATAATATTTCTAAATATGTTTGTTTGTGTCTTAAAAAAATAAATCGGGTGGCACAACGGCTCCTGAAGAACCAGGGCCTAGTGACTAACAACTCGCACATCTAAGCCCAAAATGGCCACCCTAGTAAAGACAGTAAAAATGATGTCATTTGGGAGTATTTTATAATACAGCGCAAAATTATTGTTGAAATTGCAAAAGTGTGTTATCAATGATTCTACAAATAAAATACCTAAATTGAATGAAGAACACGAACTTGCCCCCGTGAATCAAAACATTAATGATGACTTGACCAGATATAGGTATTCCAAATGAATATATGATATCGAACTTAATTAAACTGATTTTGTCTCTTATAAAAGGTACAACCTTAATTTTTAAATTAAATTATTTGACCTACTGAGCGGTTGGCAATGGCACAGTGGATATAGTGTTTGACTGCTAACCTGGAGATGTGGGTTCGAGCCCCAGTCTAGGTAGTATATACCCCAGTTTCAACTGGATGCCACCCGTGGAATTTCATGAGATAATAAACATCTAATTCTCAATCCACTGTGCCAACAAAAAGCTTTTCTTTCCTTCTATTCCTTCTAACTAGTTCCCTGCATTGCATTTAAAAGACCTGAGGTCTTACAGGCATATAGTTGAAATTATTATTATCTAGTTAAGGTATGTATTAAGAAATATTATATTGCAAAATTATAAGAAAATTACCAGTCATTAACGATATAAAAGGAAAAACTCCAAAAATGTCATTTCATGAAAAACAAAAACTTTTTTGCCGAAAACCTGAATACTTATAGGTACGAAGTTGAATTAACATAATTTAACTCCATTTTTGAGACAATTAAAAAAAAATTTGAAATCACGTTACGAGAAGCAAGATCTATGTACATATGTACACAAATGAACAGCAAACAGATCGACCGGAATTCTACATCACTTCAACTTTATATAAAATACCTACAAATTTCGATTTTTGTACATAAGTTCATAAGCATGGATCACATATATGTTAGCTTTGAGATTGACCACATACAATCATGGAAATTTTAAAACACCCACACTACCTCAACTATCATATAACCGTTTTGATTTCAGCCAGTATTTTTTTTACAGTTTTTTTTTATAGAACAGGAAATATAAATTTTTTGTGGAACGAAATATAGGACGGCTGAATTTTTTATACCTGAAAGAGGGCTATTAAAAAAGCTTAAGTCCTGTTTTTCGGGACGCCATACCCCTGGGTAAATCCGCACTTTTGATCTTAGAGGAAAAATTGTTAGGACAATGTTGTTATATTTTCAAAAATTAAACTGTTTTAGTAAGGTTGTACGCAAATAAACCATCTTTCGCCCATAAATAAATTTTTTAGTTTGGGGGAAATATTTTCAAGGTTATGCCGTTTTCTTTTTTGATTTGTTTTTATTTTTTTTACACCTACCTACACACTTGTATGATCGCTCCCGAAGAAACTTACGTGAATTACTTATCAAATAATAAGAATTTAAGAACACTAAATTTCAAATATTTTGATATATTTTTAAAGATGATACGATACCGCAGTCAAAGGATACAACCAGTGTGCTTGCGCTAAAATGAAAACTCTGGAGTAAATAAAATAATAAATTATTATTAAAATTAATAAAAATACAAACTATCTATTGAAAATGAAATAATAGGTTGATATAATAAAGTTGAAGTAAAATATAAGCATGCATTTTAAAAAAAAAAATCATAAAACATACCAAATTACTAAATAATAAGTACAAAGGTAGGTTTTTAAGTTAAATACAGCAATTACACAATGTGTTTCGGGTGTGAAAATATTTTATTCAGGGCCTTTTTTAAATTCACTCAAGTTTATTTTACCATCGTCCTTTAGTTAAGCGGTTCAATTTCAATGGAGTTGGTGCATGATCAACCATTGCCAGACCCACAAAAAACGGAGGACTTGAGGCATCCACCGGACTTACAACAGCCTTTTGCGCATTTATGAACATGAAACAATTTTAAGAAAGTCTTCTTATAATTTCTATGTATAACAATTCCGTTTAGTTCGCGGCGATAAATACCGACTTATGAAAAAACAAAAAAAACGTAAGTATTTTTAGAAAATTATTATTAAGTTCTCTTAGTCCTATTTTATTTGAATAACTATAATTTCCACACAATATCTCTCTCCTTATAGGAAAAAGCGTAAAACTCTCCAAAAAAAGCGATCAATTGCAGATTCAATACCTTAATCTTTTAAGATTGTGAACGGAAATTAATTCGAAAGGCTCAATCTACTGATCAGTAAATAATTTTATTTATTGATTTTTTCCATCGCGATAAAGCAGCAATACAGAGACGTTGTCTGGGTAAAAGAATTTGTTTGTTCATCAAATGGTACCGTTTTTTCTCTATCTCACCACTCAATCGCAGCAACCAAGTCGTAAAGAAATTCTGATATTGTTCATTTAGAAAAAAATAATGAAAATTATCCCAAGCACCATACAAAAAACGGCGACATGACCTTGTCAGCAGATCGAATAGTATTAGCCTTCTTTGGCGCCAATTCACGCCTTCCAATCCACTGTTTTCTCTCTTTCAGGTGATAACTATTATCTATGCAATGAACAGTACCTTTGGAAATGCCTGCAAGCCCACAAACTTTCACTTGACGTCATCCCATACTAATTGTGGGATTTTTTAGACCATTTTCGGAGTACAACATATCTGGCTTTTAAAGATATTTTGAGTTGTTAAAGATACAAAAATATATATAGAACACTAATTAAATTACCGCCCTAAGTTAGTTATTTACTAACTCAAGGTGGTGCTGCAGACCTCGATTGGCCTAGACTAACGGAAATTCCAACCAAACCTTTATATTCAAAACAAAATTTACTGAAAACTTTAAGTCTCTACGTATATTTCATACCTTCGAGCCTGATGGTTTTAAAATAAATAGTTTCTATACAAATGTTTTGAATCCAGTGTTTGTGCTACAAAATACAAAAGAATTCAAAAATCATGCCTGGTCCATGTTTCAAACAAAAAAAGAATAATCAATTGAAGCCAAATCGGGAGGTCCTCAAAGATGCATCATTCAAACCTCTGTGTTTAGTCGCGTTGATTGAATGGATTGTCCGGAGATTTGTTCCATTCTTTCATGAGCATCTGCTTCCATTGCGACAAGCGCAGTGATGGATTTTCGGCTTTGATAATTGGCAGGTTAACAGCTTCAAAAGCTTTATAGGCGGCTCGCATACGTTTCTCTGGATGTTTGTCTTCACCGTCGTCCATTCTAGTAAATCATATAATATAAAAACTGTGAAAATAAACTTGGTGACTTCGATCTTACCTCAAAACAGCCAAAGCCTGATCCACATTTGTCGCGACAGCTGTATCAGACATGGCGCGATTGAGATTCTCCTCCAGAATCGGTTCGGGAACAACAATTTTAGTAGGTATTTTAGGCGCATTGATAAGTTCGATATTCTTGTTTCGCTTCTCGACTTCCTCTTGGATCTGCAATCGATTGACTTTGCTCATTGATTGCTTGCCCTGCGTACGAATTGAAGACATTTCCTCGTCTAGTAGAGCCTTTGCTTCGGCCTTTCGCTTGGCAGCTTCAGCTCTCTTTCGATCTTCCTCCTCCTTGCGTTGCTTTTTTTTGGCCAAGTTCTTATCGTCGTCTTTCCATAGTTGATCCTCGGCATCTTTTTCAGCTTTGGTCATGGCTTCTTTCTTGATGGCTTGCTTACGTTCGCGTGCTTCGACGGCTTTGGAGTTTAGGCCTAATTTCTTTGGCATGGCGAACGATTTATATTTTTTTTTGAAATGGAAAATATAAAAAATGTTTAGTAAATTTTTTTTTTTTAAATTGGACAAAAAACAAATTTTGATGATATGACACTAGTTTTTTGTTATGAGAAGTGACAGTTGACAGAGAATTTAAAACCATACAGCGGTCCTCTGTAAAGGCTCGGCCAAACCAATGCGTAACATTCGGTGCGGCGAAGAAACATTCGTCAGTCAAAATTAATTTATGTCGTTTTCAGTTGGATTTCGGAACAGTACTACTCCTTTTTGATTCCAATCGAATTAATTTCTATTGTTCCGAAACTAATTCGTGAAATATTTATGTGTGTGGACGTAAATTGTCTGATATGTATGTATATTTTGCACGTTCAGTCGAGTAAAATTAATTTGACAAATAATCCGATGAAAGGGTTTATATTTATTTGTGTATTCTGGGTCTACTCCTTTATAAATTCCGGAACAGAAAAATACTCCGAAAACATTACTCGAAACAGCCAATCGAATTATGTTGGAGTAAGCGGAGTCAAAAAGGAGTAACTCCGAACCTCCAACCGAAAACGACATTACATGGTGATAAATGAGAGTGCCGACACCAACGCGGCGAAGAAACATTCGCCTTTCAAAATTTATTTACGGATGATAAATGAGAGTGGCCACACCAACTGCGAATGTTTCTTCGCCGCACCGAATGTTTCGCATTGGTTTCGGAGAGCCTTAAAATAAGACCGCTTCTACATAAGGACTGTGTCGCTGTCATTCCATTTTATGCACCACACTGCAACACAACACACGAGACGAATATAGTTCTTCGCCTATGAAATACATTGTAGCGATAGCAAAACACAGCTCCACAACACAACACACGACACAGGTATGGTTCTGGCTTAACTGACTCCTTCGACTTCAAAAAAAAAAAAAACAAAAAAAACGATTTTTTTTTTTTAATTTCAGGATTTTGACTGACATTTTCTTTTGTAAAGTCAAAAAAGTCGTAAGAGTCAGTCGAATGTGAACACTGTCAAGGAGATAGGTATATAACACCCGTCAAAATCAAGTATGGTTTATAGCCTAAAGCCTCAGCTACATAGACCTACTTTTATACAAAAGTGAGAAAATTCTCGCTAAAGAAAGAAGCTTGCAAAAAAACATACGAAAATTGTTCTGACACATAAATTAAACCACCATGCACAATTCTCGATTGTTTTTTTGCAACCAGGTGTCTTCGAAGTAGATATTTATTTCTCACTTTTGTACGAAAGTAGGTCCATGTAGTTGAGGCTTTATTCTGGCAACCTCACTGATGCATCACAAGTCACAATAACCTGACAAGTCGTGGTGAACTCATCTCATAAGAACTTAAAAATTATGATCTGCTCCTTGGCAGATGATCACAACTCACGATGTTCTTGTGAGGTTTATTATGAGGGCTTTCATAGAAAACGAACGCCTTATAAGAAAACAAACTCACAAAAAATTGTGTCCTGTGAGCCTCACAACGGCAGAATAGGGCTGTTTATTTTGGTAAATAAAAGAGCTGTGTGTGGTCCCTAAAGCGTATTCCAACAATAATACACCTGTTATGTCCCCTTTCACAAAAAGAATATGAAGCCGGATTCACACTTATCTCGTGTTTTGTCGTGTGTTGTCTGTCGCTATCGCTCCAATGCATTACATATCTGTTGAACTACATTTGTGTGGTGTGTTGTGTCACTTTGTGGCTCATGAAATATATGGAATGACAGCGACATACGACTCGACAACACAACACACGAGACCAGTGTGGTTCCGGCTTGACTTGCTAAAAACTTTAGTCTCTAGAAGAGAAGGGCACGAAGTAAGGGCAGTTAACAAAATCTCTCGGTCAACGTTTTGAAAAGTTTTTATTGTATTCCTTCTAAGGCCTCAACTACATAAACCTACTTTTGTACAAAAGTACAAAAGGGAGAAATTAAAATGCTCTCTAAAGAAACATGCTTGCAAAAAAACATACTAAAATTGTTCTGACATATAAATTAAACCACCATGCACAATTCTCCATTGTTTTTTTTTGCAACCAGGAGTCTTCAGAATAGATATTTATTTCTCACTTTTGTACTTTTGTACAAAAGTAGGTCTATGTAGTTGAGGCTTAACACAGTATACGTAGGGTGAGTTCAATTGACAAGGAGACAAACAAAAGTCTCTATCAATTAAAATTATCTCTTTCAATTTATTTTCTTGGCGTGAAATGTAGCAGAGATTTTTAAGGAGATTACAAAAAATTCAACAAAAATTCAACTTTTTTTTTTCTTGTGTGAAAAGGGACAATCCGAACAGAAAAAGAAGTACTGAACGGTCTCATTTTGTATAAAGCCTAAACTACATAGACGTACTTTGTACAAAAGTGAGAAATTAAAATGCTCGCTAGTGAAACATTCTTGCAAAAAAACATACAAAAATTGTTCTGACACATATTTTAAACCACCATGCACAATTTTCCATTGTTTATTTGCAAGCAGGTGTCTTCAGAATAGATATTTATTTCTCATTTTTGTACTTTTGTACAAAAGTAGACCTATGTAGTTAAGCCTTAACTATTTAAATGGCTGCATTCGGAAACCTATGCGATAGCCTATCTAACATGGCTTTCACACAACGAAACTAAGTTGCCAGAAACTGGCTAGTTTGTAGGTGAGAAGGGTGTAAGGGGAGGGGTCTTCCTTTTACACCCTTCTCACCTACAAACTAAAAATCGCCGGCAACTCAGTTTCCTTGTGTGAAAGGGGTCTATCCAACAGCAAAAGCTGTTTTGTAATCCAATGTTATTTTACACGGGAATACAACAACACGAACGTATCTGGATAGCTCTATATAGGTTTCCGAATGCGGCCAATATAAACTTATGTATGTAAACGCAGCTTGTTCGAAATCAAACTGTCAATCTGCAGCTGCTTGCTGCGCTATTTCCTTTTTGTTTTCATTCCCAGAAGTTGTTTTGAAAAAGAATTTTACACAAAAATCTTAATTTTCTTCAAAAATGGATATTTTAAAAGCTGAAATAGCACGAAAACGCAAACTTATAGAAGATAAGCAAGTTATGGTAGGTACAGAAATTACTGAATACTCCATAAATCTCATAATTATAACTTTTTACTTCAGGGTGAAAAAAGATATTATCGAAGAGGCGACTTGATTGCTAAGAACACTGAAGAAATCCTCCAGAAAATAGGGTACAAAATTGCGGAATCTGAACATAAAACAGATGCCTCACAAGAAGGAAATAGTAAGAACCTAAGTTATTGAATATTGTCATGGTACCTACAAACATTTCTTATTCCAGGCAACATACACAACTCTGTGTCAGAGACCAATATGCTCCCCAGATTGGAGGTCATTCGTCGTCTTCGTGAACGTGGCGAACCAATTTCACTTTTTGGTGAAACTGAAATTGAGTCCTTCCATCGATTGCGATATTGTGAGATCTCTCAGCCAGAAACGAATCGTGGCTTCCGAAATGACTTCCAAGAAGCTCTGGAGCAAGTCGATCAAGCATACCTTAACGAAATGTTTGCTAACGCTCCCACGGCCAAAGTGGAGAAGCAAACAGATGAAGCCGAGATAGATGACTCGGTCAGTTGGGAGTCCATCCATGAAATGGCCAAGACAATGGGCCGAGGTAACAAGGAGCACGACATGGATGTCATCATAACCCTTCTTACTTTCCTGCTTAAGCTCTGGAACGACCAGATAACATCGTATTCTGCCCAAGAAAAGCAATCGACCAAAGTCAAAATGGCCCGAGTTATTTATACACAAACAAAGGAGTACGTAAAACCGCTCTTCCGAAAGCTCAAACACAAAAACCTGCCGGATGACATTCTGGACAGCTTACGAGACATAACGAAGCACTTGTTGTCGAGAAATTACATCCACGCCAGCGATGCGTACCTAGAAATGGCCATTGGCAACGCCCCTTGGCCAATCGGTGTCACTATGGTCGGTATTCACGCACGTACTGGACGCGAGAAGATTTTCTCGAAGAACGTAGCGCACGTGATGAATGACGAAACACAGCGGAAATACATTCAGGGCCTAAAGAGATTAATGACTAAATGCCAGGAATATTTCCCAACAGATCCATCAAAGTGCGTTGAGTATGTGAGCAAGAAAGATCAGGACCAAAATTGAGGACTTATTCGATGTTAATTCTATTTTAGTTTGTAAGCCAATAAAAATGATATCGAGTAAAACTAAAATCTTTCCATTACTTACAATTTTGATGATTTGTTATTAATAATTTTGATTATATGCCTGTAAGACTTAAGATCTTTTAAATGCAGCGCACGGCACTAGTTACATGGAAAGGAAAGAATTTTTTTTTGGCACAGTGGATAAGAATAAGGTGTTAAGTATATCATGAAATTCCATGGGTGGCATTAAGTTTTGGGGAATTGGAAATTGGGGAATAAAGAAAAGAATGCTGCTCAGAGTGGGTCTCGAACCCACACATCCAGGTCAGCAGTCAAACAATATATCTACTGTGCCATTGCCACCCACGATGGTTCCTTTTGAATTTTTCGAAAATAATCAACAATCAGAAGAGTTTACCAAAACAAAAATGAAGTGATGCTATTAGTGACTTAAACTACTCCCTTCACTGTACCCTTAAGTTTAAGTTTAGTTTAGTTTATTCATCAATTCGATTACATTTAATTTCTTAGACTATGATAAAAGTACTTAATTTAATTTTTGGTGGGAACTATGTACTTAATACACAAACAACTATTAAAAATAGAAGGTTCTATTGTCTTACATTAAATAAAGCATATTAAATAACAATTAGGAACAAATTATTCAAATATTATTTAATACAAGTGATTTGAAAATGTCTCTTGAACAATTACAAAAAAAATCAACTCTGCTACAAATTAAATTTGCCTCCCTGATGCAACGGGAAATAGGTTCATTTCGACCATAATTGCTACGATGAAACTGTACATAAATAAGAAATCGACAACGTGTTGTTCTTGATGGAGCATTTCCTCCAATTACTAATGATAGTAATGGGGGACAATTAATATGATACGATATGATGTCTCTAATAAACATCACTGAAAAGTATACTCTACGATCTTGAAGAGATTGTATTCCAAACAGCAAACACCGAATACTATAGGACATTCTTGGAATCCTCCATTTCAACTTGAAGAAAGGATATCTAGTGAAATTCTTTTGAACTCTCTCAATTCTATCCCTTGAATTATTATAATATGGATTCCAGACTATGCTGCCAAACTCCAGAACCGACCTAACTAAAGAATTATAAAGTAATTTTAAGGTATAAGGATCTGAAAATTCTCTGGTGTTTCTTTTGATAAAACCAAGCATTTGATTAGTTTTGTTAATTATATAGTCATAGTGAGGTAAAAATGACAAATTGGTATCTAAGATAACTCCTAGGTCTTTCTTTTTCTCTCATATGTTTGCTGTTGTCATCAAACAAAATTGGGTTGTAATTCCTGAAACACGACAAAACTTGACATTTAGAAATATTAAGAAGAAGGTGATTCCGTTGGCACAATCATCTAATCTTGCTAGATCCTTCAAAAGGAGCGAGCAATCAGATTCACAGCAAAAAGAAGGCATTTCGAATCATTAAATACATTAGGTATGTCATTTACAAATAACAAAAACAGTAATGGCCCTAAATGGCTTCCTTGCGGAACCCCTGATGGGACAGAGATGTTGTACGAGAACGAGCAATCAATTTTTACTTTTTGAATTCTACCTGTCAAGTATGATTTTATCCACTTCAATAAGGAAGAGTGAATACCTAGGGAAGTTAATTTATGAAGTAAGATGTTATGATTTATTCTATCGAATGCTTTCGCAAAATCTGTGAAAATAATATCTGTTTGACACATCATTTCCATATTTGATATGATATCGTGAGCCATTAAAGCTAAGTTTGTCGCAGTTGATTTACCTGACACAAAACCATGTTGGAAAACTGATATGTGGCTACGAAACAAAACTGAAAGTTTGTTACAAACTAGCTTCTCGAATATTTTTGGTACGGCAGAAATTTTACATATTGGCCTATAATTAATAATTTCCTGCCTTGACCGCGATTTAAAAATTGGATACAAAAACGAGATTCTCCAGCTATCCAAAAAATAGCCTTCGCCAAGTGAAAGATTGAAAATTATCAAAAAGTGGTTCAGCTAACGCAATTGCACAATTTTTTAAAAGACAAGCAGGAATCCTATCGGGTTCTTCACTTTTATTGGCATCTAATCCAGATAGAGCCTCTTCAATTTCTTTACAACTTAGGTTAACCGAGCCGAAGTCGACAATTCTATTTACGGAAGGCATCTCTTGGATACTTCCACTTTCTCCCAGTACTCTTGGCCCGTTTTAAGAAAAGCTGAAAACTAAACCTCCAAGAATTAGAAACGCAAAAACTCTCTATCCCAGTCTCAAATCTTATTTTGTCGTTTTTTTATACAAAAAAAGGAGATTTGAGACTGAGAAAAAGCTACATATTTGCATAGCAGCCTTTATGTCTCCCAGCGATGATGATTTTGAGGACGAAGACACGTTTGGTACCAAATGATCCACACGCGTTTGTATACTGCAGTGGCTCGTACTTACCAAAGTGATAAAGATGCTACCATTTTTGCAAAAAGAAAACTGTGTTTTTACACCTTGGATTACATTATTGCGTAAATAATATTCAGTACCTTGCTGACTTGAGTTTTTTTTTAAGACTAATGTAGGTGGAAATGAAAAATGTAAAAGTTCGGAAACTTCAAAGTTTACTTTCCATTCCTGCATACAAATATTGTCCGTTAGAAATTTTGTCCACTTTTTTTTCAAATATTAGGTGTATTCACGATCCGATGCAACTGGTCTAGTATCATTGCAAAAGTGTAAAATTCAAAAATGTTCTTGCTCTACAACAACAACACTGCCTTAAATCTTGCAACAGTTATGCATTTTTGCATACCTTAACCCCATTGCAACATGGAGTGTAAAATTTCCCTGGTGTAGTTGTCAGTTTGGAAGAAAATTTTTCAATTTTACACTTGCAATGATACTAGACCAGTTGCATCGGATCGTGAATACCCCTATTGATATTTCCTCTCAATAATACCAGCTATCTTTAGGTAAGCTATTTTTTTTTTTTTGCAAGAAATTAATAAATTTACCTACCAAAGAACCATTTTTTCGATTTTATCGAAAACGGTACAATTGGTTTAGATCAAATTAGTATTGTTTTATAATACTTAGGACACAGAAAAGTTAGATTTTTTTTGTGGGACGAAATATAGGACGGCTGAATTTTGTATATTTGAAAGAGGACTATTAGAAATTATTAAGTCCTGTTTGAAATCCGCCATTTTGGAAAACGCGAATCGATCTGTATCTCCGAAACTGTTGATCTTAGAGGAAAAATTGTAAGGCCACACATGTACAAAATTAAACCATCTTTCGTTCATATACAGGGTGTCCAGTAATTCGTGTGCCATATTTTGGGATATGATTCTTGGTCATATTCTAAGAAAAAAATTGTTCTACAGTAAAGTCTGGGCCCAGATCGCGTAAGACTAAAACGATTGTTCGATTGAACGATCGTCGTTTTGACTATTGCTCTCTCTATATTTTCCTATATGTGTGTATACAGGCAGCTATCGTCAAGACGACGATCGTTCAATCGAACAATCGGTTTAGTCTTACGCGATTTGGGCCCTGATTTTCAACTTTGATATTACTTTTTGAGGATTTAAAAAAGGCTAACTTTGGTGTACCCTGACCCATGTTAAGATCACTTCTCGGTCGGTAGAAATGGTAGGGATCTCATTTATGACTTTTTTTTATTAAAAATACTAGCCTATAAAACTGCGTTTAAATTGAGCTGCTATGTTATTAGGGTTGCCAGATATTCAATTTTAAATGGTGTTCAATTTTTTTTGCCCGAGCAAAATTTTGACTGAGGTAAATTTTTTTTTTTTAAATGCGTAATAAACATAAAGTTTTCTTATTTTTACCTGATGAACAAAACAATAATAAAAAAAAACTCATTAATAAGTGCACCCAAAAACCCATACATTTTATGATACTTGGGAAAATCTAAAACAGATAAAAAATCGAATTTTGAGATTTTTTACTTACTTTTATTGCAGCACTTGACAATGTGAGTGGTTTCCAAGAATTGATTGTTTTTATGTAATTTTTAAGACTGTGCACTCGTGAAAAGGGTTAAAAGTGTACTTATGCCTACTTGACTTGCTGTCAAAACCCTAATACCAACTTACCTCTTCTCAGGGAGTGTTAAATTTGGGATATAAATGTTGGGTAATGGGTAAATTAACCAAATAAGTGGTATAAAAGAATAGAAAAACCAATTCATTCGATATGATTAAAGTTGGATAAGAGCGCTTTTTGAAAAGAGACTCGAATTTTGTAACTGGTTGCAAGAGAGAACCTTGGCTGACAACCAGTTTATAAACAGAATTCTTTGGACAGACGAATCTCAATTCACAAGAGATAGTATTACGAATTTCCATAATCTCCATTCATGGAATTCGAGCAATCCACATTCAAGACGGCAAAGATCATTTCAGCAAAGATTCAGTGTCAATATGTGGGCAGGTGTAATTGGAAATAAATTAATCGGGCCTTTCAAATTTCCACCCGACTGAATTCTACTAACCATCTGGAGTTTTTACAAAATAATCTACCAGACCTGTTGAAGGATGTTTCAATGCTTCAACAAGCTTGATCATATTTCGAACAAGATTGTGCTCCGCCCCACTATCGTCGTGAAGTTAAGGATTGGCTGCATGAAGTATACGGTGATAGATGCCTAGGCAGAAATGGACCAATTCACTGGCCTGCAAGATCTCCCGATCTCACTGTACTGAACTTTTTTGTTTTTTGTATGGGGATGAATGAACGAAATCGTTTACTCATTTGAAATAACTTTAACTGATTAGTAGTAGCCCGTAGCGTAATGGTTAGTGCGTTCGACTGTCACACTGGAGGTCTGGGATCGCTTCCCAGCCTCGTCCACCTAAAAACTAAAAAGTTTTTTTTCAGAGCTACTGCCTCTTGCGTGGAATTGACAAATCCTCCAAGAGTATCACTTGTCACGAATAAGTGCTACTCGTCTAGCCGTTCGGAATCGGCATAAAATTGTAGGTCCCTTCCATTCCTGTCGAAAGGCGCACACAGGAATGGTTGCGAGTTGTTAGTCACTAGGCCCTGGTTCTTCATGAGCCGTTGTGCCCCTGATATATTTTATTTTTTTTAACTGAATTAGAACAAGGATTTCCGAAGGATCACTAAAAGTAAGGCAAGAGTTATCGAGAATAAGCATTCAAAATGAAAACGAAAAACGGGCTCTAGCATGCAATCAAAACGCAGGAGGGCACTTTGAGCACTTATTATGATTGTATTTGTGTGTACATAAAATACAATTTTTTTAAAACTACACAAATTATTTTTTTATTCAAACCCTTTACACCTGAGGGCAAAAAATCATTTTTTTTTTAAATTTAACCCGTATTAGATTTTCCCAAGTATCATAAAATGTAGAAGTTTTGATAATGACTCATTTGCCATTCCTTTATTTAAAAATTCACATCTTCTATTTAATAGCATCAACGACATCTTTTACAGTATTTTACGGATATATGAAACACTCATATAAGAAAAACTCGGTTATAAGAAATGCAGTCTTTTTCTTTGAACTCCGTTTGAAATTGATCGTATAGAAGAAACTCGCATAAAAGAAAAACACGGCTTTAAGTAATCATTTCCTTGCAGTAATATTAATTTCAAGAACAAAAAAGTACGCCTATAAGAAATTTACTTCATCATTTTTTAATTTACCGTTGCCAAAACTAGTTTGTGCCCATAAATGTGCTTTCATGGTTAATGACAACTTTTAATTTTTGCAGAGACAGTTTAAAAAGCGCTAGAATAGGTACTCAGTACATATGTGTTATTGCTTGGTTTTGTGTCTCTTTTGTTTGGGAGAGCTACGATATCTCGCAAACTTAAATCTCGAATAACGAAATCTCGCATTTTTTTATAAATCCCGGAATACGAATTCTCGCAAACTAATAAACCAGCTTTTCATAAACTCGCAATAACAAAATCTCGCAAATTTCACCTAAAATCTCGCAATTTAAAATCTCGCATTAACACGTGACGTTGGAAAATTCCGCACTGAAAAATAAAATCCTGCAAATGGAAAATGAAAAATCAGAGGCCTAAAAAGGGAGATAAAATCCTTAAACCCAAAACGCCGGTACTGTTTATTACAAACTAGCCGCCCGTGCTCGCGTTGTTTCGCAAACTTTAAAAAATAATACCTATTTTATTTGCTATAAATACCTTCCTACCTACTTTTTAATTTTTTTTTAAAGCTTCCGGATACACAATGTTTTTGCAGTGTAACTATTTTATAAATATACCTATGAAGTGTTTTTTAAGACTGAATATTCGCGAAACACCATTTAATTGCTTTAATATTAATTGTACCTCTTTCTTTTGATACACACGACTGTAAACTGTTTTTCCCGTCATTTTAAGATCTCAATCTTGAAGATCCGACCATTAGAAGTCAAGTTATACGCTTTTTACTCGAACCAAATCATTTTTGTTTTCCACCCGGAAAACGGGTTGGCTACGAAATCTCGCAATTACAGAAACCCGCTTTTCATAATCTCGCAATTACGAGAACCCGCTTTTTATAATCTCGCATTTACAAAAACCCGCAAGCTAAAATCTCGAAAACTAAAATCTCGCATTAAAAAACATATAAGACTTATAAGTTACGTTATATTAGGTTTTTCGTTTGTGTATGTTGTCAGCTGGTGAGCTTTCAGTTTATGCACAATAAACAGTACTACCCAATTGCTTTGCGGGTTCAAGGATTTTTACTCCGTTTTCGGATCCTCTGTCCCGCTCACGCGACTCCGTCGCTCGGGTATACTTATTATTTTAGGAGTTATGCCCGAAGGAACAAAATAATTCTTTCGTCTTTATATAATAGTTAACATAAACTGAAAGCACACCAACTAACAACATAAGCGCCTGCCTGGCGATTGAGCATACCCTAAGCGGAGCGAGGCGCTATGGGACCAAATGATGAAATCTATCATAAAAATGGTTTTGACGAATTTCGTAATTTCAAAAACCTTATGATGGATTTACATACTAGAAAAGTGGTTCTTTACGACACATCACTTTTTTTGATCCTGTATTTTTATAGGTGTCTAAAATGAACTTTAAAGGTGATAGTTCGATATTTTATATCATTTCGAATTTTAAGAATTGAATGTTTGAAGTCAATTATTTCGTAAATTTCTGAATAGACTTAATTAATGTTATACATTTTTAAAAAGTCCAATTTTTCTTCTTTACAAAACCGTTACTTTTGTTACAACTAAATGAAACTGTAAAATAATAAAAAAATATGAGTAAAATACGGCATATTTTATTTTGCCTCCGGCTGCCTCCGCTAAGATATTGCTTGTTTTGTATTCTAAAAATATTGTTAATAAAGGAAATAAAATTTTGCGCATATTCTTCGAATTCCTATAACTTTAGTAATATCAACTGACAAAAAAAATTAAATTTTGACACAACTATAGTCACTTTATAAGAAAAAAAATATAAGAAAAACTCGGATATAAGAACGAAATTTCTTGGATTATCAGAGCTCCTTATCTCCGTGTTGTACTGTAATACTTTTGTCTCAAAAAGTACCTATTCATCCGATTTCGATAAATTTTATATGGTTGGAAAGCCATAGGAGACTGCACATACACACTGCCGATCACTGTCCGCATTAAAAAAAATTATTTTGAAAACTAAAAAAAAAATGTTTGAATTTTAATTTGTAAGTAAATTGATTGACTTAAGAGTGTGTCAATGTCAGTTTAAAAAAAAAATTGTCCTTTTAAATAATTACTGTATTTTATGAATAGAACAACATTTCCCCTCGAAAACCAACTTCAGACCATACATTTTTGGGAGGGGTTTACAGTTTATAGTTTTACACTTTTCCCTTTCACTCAGATATTTTATTGACTTTTTCGATACTTGTTTTTTTCTTATGAAATTTATATTGTAGGTATAATGTTCGAAAGTTCCATCTGGTGATGAAGTTTAGACATATTTTGCTTGTTGCACTAAAAATTGTGTCATAATTCTATAAAATTGAATATAACTTATTCTAAGATGGTTGTATGAAATTTTCTTTACTTTCATAAGATTGGGCATTAAAAACTTCCCTTAATTCATATGCCATATTTTAAGATTTTAGTCATACAAATATGGCGATTATTATTAAATTTATATTTTTTTCAATTGTTCACAACAATCACTTCTATGTCACTTTTTTATTTACTTTTAAAGTCTATTTTTCACTATTTATACAATCTTAAAATCTTAACAAACTTACTTTCTTTCTTACTTACTTTCCTCACGTACACTGTATATGTTATGTGACAAAAGCCTCTTCCTCTATTTCTTGTACAATGAACGCAGCAAACAATGCTTTGGCGCCACAGCAAGTAGCCGTCTACCTTCACTCACTGCGACCCTGTGTCAATGCATTTGTGTTTGTGTAACCCACCCAATTTGGAAAAATGCTTACATTTTTTCTGGATATGCCTTTTCCTGTACTTCTTATACTGTGCAGGGTTGTCAGAAATTTATAATGACTGCCTTTGTGATTTCGAAGTAAGGGGCCAGTTATAGCTATCATTGAAAACCATCATTGAAAAAGTTAGCTGTTGATTTTGAGACCCTTCGAAAGTTTAATCATTGATTATTTTAATGCAAATAT
This sequence comes from Melangyna quadrimaculata, assembly GCA_949320155.1. NCBI lineage: Eukaryota > Metazoa > Arthropoda > Insecta > Diptera > Syrphidae > Melangyna > Melangyna quadrimaculata. The sequence continues at coordinate 455,853,516 of OX439483.1, read as the reverse complement.
AGATTAGAACTTCAAAATTATTTCTCATCAAAAAAAAAAAATCATTTTGACCCATATTTTGCCCATAACGTAACTTTTAATTTTTTCAATGATCATTTGTAAGGTAGTTCATCATTGAAAAATTAAAAGTCATTTTATGAGAAAAGTTGTGAAAAACTGAATTTTTTTTTTAACTAAAAACAAATATTAAGTCAACTAGCCTTAATTTGGCATTAAAATAATCATATATTTTTTATTCAAAATCTCTCAAAATTGACAACTAATATTTTCAATTATGGTTTCCAATGATAGCTATAACTGGGCCCTAAACAAAAACAAACCCTTCAAGCAAGCGAGTCCGTTTTGGATCTGAAACCAGTTCATAAACGAACCCAATACCGGATCCAAAACGATTCCAAATCGGATCAAATTAGTATGGAAATTAGAATCACCACGGAGCCATTATGTGAATGTATTGTGATAGAGAGAGAGTCAGAGAGTATTTCAATTCACCATACTCAGAAAAAACGGAGCCTAAATGGAATCCAAAACGGACCAACAAAAATGAATGAATCGAGGCATACCTGTGCATACCCAAATGGATTGTATTAAATAGAAACTTCCCCATCTAGTCGAGTTTCTACATTGCATCCAAGAAAAAAAAAAAAACAGAATTTTGTTAATTTCAAAACTTTATTTTTATTTATCAATTATAAAAGGTACATTATATATTTCCACAACTAAACATAAACATATAATAAACTTGTATTTTCGATTGGACATTTCTTAAAGTTTTCACAAGAAAAAAAGATAAATAAGCAATAGTCTACGCCGCGCTACCTACAAAACTGAACTAAAAAAAAAGTGCTGGAAATTTAAACAAAATGACTGTACTCTCTCTATTTCTCCGTGCATACAAGAATTCTCTCGATTTTTGTTCTTCCTTTTACATGCGTACACAGAAAATTTATTAAAGTGTGTGACACTCAGTTTTTATGGATTCCCAAGTGATTCCAAAGTGAACCGAGAAATTCGGGTCCGTGATTTTGCTTGAAGGGAATTTGTGGTGATTGTTTGAAATTAAATTAATTTTACTATTAATTTTGAAAACATGCGCAGAACTGAACAAAAATGAAAACGCTAATGATATTACCATAATGTATCTTGAACTCAATTAGCATTTATTTTTTTTCTATCTTTAAATCCTACAACTGTTTTAATCACAGGATTTTAAAATCCTAATTTTTTAAGATTTGTTGAGAACTGTATAAGGCCTAATACATTCGCTTTCCATTAAATTTAAATTCGCTATTAAAAGTTAGAAATTGATTTTAAATATTTGTTTTTATTCACCCTTCCTTAAGCAATTTTAAATGACGTTTCCTCTTTTAACTAATTGTCTAATAAATTTAAAATTGGGTTTAGGTAAAACGACAAGATCCACTTATTAAGGGGGATGTTTAACCATAATAGAGGGTTAACGAACTGTTTCTTTTATTCACTCTCGATATTTTGTTTGCTTTTTTTTGTAATCGTAAGGTGCGATGTGGGAAAAAAAAGCAAACAAGATTAAAAAAAAAACCTGCTGGTGCAAAAACAATCTGCAACTATTTTAATGTTTTTGATGCACTGAATACGAATAAGACCTCAAAATTACCATATAACGTTTGGTTTTTGAAAATCTCCAATAAAAGTGGAAAAAACTGTTTTGCAACGATTTTTGAATGCAATATAGCGAAAACCCTAAGAAATTTTTTAGGGGCTGGATTTTTATCAGTGCACCAAAAATATTCTGAAAAGTATAGTTTGTTTTTCCAGGGTTTTTTCAACTTTGCCAGTTTTTCTTATTCAAATCACACTATATTAAGAAACACAAAACAAACTATCAACGCTAATTAAGAGTGAACAAAAGACTCTCTTTTAAATTTAATTTAGTGCTAAATTGATAGTTCATTAGTCAAAATAAAATAAAAATGCAAACGATATTAAAAAAAAAACAGAGCCACTTATCTAAAGGCGAGTGAATGAATCAAAAAATTAATGAAGTGCTCTGAATGACAATTTTATATTAAGCGCGATATAAGTTGAAACGACACAATTCAGTTAAAAAATAGACTGTGAATAAATTAGGCCTAAGATTCAGAATTATCAAGGTTTTTTTTTTCAATTAAAATCCATTTTTTTTTAAAGATCTTTGTAGCCAATTTTAGCGTTACTTCTGTTGAAATAATAATAAAATAATCATTCTAATTATTTGCATGGCGTGTTTTTTTTTTAATTCTTGAAATCTTCATCAATTTTTAAATTTAAAACACCAACACATTTTTAGTTTTTTTCCGTTAGAACTCCAATTATAAAACTAATAGCATAAAAAGACCAACAATCGTGCATACCTTACTAGTTTTTTAAAATTGTGGAATTTTTCATCAACTTTTAAATAAACAATATTAAAAATCAAATTTATGGGTCACTCACACACCAGTATGAAATTTGTTGCTCATCTCTGATAATTTTGATACAAGAATGTAGCCCCACCGAAATACCAGTTAAAGAAACGAGACCGAAAACCATAAAAACCGTTATAAGTTGAAAAGGAAGCGAAAACGAGAAAATATCCTCTTAAGTTTTTCGACTTAAAATATCCTCAGGAACCCATGGTTTTCGTCTTGACTGGTGACATTGGAACAACTTGTTTGTTTGATTTTGTGTCAAAAAAAAAAAAACATCGACATTTTAATGAAATTCAACATTACGATGACGGAGAAAACTATTAGTTTTTTGTGTTGGTAATACCCACCCTGTCTTGTCAAAGTGTGTCAATTTGCGTCTTTCAATGACAAGTGGAAACCTAGCATTATATTTGTTTTTTTTTTTTTGGCTATACCTACATTTTATACCGTATTGGATAAAACCGCTATAAATCCAATTTTTATTTGTTCAATACATTTGCACGCACAATATTGTAGTACCTACATAAGAAAAATACGCTTTATAAAATGACAGATAAAATGTTTACATTACCCGTGTTTTATTGGAAAAGCTATCCATAGTAGTATTCCATAGTAGCTATCCATAGTAGGATTTTACATGAATAACAAATACAACATCGGCAGTATGAATACTGCCGATAGAAGTTAAAGTAGAATTATACTGCTGGATGAGTTTTCCGAGGATTTTTGGTGATTTCATACTCAAATGTTGGTTACTATTAGTTTTTTCGTGAAGTTAATTTTGACTGCTTCTGGTTCTCACAAATATATTTTTTTTTTAATATTCTGACGGGTGTTCTTTCAGTTAGTTAAACCAATTTCGAAATATAAAAACCAGGCTACTGCGGATGCGATTTTTGGTAATTTTCTACTGCACTATTTATAGAATGCCAAAAAAAAAACACGGGTATTAAGTCGTCACTAACAGTACCAACCTTGAAGGATCATTTTTTTTTGTTTTTGTAATTCGCTGAACCGATTTAAATTATGTTCTTTTATCTAGAAGTTTATTTAATGTTAAAATAATATTGCATTTCCAAATCGTTTTTATTCAATTAATTTCTTACAACCTACAATATTAAACAACAGTTGTTCTAAAAGACAAAAAAAAAAAACACCAAACTTTTAATTTGTTTATTTGTAGGTATTATTTTTTTATTTATAAAAAAGAAAATACTTTGTTACATAATGTTTTGTCATGTCCGTTTCAAAACATTCAAAAATCGAAGCTTAAAATTTAATTGAAATAAATATTAATACATTTAAATTAAAAGTCATAAATAATTAAATATAGAATTAAAAAGAAAAAAAAACTTAACTAAAAAAGGTCTAAATAAAAGTAGAATGAAAATAAAAAAGTTAAAAACAAAATATTATTTGGATTGAAAGAAAACAAAAACAATGTTTTAAATAAAAACATCATCATCAAAAAAGTTTTGAACGATTCGAGAGTCTAATGGGAAAAATTGCTTCCAAAAAAAACTATTTCAATTATTTTGGGGGTCTTATATAATGCTTATGAGGCCCTTTTAGTTTTTCGAATTAGACTCGCAAAGGTCGCCTTCGTTGTTCTGTGGGAATTTATCAACTGGATTTACTATACTAAAATACGTTTAAGTATACGTTTAATTTATCAACTGGATTTACTATACTAAAATACGTTTAAGTATCGTAGACAAATTTTTGTTCTAACTCTATTAATACACACACACCATACATACACGCGTCCTATAAGCTATACATATATCGTTTAACTGCTCTTCGCTTCATCTGGACTCGGAACTGGCTCGTCCTCGAAGTCTTCATCATCACCGAAAAGCAGGGCTTCTAGACTCGTTTCGAATGGTGTCTTCTTTCGTGGTGTGGGCTTGGGTGTTGTTGGAGCAGGACTAGCCGTCGTAGTGGGGGTAACTTCCGGTGCGGCTGAGGAAGTTCCTGTAAGGGCTTGAGGAGTGGGACTTTGGTTGGTTGTTGATGATGCTTTCGCGGTTGTAGAACTCGTTGGGCGGGGTGTTGTTGTGGTGGTAGTTGGTGTGATAGTAGTTGAGCTTGTTGGTACTACTGATGTTGATGCGGTCGAGCTTACCGTTCTGGGTTCCACTCGGGTCAATGCTAAGGCAAGAGGTCGTTCATTTTTCGATTTTTCATCTTGCAGAGCTTCCTCATCGTCGTGCTTGTAACCTGGTGGGTAGATCGGCTTGAATCCTCCTTGCAATTCCGGCTGGAAGCTATCGAGCTCAAAAGATTTCGTGGTAGATTCTTCTTCATCTGAAGATCCAGCTGAAGATACGTCCGCCCGGTTGATATTGTTCTTCTCGTAGATTGACGCTACATGCCGTTCCGTTGTGCCATGGAAGATGTTCCAACCGTTAGAAGCGATAGGAGAGCTTGTTGCGGTGTCAAGACTCATGCTCGGATAAAAAGGAGCCATGAAGTCCTTCTCGAAATTTTGACCTCTCGTGTCTAGATCTTGATTAAGTGTGTCTTCAGTTTGCTGATCTCGAATCTCTCGAATCACTGGAGTTGCCAAATTGACGCTTGAGAATCGATCCTGCATGTTAGGGTGAATTCCATGGTAGTGGTTAGGTTCTGTGGGGGTGTAGGCAATAGCTATTGGAGTCTCAGTAACAGCACTCTGTGGATAAGCTCCATTCACAATTCTTGGTGCAATCAGAACTCCTGGATCCCGATCAAGCCTGTCAATCTCATTGTGGTATTTGGGGCCGAAGCCGGAGTAAGAAGGATTTGGCATTTCTAAAGGATATGGGAATTTATCCTTAGACTGTTTTTGCTGAAGAGTATGCACTTTGTTCTTAACAACCAGAATGGGTTCCTGTGGTTGATCTCGAATGACTGAGAATGGTGTATTTTGGTAATCGTTTCCAGAGCCTGTGACTGCTCCAGATTCTAGTGGAGCCACCACTGGAACTGGCTCCTTCGTTTCAGCCGACTCATTGATATCATGTTCAGGGCTGTTCATTGATGGCTTGACTGGATAAACAACATACAGTCCCTGAGTAGGACCAGTTTTCTCGAACGATGTTGGTGACTCTCCCGAGACCTTAATCTCACCCGATTCTTCAGAGGATTTCTGTTGGGATTTGAGCATTTGAAGTGTGACTACTGGTTCGAGCTTGATTTCTTCCTTTTCATCGATCTTCATCACTGGCTGAGGAGGATCATTAATAACGAGATCTTCTTCTTCGAAAGCAGCTAGTCTCTCGGTAGCTGGACCACTTGGTGGTTCTGGTCGAGGTTGGTAAGGGTCTGGGATGGTCTTGTACACTGCATGGCGCTCATATCCATAGTCAAGTGGTCTCTGGAGCTGTGGAAGTTGTTGTGGACGACGGAGATAGTTGCGATCTACAAACTGCGGAGGATATGGTGAAACTCGATAGATCCGACGGCTTGCCTCTTGAGGTACTGGTGGGGGACCACCGGGGTACTCAGGAACCCGAGTTACAGGATACCGCCCAGCAACGGGTTGCCGACGATGTGAGAACTGTGGTGAGCCAGGCCGCTTCTGGAATTGTGGATGCTGAATGCGAATATTGCCGGGCTCCTGATTGAAGTTCGTTGGATGACCTTGCGAAAGTTTAGCATTTGGACGGAATTGTGGAAGGATATTAGGCAATGTTCGATCAGAGTTCGGGCGGTTCATGCCTGGGATTGGTTTGCGAGTGAATTCGTTGTACATGTAAGCAGGTGGTTGTGATCCCGGTGGACCATGGTTGGGACCATTTGGTCCATTTGGAGTGTTTGGTCCAAGTGGGAATGGTGGCCTATTGTGAATAGGACTCCTGCTTGGATGCTCATGATACTCTGGTGGAGGACGAGAATGGAAGTGTGGTGGTTCCATGTGCTGGGCAGGTCTATGACCTTCACTTTGCGGTGGATATGACTGGAAGGGCATCTGTTGCGGTCGTTCCGGCGTTCCATGCTGTTGAGCATGGTGGTCTGTTGGTCCTAGGTTTGAATTCTGAGCTTGATTGTGGCGATTGAGATTGAGAACTTCATGTTGTTGAATGAGGACATCTCCCTGATTCTCGGTATTGTATTGGATTTCATTTGCCTGTGTGTTAGGAGTGATTGCAGATGTTGCGCTAACCTCTGGACTTGGGAAAACAACTTGGTTACCAGCCTGCTGCATCTGAAGGTGCATTGTTAGGGGTTGAGCGTGTCCGTTCACTGAGCTTCCATCGGCTGAACTATCAGAGGTCTGACCCTCGTTAGCTGGGAATCTTATATTGCTTGAAACTAAGAGTTCCTGGGTCTGCTCTTGATTTCCAATCTGCTGGAAATTGATGGTGTTCTTGTTCGTGTTTTTGTCCTGTTGTGGATAAGCGGCATTGATGTCTTCATTGATGACCGTACCATATTGAACTGGTGGCTCTTTGGAGAACAGAGGCTCTTTCTCAACGCTTCCCATGAATGAATTGGTTCCGACAGTTTGTTGGCTGCCCAACACAAATGTAGCTGATTGCTGTCCTGGCGAGATGACAACATTGTTAATGTTCGAAGTGGGGTGGTATTGCATCACATTAGGCTGTTGAACTTGGTATTGAACGTATTCTCCATTGAAGCCACTACCTTGACCTTGAGTTTGGTCCTGTTTCTCTGAGTTCAACTTGTTCTGATGGGTTTGTTTCGATGGATGAATTGAAAGAGTTGCTTGAAGTGGGTTAAGTGGTTGCCGTGATTGGTTGATAGGGCTACTTGGCTGCCTAGTGCTGCTAGGTCCAACAGTTGTTGCCTGGTGCATAGAGAATGGAGATGGTTTTGATGGTGAAATTGGTCTCATTAGATTACCCTGAGCGTCAAGGCCTTGATTTTCAGAAAGTGAGTTTGCTTCTTCTTCGTCGGCAAAGCTGTTGAAAAGATCTGCCAATGACAAGTTCGGTTCGTTCTTTTGACCAACGCTATTATACACATCGCTGGCATCTAACATTGGCTTCTTAGTAGTTGATGATGGAATTGGGCTAAAAGAAGGTGGACTATCAGAAAAGATGACAGGATTGTTGACAGTTGTGGTCGTTGTTGGATCTGTTGGGAAGATCGAAGCCTGCGGAGTTGTTTTACGAGTTGAAGTCGTACTGGGCGTTGTCTTGGTTGTTTTCGGAACAGCAGTGGTGCTTATTTGCTTTGTAGTTGTTGAAATTGGTGTGGTGGACTTTTGTGGGGGCTTTGTTTGTGGTTTGGTTGATTTCCTAATCTCTTCGGAAGATGTTGGAAGCGGTGATGAGGGTTGGTTGTACTTCTTTGTCGGTACAAACTTCTTTCTTGTTGTAGTTGTTGGAGCAGTGGTAAATGGAGTTGTTGATGAAATGGGTTTCCTTGTGGTGTAAATTCTTGGAGGTGGTGTGGTTGTCGAAACAGTAGTGGTAGTCCTTGAAGTTGTTGGATAGACAGCGGAATCAGTAGCTAATTGCAACCTTGTAATGTTTCTCTGAAGATTGTAATAATGGGGTGATGATGCAGATGTGGTCACAGAAGTTGGCAGAACCGATTGACCCTTCTTCGAATTATAGTTTTTGTTATTTCCTTGATATTTTAAGTTCGCATAGGAGCTTGAAACTAAGGGATATACAAATTTTGAAGATGAATATTTGACAGGAAGATTAAGGAAGTCATGGAAATTCGGAGAAGTTCCACTAAGAACAATTTTCTCCTTCGGATCGAATACTTCATTAGCTGAGGTCTCAAATCCAGCCTTCTTTGAACTGAAATCTAATTGCCCAGAAATAGGATCTTTACCAACATAAAATGGTTTGCCATCGTTAAATATTTGATTCGGTAGAACATAACCCGAAGGAACAAATTCATCTTCTTGAGAGTCGCTAGTGTCACGTGCTTCAGGTTTAAGATTCTCCTCGGATGTGGTGGGAAGAGCTGCACCGAGGGTGCTCAGCGCCAGGGCGATAGTTATGACTATCTTAAGCTTCCCCATTTAAACTGAAACAAAAAGAAAGTTGAGCTGTATTAAAAAAAGGGCTCTTGGTCAGTAAAATTAAAATATTTAAATATTTGTTAAAAGTGAAACTCTCTTTGTTGTTACTTTTATTTTTTTTTTAATTCAACGAGTGTCTTCCGAGTATATCTACAATTAATTTAAGTGTGAAATATTTCTTTTCAAACACTTCTTTTATGGCTAGAACAAGTGTACAGAGCTGAAAGACATTGTTGGTATAGCCAAAGCCATCAGTCGAATTGGCATTTTTATTGAAATGTCTCTTTTTAACTCTTCTCCATGTGTATCTTCTTTTATTAAATCAATTTTTTCATTGCATTTCACATGAAAATAAAATATCATATACTTGATGCTTTTGCTATACAAGTTTTGGTATCTTATGACGTTAACGTTCGTGGTTTGCAAGTATTACCTTTTACGTTAGCGGGGAGACAGAAATGCGCGTTCATTAAATGGAAGAAGTTGAAAATAGCATTTTGTAGTGTGTAATTTCTTTTGACCAGCATATAAGAACTGTGACAGACTTGTACCATCAAGAAAAAGAAAGGGTGAGGGTGTTTGAGCGGTAAGGAACTTCCTCATATTAGCCAAAGTGGTAAGTTTTCTTTAGAAGAACAAACTTACACCACTCTCACGTTACAAATTTTAAATATACAACCTTATAATTAACATTTATCTAAAACTTTTTTACAATGGGGCGTATTTATAGTCATTTTTAACCTGGGTCTAAGTTAAACATAGGTTTAGTTCAATTTTCGGACGTTGATTCTATGTTTTTAAGTTTATCATTTCAAAATATTTGAAGCTTTTTATGAAGTATACCAAGTTAATTATCTTATAAAAATATAAAACCAACAATTTTAAATTAAAATCGGTCTGTATTCATTGAGCTAAAATTGTCTTAAGCTGTAGTTTAGTTAAACCTGGGTCTATCTGCGACTATGAATAATGCCGCAATGTATTTAAAATTATTAAATAAAAAAGAAGGGTTGTAAGACTGTCAACAAAAAGAACGATACATGGAATTTAGACAATAAAAAAAATATACACTGGGTCGCATTAACTTGTTCTTGTGGCTTACAACTAGTGAACTAGAATCTATTTAGACGTTAAGGGTGTAAAAAGTAATGGTTCGACAATATTTTTCTATCAAGAAAATAATACAAAAAAAAATCAAGTTAACATAGTAGTTTTGAAATTTTTTGATTTTATTTTTTTCTTAAAATAAAATTATTCGTACCAATTTTAAATGTACCTATATATACAGGGTGGGCCTAAAACAAGTTTCTTTTTAAAAATGCAATGAAATAAACAAAATAAAATTGTAGGTATTATGACTTTATTAGTAAGACCAAACATTCTTATTAATAATGTAACACAATGTGCGTCGTTCAAGTGGCTTCTGTCACTTCAATTTTCCAAGACCTTGTTGATGGTTTCGGGCTGTAATTCACGGATTGATTGGATGATATTGGCCTTAAGTGCGTAAATCGTTTCCAGATTGTTGGCATAACATCGGTCCTTCACGGTTCCCCACAAAAAAAAAGTCCAAAGGGGTCAAATCGCAGCTTTGAGGCGGCCAATTGACATCGCCAAGAGGGCTGATAACACGATTTGGGAATTTGGTGCGCAAATCCATCCTGCATGAACCAGAGGTCGTCCAAACCAATGTCTTCTTCAGTAAAACAAAAAGTTTGTTAACATGGCTCTAACGTAACGTAACGCCCTCTGTTGACCCAAACGTTGATCCCAGCCTCATTTTCGGAGAAAACTGATACAATGATGCCACCACTCCACAATCCGCACCAAACTGTCACTTTCTGTGGATGCATTGGCTTCTCGAAAGTAACTTGCGGGTTTTCTGAGCCCCAGATATGGCAATTTTGTTTTTTCGTAACGTAGCCGCCGAGATGAAAATGCTGTTCGTCAGAAAAGATGATTTTTCGCCTCACTCACTTTGGAAATAAGTTTTTTATATATTTCCCGACGTTGTTCAAGCGTACAGCGACTAATTTCGTTCCGTGGAGGTATGATACCAACTTTTTGTCAAGATTTCGAGCAACAGGTTGGCGGTGTCAAAATAAGATAGGATTTAAAAAGAAACCACTAGAAGGCGCACTCTTTACATTATGCTTATATTGACGTACCTACTCATATGCTTATTCCATTTAAAATCTTATTAAGAATAAAAACAGAAAAAATGTATCTCCAATATCTCAATCATTTTTGTAAATATTGAAAAATAAAAATAACAAATCTGGGTCAGCAAAAAGTGGAACTGTCAAAATTCGCAACTAAAAAGATCAACCATGTACATAAATACACAAAAAAGGGAAACCAGACTGAAATATCAAAAACTTACCACCCAAAATGATCTCAATTATCACGAAAGGCCACACCGATCTGATTCACATAAAAAAAAATATCCAAAAAGTAAATAAAACATAATAACTGAATTAATAAGCAGGCGAAGTTGACGATGATGATAATGATGATGGCCAGCCATCAGAAGAACTATACAAAAAAGGAAAAAAAGGTGAAAGTGAAATCTATAAGAATATTTATGTGTTTTTTGCTGGCCAGGCCGCACCATCATCATTGGTAATAGCAATCTTCCTCATGCCAAGATAATTATTTATTATACAAAATTGGAATAAAATTCCGGGGTCCAATAAAACGATAAGATGAGTCTATATGCAGATGAGCCTTGGGCACAGTGCCGGTTTTTTGTGTGTGTATTTTTTTTTTTTTTTGGACTTAAACAAAATTTTACTTTCATCTTTGTGAAATGAAAAGTGAAATAAGAATGACGAAAATTTAATCTTTATACAAAGCGAATCACAGTTTTGGTCAGCCTTGAGATTTCTTTGTTCTCTTTTTTAAAGAAAAATTATCAAAAAAGGCCCAAAACAAAAAAACAGATTAATTTTTCAGCGTCACTTTTAAAGCTTCAGAAAGTGACAACTTCATTGTTGTCATCTATACCTATCTCTAACTATATATTAACAGCTTCGGATTCGGATATTGGAATCGTATTCGTACCAGAATCGTAATGGCAAATGATGGTAAACGAAATGCAGAGTCGGTGTCGGTGTACGTTTCGCTGCGGTTTTGATGTCGCTTGCCGCTAAAATAAAATGAAAGTTGTCCTCCTACATTCTTTCTGGAATTAGTTGAACACAGTCATCTCATGGATGGATTTGTTTGCTTGTTTATTTGTTTAGTTGATGCGTTTTGTCAATGATCGAGTATTTTTATGGACATTTGTAGCAGAGTTGCGCCAGCAAGATGTACAAAAATACTTTATGGCAATAAAATAGACTCAACTATTATAACTTGAAGTTGTTTAGTTGATATTTGGTTGGGTGTTTCAAACAATATAAATGTTCATACATACAGATACAGTCATGCATTTATGTACTATAAAAAGAAATAAGTTGCAGATATTTCATCATAAATAAAACTAAGATGAAAAGCTTGGCTGAAGGATGCATTCAGTAAAATTATTTAAATATGATGCTCTTATATCCTTTTTTACCAGAAGTAAGTTACGCACACTTGTCTGTTTACCTTTTGAAAGATCATTGTTAATTACGTTCTGATGCCTCAAACCCTCATTTCTACATCGCGGGAACTATTGCTGACCTTTCTTATAATATTTTGAGGATTTTTTTTTTGTGCGTAACTAATTCATATTACATCTGTCTTATATGTATGTATGTATGTATTCATAATCATATAATATTCATCACAGATTAAACAACATTCACCATTTATAAAATTGTATTTTAAAATCATATATTTTCAAAGTTTAACTATTTGTTTAGGTCTTACAATTGCAACTGATGACTCTTATGGAAAAAACCGTCAAAATGATTTTTTAAGAGAATTGTATGGTCTAAAATATATTTGTATATGTTTTTTTAAAATATGAACCATCTAGGAGTTATTATGAAAAAAATTGTTATAACTTTTTTTGTGGATGGAATGATCTATAAGACTTGTATGTACTTTTCGATAGTATTTACGGTTTTGAAGTTATATGCGAAGCACTAATATTTTATCATTAAGCCGGGAACAGGATTTGGCAATGGACTTTCTGTGGCAGTTTTTCGAATGCCAAAATAAAAATAATCGCGTTTAAAAATGTTCACTTGGATTGGCCATTTTTTCTTGGAGTGCAAAATTTGGTTTCGTTTTAAATCAAAATACACGACTGGATCGCACAAACTTGCTCTTGTAGCTAATAACTTAAGCGTAGCTAGAAATTGACAGTGACAATGAATGTTATTAGATAGCTTAGGTATATTATAATGACTAAAAATAAAGTGTTAACAAAATGTTTAAATACAAATTATTATAGAATTTTTTATAAATTGGTATAAATAGCTAAAAACAACATTTTTCTACAAAATTCAAAAATATTAAAGATTGATTGAACTTATCAAAAAAAAAAAAATAATATTTCTTAAAAATCCAAAAATTGAGTTTTTGAAAATTTCAATACGCAAAATTGTTAAGATTGTAAAAGACCTGTTTATAAATAAGTTGGTTGAGATCGGTGAAGTCGGTAACTAGAAATTTGAAAATCAATATACTGTTTCTATGGTAGTTACCGTTAATAATAAAAATATAAAAAATATTTTTAAAAGTAACTCCTGATTTTTGTATCAAAGTCGTTAGAGCCCTTTTATGGGATAAATACATTTTTGGATATTGTTTTTTTGGCAAGTACCGTCATTTTTGGAGATGAACAACAATTCAATTGTCCCTCTATATGCTAAGGAATCCCCTAAAAAGCTTAAGTTCAAATTTTGGAGAAAATCGCTTCAGGAATTTATTCTGCAGGTCGAGATACAGACAGACAGACACACGTTTAGCATTCTCTCATCTTAATGTTATGGAAAAATATTGTCTCCAGTTCAATTTTTTTTACGAATCTAAAACTTGCTATCGGACCTGAAATAATGATGATAGAAAAGAGAACATCTCAGTATGCTTGTTCTATCAGTGGCGTGGCGTCAATAATTTGAAATGGGAAGACGTAACGAAAATGATTGATCTGCGAAAGTAAACAAAACTTACCTCTTTGTATCTTGACCAAAAAAAAAAACAAGCAGATACATTAAAATTAGTTAAAAAATAACTCTTTCGTTTGCAGTTTATTTTCATAGGACGCATAGAGTGGCCTTTCATTAAAACGATTATTAATAAAAGATACATAGTTTGCTTAATTCATTTGATTCCTCCAAGAAAAAATCTGTTAAGCAACAATCTATGCTTTAAAAAAAAATTAAAAACAAATCAAAAACCATGACTTAAAACCTATCTCTAAAGTATTTACATAGCTATCAATAAAAAAAAAAAAAATTAAGAACAAAACCTTCAACTTCACAACTAACTAAATTAACACTATTTCATTACAGATATTTTTAGGAATTTTTTTTTTTCTTGTTTAACAACACCCCAATGAAACTTTTATTCCAAATCTACCATTTTTTCTTAATATTTAACTTGTTGTTCTAAAAAAGTCCCATAAAAAAGAATAATTTTTTTTTAGATCCGGCGTTAAAAAGTAGCCTAAAATCATGTGTCATATTCTTACATTTAACTATACCAAATATTTCAGATTGATAAACCATACCTTCTTCCCTTTACCCATCTTTAAATTCCTCTATACCAAAAGCCACTGCTGTGATTTTGTGAGACTTTTGATATGCTGTAGAAGATGAAATTCTGCAATTATACCTTAAATAATATTTTATGAATTCATTTTTCACCGCTTACGCATATTAAATTACGCATTTAAATCTTTCCTGGACTATACTTAGCTTAACCAAAAAACAAGCAAACAACAATAGAAATTGTATTATGAACAACTTTCATAGCAAATAAGTCGAAGAAGCGTGTTATTCTTCACCCAACAGAACGAATATTAAGGGAAACGGAGTTAAGCAAAGTAATGAAAAACATTCCATTCCATACCAAGTGCCAGTATAACACGAGGACCAGCGTCTTATTTTTTCCTATGCTGTTGCGTGTTGGACAAAGAGGATCTAGATACAAAAATGCTAAGGGATACAAAACAAATTTTATCCCGAATAGGGTAAAATCTATCAAACCCAAAGAAAACTCATGGTTTGATTCGAGCTGTAAAGAGGTTATCAGGATCTGAGAAGTAAGCTTCCGTTGTTATAAAGCCAACCCTACTGAGGAAAACCGGAAAAAGTTTCAACAAGCTAGAAAGACCTAAAACGTTCGTATTCGACGAACCAAATTTTTACATGATCAAAAGTTACGGCAAAAAATACTACAATGTCCCAAAGGTAGTACAAATTTTTGGTCATTTGTAAAAAACATACGAAACACCACCTCGTCCTCGGTTCCAACGCTCGTCTTCAATGATACTCATTTTGTCAGCTCGCAAGATAAAGCCAATTTGCTTGCAGCACAGTTTGCTGTTAATTCGACGCTGCCAGAAAGTGTTATGACTCCTCCTGTACTTGAGAGCGTAAATGATTTTATGGGACAAATCTTCTTTCGCACTCGTGCAGTTGCTAGGGTTCTAAAAGATCTCGACGTTCACAAATCCGCTGGCCCGGATTGTATCCCTCCCATTGTTTTGAAGAGGTGTTCTTCAACGCTGGCAAAACCACTTTTCCATCTGTCCTACTCTACTGGTATCTTTCCGAGTGGATGGAAAACAGCATTTGTCCAGCCTGTCCCTAAAAAAGGCGTGTCTTCTTCCCCCTCCAACTATCGACCAATTGCGCTTACGTCCCTTCTTTCCAAAGTCATGGAAACGCTGATTAATTTTCAGCTCAAAAAATATCTCGAAGGACGATAGCTTCTTAATGACCGGCAGTACGGCTTTCGTAGCAATAGGTCCACTGGTGATTTGATGGTATATCTTACCGAACAGTGGCACAAATCTTTACATCGTTTTGGAGAAAGTAAGATTATTGCGCTTGATATTTCAAAAGCATTTGATAGAGTTTGGCATCAAGCTCTCTTATCGAAAATGCGTGCATTTGGTCTCGATGAATCTCTTCTTCGTTGGATTAGAAATTACCTTTCGGAACGTTCAATACAAGTTGTATTGGACGGTTTCAAGTCTAAAATCCACAAAATAATTGCTGGTGTGCCCCAGGGCTCCGTTTTGTCTCCGACCCTCTTCTTAATATTCATAAACGATCTCTTATCTGAAACTTCTAATCCTGTTTTGCTGACGACAGTACCCTCAGCTTTTCATATTCGTTTCTTGATTCACATCCATGTCCTTCGGATGTGGGACTTGAACGGCAGCGTATGGGGAATAAAAAACCGTGTAGAATTTAATGCTTCTAAAACTCAATGCTGTCTCCTGTCGTTAAAGCGGAACCCACCCCCAATGCTGCTATCCATGAGCGGCACCTGCATAGAGGAAACTGAACAGCTTTCAGTCCTCGGTATGTGCGTCACAGACCACCTTTTGTGGAATGACCACATATTTGACATCGCCAAAAATGCTGCTAGGTGTTTAGGTTTTCTTCGTCGATGCAAGAAATTTTTCTCCCCCTCTGATCTGGCTGTGATCTACAAAGCCTTTATTCGTCCAAAACTTGAGTACAACTCCCATATTTGGGCAGGTGCTCCAATAACCCAATTGAGCATATTGGATAGAATTCAAAAGAGAGCTCTTAAAATGATAGGTGAAAGAACTATAACGGAAACGTTTACATCTCTGGAGCACCGTCGAAATGTTTCATGCCTTTCGTTGTTTTACCGTTATTTTAACAAACATTGCTCTAGTGAAATAGCCAGTTGCATTCCTCCCCTTAAACAATTCAACCGTAATACTCGCGCTTTTAGGAATGCTCATCAGTTTACCCTTGAGCCCAACTTCGGACATACTGTTAAGTACAGAGATTCTTTCTTTAGTCGCACTACACGAATGTGGAATGCTCTACCCAGCTCTATCTTCCCCTCCCATTGTGATCTACAGACATTCAAAGACAATGTACATCGGTTTCTCCTTTCAAATCCCCTCCAACCTTCCTAATCGCTCGTGCTGTGTTTTTCACTTTAAGGGTATTCACAACCCCTTTAGCGCGCGCTAAATATAAAAAAAAGCGATTTTCTACAAATTTTGAACTTAATGGGCCTTACCAATAATCAATTTTAGTAACGACTTAAATATTTAAGTAAAATTGACTATTATTGTATGGTCTCTAAATAATAAAACAACCATGGTACGACTTAAATATTTAGGTGGACCCTAAATAATGAGCATTACATGGTATGGACACTAAAATTTGAAACATAACATGTGTGGTTCATTTGTTATAGTCCATACCATTATGGTCTACTTTCCTAAAATATTTAAGTCGTTACTAAATTTGATTATTGGTAGGGCCCAATGTCTTAGAAACTTAGAGTATTAGAGTATCTTTAATCTCCGAAAAAAAACAATAGTAGATATCGGCCAAAGAAGTAGTCTGTAGCGTAATGGTTAGAGCGTTTGACTGTCACGCTGAAGGTCTGGGTTCACTTCCCAGCCTCGTCCACCTTAAAACTAAAAATTTTTTTTCAGGGCCTCTTGCGAGGAATTGACACGTGCACACGTAGACACGTGCACACAGGAATGGTTGCGATTTGTTAGTCACTAGGCCCTGGTTCTTCATGAGCCATTGCGCCACCCAATTTATTTATATTTTATCGGCCATACAACCAATACAAACAAATTTTGTATCTCAAAAACGGCTCTGACGATTTTGATAAAAGAAATATGTACATATACTATGTTATATGAAGTCAAAATACCAAAAATGTAGGAAGCCGGTCTAGGATCCAGTATCCAACTTTATCGTTGGATAGTTATTTGTAGGTACTACAATAGCTTATTTCAGAAAGCTGTGTGAAAAAAGTTATGCGATAGCTAAAATTGTGATTTTTCATTTTAAAACTGTTTTTTACTTGCTCTATAACGAAAGTGCTGGTTTCGTGATTTTCGACGAGATGTCCGTCAGTCTGTTTGGTGTGCATCTGTGAGGATATGCGTTGCGCTAAACCGTTGGATATATTTTCTTCAAGCTAAAAATTGTGTTGCACATTAGCTTTTCCGGTAACAAGCTAAGCTCAGAAGCTCAGGTAAGAACTAATGTTAATGTTCTCCTTCAAAACAGTTTTAACTCAAACTTTAGCTTATCTCAACAAGTTTTGAAAACAATTTTTTTTTTAATTGAATCATCTAAAACATATGCTCAAATTTCACTCGAGGAATTTTCTATGATAAACAGAATCACATCAATCAACAACGCAATGCTCTCAGGAATCAAATAAGCTATTACACCTTTTATTGAACTTAAAAGACCACGTTCCAATGTCATCATGATAATTAATCATTAAGAGCACTTTTCCCGATTGAATTTGCCGACTGCATTTTATTTTCCCTTTTTTTCAATTAAAGACTCAATTGTCAATGGCTTAGCAGTGACTTAGTGACTCAACGACTACCGTCTGCGCGTTAATCAATCATATTCAGAAAACGATTCCACATCACAGTAACTTGGATTACACGGTATAATTGAGAAGATCCTCTTGCACAAGACACGGCTCGTGGTTGTTTGATGTAGAAATGTCACTTCTTAAGTCTACGGATCACTTTGGCTTATGTGCTCTTGTAGCTCTCTAATAAGAATTCCTGATTGATTGATTGGCAGGATCAGATAGCACCGTCAATAGCAACGCATGCTGCTATGTTAAATTGCGAAAATCTCCTGCATAAAATAATAAATAAGCTAAGATGCCTAGGCCTAACGGTAATCAATCTCATTTATCATTGCTTAGTATTATTGCTTTTATATTGTGTCAGCTTGTGCATATAAATGATGTGCTAACCCAATATAAGATTTTGAAAGCTCGCACAAAGAAAGTTTTTATTTTTCTTCTCAAATATTAAAAAAAAAAAGAAAAGTAAACTAAATGAATAGCAATTTTCGATCGCTAAACGCTAACCGAACCGAACAATTTATGAGCCATTACGTACTTATTTCTTTAATTTAGTATTTTGAAAAAAAATACTGTGGTGGAAAAAAAAGAACCCAACAAAGTGGATATGGTCGTTAATCGTTTAACTTGATGCAGCTATTGTGAGCTGCATAGTAATTCATTTAACATACGGTTTCTAATTCAATTTCTGTTCGACTTCAGTTTTCATAGGTGACATTTTTCAAATATATTTCGGATTTTATTGTTTCTATGTGGTTTCGATTTCAAATGAAAGTGAAAAGATGGCTTAACTATTCAAACAAAAGATTAAATGTTCTGTTAAAAGATTAAAATACTTGAAAAACCACAGCTGGAAGCGATCATTTAATAGTAAGTAATAATTTATTCGTATAATCGGGAGATTATTCGATAAGAAAGTGTCTTTTATTTAAGTTTAACTACAACAAATTCGATGAATTTAATCGGACATCAGCAATAATGTTAAAAACACAACTTATCTTATATACATCAATATTTGTGGGCAAGGAATACGAACAATAATCTTTATTTCGTGTTGTTTCTAATGTTATTCGCGTGCTTAAATATATGTTCATTCTAATTTTTGTTTAGTAAGGCCTACTACGCTGCTGATGCGAAGCAAAATTTTTCTGTGATATCCAACAAGACAACGAAATGCTTACGCGAAAACAAAACTGTAAAGTATTCATGGAAAGTTTCAGAAATTGGAAACAAATAAAACAATATTAAACAAAAAAAATATGCACGACTGGATCGCACGAACTTGCACTCGTAGTTACAACTAGAATGTAGCCAGATATTGACGGTAATAGTAATGGTTTGATAATATTCTTATAGTTTTAGTATGAAATAAAAAAAATATGTCAAAATAGCAGTTTTGAATTTTGTTGCTTTAATACAAAACAAATTGGACAAAAAGATAAAAACAAAAAAAAAAAATATGTTTTCTTTTCAAAATTTTGAATGCAATATTTTTTTAACATAATGTCTGCACAAACGGACATAAGGTCCATGGACATTGTGTCTAGACATAACGTTCAATCCAAAAACGGTCATTAGGTCCATGGAAATTATGACCAGGGCAAAGTGGAAATAGACCTTATTTCCGTTTGAGAAAGATATACTGACCGTTTGGACATTATGTCTGTTTAAAAAAGACAAAATGTTTATTTGGACATATTATCTAATTAAGAATAACATAATGTCCATTTGGACATTATTTTCGTTGAAAGCAGACTTATAGTCCATTTAAAAGAGACATAATGTACAAATGTACATTATGTCCGTTTAAAAAAAAGAAAACCGACAGAATGTCCAAACTTAGAATGAACATTATGACAGTTTTATGCGGGAACAATAATTGAAAAAATTCTCATATACTCTGTTCGTGTCGCCAACAATTGTAAAACTCATTAGCACTTCTCCACAAATGACAAATAGGAGATATGTGATGGATGGAACTTTCTGCGTTGTTCCTGCTTGTGGTTATAAACAGCTTTTGATAATTTATATTCAATATCAAGATCATGTAGGTGTCTCATAATAAAACTCCAATTAAAAGATTATTTTGTTACTCGGGATTTGAAGTAGATACACAAACATAAAGTATACAAATTTTGATAGACGATTTTGTGATGCGTTATCGCCGCGGGGGGGGGGGGGGGGGGGGTTCGCGTTGGCGTGGTGGCGCAGTGGCGCAGTGGCGCGGTGCACGGCATGGTGTAACGGCACAACCGCGCCGCACCGCCGCACCACCACGCCACCGCGCCCCCCCTGTGGCGATAGCGCACCACAAAATCGTCTACCAATTTTTTTTATACTTTATGTTTGTGTGCATACTTCAAATCCCGAGTAACAAACAGACATTAGGTCTGAAGAATTTTTCTTCGAATTATATTCTCTTTAAAAAGACAAAAATCTCTCCTTTCCTTATATTCCTTCTTACTAGTGCCGTGCATTGCATTTAAAAAACCTGAGGTCTAACAGGCATATAGTTAAAATTATAATTAAAAAAAAATAATTAATTCAGCCTTTCGGTTTCGGTTCGAACAACATAGACATTTTAATAAAATCGAACATTACGTTTACTGAGAAGTCCATCGGTTTTGTTATTTGTGCCTGTATGTCAACTCTACAATAAGCTAGAGTTTAGTTTACCCGTTAACGGGTTGGAGAAGAAATTGGTTTTGTTTTAGCCGATCTACATTTCGTTTTTGCTTCTATACTCTTATAACACATTTTGGAACAAATTCAATTAACACTTTCGGGTTATTCACCCTCATAAAGTAACACAGTTTTTCCCAGAGAGAAATATACAAAAAATGCTTTTTTTTAACTTTTGACTATTTTTACGCGTTTCCATTACACGAAAATTAAATTTATGATGCAAAATAGGTCTTTATCACCACAAATAGTTCTAATATTTATTTTAATTTCAGAAAATAATTTTAAAACTTTGACAGATAAATAATTTCAGAATATAAATTCTCTCAGAGTATTTCGAAAATGATTCGAAGTAATTTCCGGGGGAGATTCAATCCAAGGAAGATTGAAGATAGGAGAATTCTACTCCTGGGACAAATGAAAATCCGGGGGAGAACAATCTCCGATAAGGCTGATTCATGGACAATATGACAAAGACTAGGGCTGGCCACGAGACGAGAAAAGTCTCGGTCTCGCACGACGAGACCGAGACGATACTCTCGTGTCTCTCGTGAGAGTGTCTTTTAAGCAACCGCGACGAGACCGAGACGAGACTGTATATTTGGACCGAAATTTACAGAGAGTCTAATAAATAAAAATATCCAATTTTAGTTAAATATTTATTTTCTTCTGCACGTATTCAAGCTATAATTGAAAATATTTCGTTTCAATAATCAACAAGTTGGCCGGAAATCGTATTTTTCGGAGACGAGACCGAGACGAGACTTAATTATACGAGACCGAGACGATACTGAAAGTTTTCAATTTTAACGAGACCGAGACGAGACTTACAAAAGTCTCGCAGAGTCTCGTCTCGTGTACAGCCCTAACAAAGACACAATGTCCATGGAAATTATGTCAGTTTGTGCAGACTTAAGGTCCATGAACATTATGTCTTTGGACATTATGTCATCCCACACAAAAAATGATAAAATTAACCAAGTCAATGACGAGATATACGGGAATATACCTTAACATGTACATAAAAGACAATTTTTCAAAAACAAAAAAAACCTCAACTTTATTTCCATTATTCGATTTTTTTTTGGTAAAAACGTGATAAACAGTATTATTAGAACTGGTCTGAAGAAGAACCTCAAAATTATCAGAGAAATCTGTTATTTAATGATTACTGAATTAAATTGAGCCATCTACCATTTCATCATTCTACGACAAACAGAAGTGCTCCATATAATTAATAGTAATTCTGCGAAAATGGGCAGATGCCATGCCCTCTGAACGTAAAATCTCAAATTTTAAAATTTTGCATTTGCTTTCATTTCTCTCTCTACCGTTTTAGCAAATTTCATCATTCTACGATAATCAGAAGTGCTTTTCCTAATTGATATCAATTCTATTCAAGTGGGCTTCATGCCCCCTGAATGGAAAACCTTAAATTTTTTCCTTTGTATACACCACAGGGCCTACCGTTGTGCAAAATTACAAGATTCTACGATGTTGGGAAGTGCTCCATTATTTTGTGATCCGTCAGTGAGAGTCTGTGAATCAATCAGTCAGTCAGTTACGTTTTTTGCTATTTTTGCAGTCTTATATCTCGGGAACCACTAATGCTAAAGAATTGAAACTTGGTAAGTTGCCTAGACCTGGTGAGCTTATGATTGTAAGCGACCTTTTGTATACAAATTTTGGTTGAAATCGGTGTAGTAGTTAACGAGAAATTTGAAAACCAAAACTCGGTTGTATGACAGGTAGCGTTAATAACCGTTATAATTTTGTTTGTCTACAAAATGGATAATTTTTTTTTGAAAATCGTTTGAGCCGTTTTTGAAATAAATCAATTTTTGTATATTGGTTGTATTGCAGTTACCGGTTTTTTTTGAGTAAAACAAAAATTTCAATTTCCCCTCTAGGGAATCCCATTTCCAAAGTCCAAAATTTGAAGAAAATCGCTTCAGCGGTTTAGGCTGCAGGTCGAGGTACTGACAGACAGACAGAATTGCGAGACCCACTTTTTTCGCGTTCTCTATCGTCGTAATGTTAGGGACAATTATTATCTCGAATTGTTTTTGGCACGAATCCTAAACTTGCCTATACTGGGTATATCGCAAGTAAAAATCTTTGTGAGATGAAATTTGCACAATCTGCCCCATTATGCTAAAAGTTCACTTGAAAATTGGTATACACATACAATACATACATATGTGCGTAGATTGCTAAAAAAAATTAAAAACAGTCTTTTTTTGAGAATTTAAGGACAAAATTTCAATGAAGCGCTTGACAAATTGAATCTGAATGATTAATTCACGTAAATAAATCGAATGATCCGAGACTTATCCGTTTGCGTATTTTTGTTTTCATAATTCATTCCACGCTGTTTTCAACAGTTTTTTTTGCAATAACAGGAGGTATGTAGGGTCTGTGTACGCTTTAAACACAGGATGGTTGAAACAACGCAGATATCTTGCAAACCGTGGGTGTTGGGTGGATGGGTCTCAGAGACGCATGAAGCGGCAACAAGACGAACTTCAATCTTACATAGGTCGTAGTACGCTTCAGTTGCCTATTTGTTTTTTGACATCCAAAAGTAAGTTTTTTTGTTCGGATGTTTTTCCTATTACCGTGTTTTCTATTCGTTGGAGAATATTGAGTATGTTTTTGTGATCGAAGTGAAGAGTGTACAATACAACATGGTGATTTTTTTCAGTGTGTCAGTATTATTACCGACACTATTTACATTTGTATTACCGACACTATTTACATTTGTTTACCAACAGGAGGGTTTGGGGACGGTTGAAATAATGTATGTGCGTACAACAATTGCAACTTGGAATAGTCCGAAATCGTAATTTTATTGGTTTCTGAGCAATCAAAATTGAAGAAACGTTTTCTTTTAGTTTCTTTTAAATTATTTAAAGAAGTAACGTTTAATTTTTAAATTATTTCATTTTTATAGTTTGATGATTTCTTTTTTTTTTATAAACATTGAAACGCACTGAAGACTAATAAATCTTGTCAAACATTGTCATAACTTATGTTATCATTGAAAAAAAAAAATAAACTTGTAACTATGTAATATTATTCACTATTTGGATTTGTTTTAACTGACCCCAATCACTGTTTCAACCGCCCCTGGCATGGGTACGGTTGAAACAAATTTGATTTCTTTTTTAATTTAACGTACATTTATTAAAATAATACTGTCCATATGTCGATAGAAACATGATCTTTCATTTTACATACCATCAACATCGATCAGCGTTCAAATGACAATGCTATAGAATTGACGTTATAATCGATATTGTTTCAACCGTACCCAGTCTCCCCTATATGTACTATGTACATTGGGTGACCCGCTTTCTTTTGCTCTGTTCCACATACTCAAATATTTTTCTTTCTCGTGAACTACGGCAGTTATACGAACATTTTTTATTGAATATTGTAAACAAGGAAATTCTTTAAAAAAACCACATTCAGAAATATAAGTTAAAATAGAATTTATAATTTGCTTCGATTTACAAATTATTACATAAATATTTGCTTATAAATTTTTTTTAAATAAAATTAAAAAAGGTTAAAAATATGTTATAGTTTTAAAATCGAAATAAATTACCCGGGGTGTGGATAAGCGAGTAGAACTAGTAGCATTTCCGTTTTAGTTCACAGATACCGTTAAAACTCGTTATTTGTAAAATTTTGTTTATCAAAATATATTCACCATACCCTTATTATTAATGCATATTTTTTTTATCAAAGTCGGCAAAGATGTTTTTGAGGTAATTACATTTTTTATATTAGAGGAATAGCGGGTACCGTTATTTCTTGAACTTAAATTTATTTCAATTTCGCCTCTGGGCAACCCTTTAAAAATCTGAAGTTCAAAGTTTAAAAAAAAAATCGCTTGAGTGGTTAAAGTTTCAAAAATTATAATTTTATTTGTTAACATTACAGTTTTTAGTGTGGGTGTTTAAAGTAATAATTATAAAACAAGAATCAACGAATTTATTAAAAGAATAACTGCAATTTTTTGTGACGAAAAAAAAAAGATTGAAGAGCAAAATTTCTAACAAACAACAAAACATGACCAATAGCGACGAGACGTATTTCGTTGAAAATGTATTTTTATTTACGATGTGTGAACAAAAATTTATTGGCTGACAAATATTGATATTTGGTGAATATTATTTAAACATAAACAGTCATCTACTCTCGTAAGGGAAAAAATGTGCTAGTCGTACCAATAATGACGAGACGTATGTAAGTATGTCGTTGAAACGCATGGTGGTAAAAGTTCGGAGTGAATATTATGAATACAAAAATAATCGGATTTTACCGATAAACTATATACTATACATAACTGTGTACAAAATTCAAAAGTTAGTAAAAACCCTTTTTCTGTTTATTGAAAATCTGAATCGCAGAACTAATAAGTTCGAGTTTCTTCTCTAGGCAATCCATAAATGCTATGTAATAATTTTGAAGCAAATTGAGCAATGTTTGATTTTATTAAAGTCTTTCTCTCGTCGTTAGACTCTGAAGTCTTTTTGATATGGGTTCAGTTTCTTGTGCGGCTGCTTCTTGCTTATTAAATGTCTGTTTTAAATTTTAAGTACATAAATACATATGTAGAGTCAAACTAGATAGAAAATGGAGGTTACATTACAAGAAATTGTAAAAGGCTAGACTAAAAATTTAATTGCTATCTGAAGGCGTAAAGCATAGGAAAACTGAACATGTTTTGACTACACACTTTTAATAACTAAAAAAAAGAAAATATGAACTTAAATAAATCTTGATTTAAACAGTAAGACGGAATGAAACGGGAAGAAGCCTCTCAGGCCCGAGAACGTAAAATTCTGTTTTATGCTTAAAATAAATGCATAGTTAAACTAAATACTAACAAGAACTTTTTAAGTGAGGTTATAAATCGGTCTTACTTTCAATTTGAGAATTAGCCAATCTACAGAATAATACAACCGTGTAGATAATTTATGGTATGTTCTACCCCCATCATTATAGCTATAATACCCAAGAAATAACTTTCTCCCTTAACAGCTATCCTTTAAAGTTCAGAAATTCACTGGAGAAATTATCAGCCATATGTCCGTCTTTATTTAAAAATGTCAAACTTTATTTCTGCTGAAGCTAAAGTCACGATTTCTTATTTTTTTTTTCAAATGTCTTCACTGCGCATAAAATGCCCTTTATGAATTTTGAAAGTTTCACGATTTTAAATCCTCGCTAATTGTAGTTCATATTGGTATTAGCTTCAATATTGTCATTATGGATTGCCATCAATTTAAAATTTCGCCAAAGATTAGATACACTTCCTTTCTCCCATAGTTCCATAACGACGAGCGACGCCATAAATAAGATATAAAATTGCAACATGCTATTAACACTGACTACCGCCCACTGTTTCATGGCAAATCATACTAAAAATAATATTGCCATCATTACCAAAAGCGGCGACGAATATAAACAAAACAAAAAATCATCACAGTACAACTGTGTAATATCTGCAGCAATTTGTCGATATTTGATGCATTCTCCCAGCGCGAACAATAAAACCCTCATAAGGAAACTTCTGATGTGCCATCTTCACGGCTGTATTACCGAGTGTTGGTTGGTTGGCTGGATGGTGTGGTGACGATCGGTGGCGGCGTTAACACACCACGTAAAAATAGATGGAATGACACGATGATGAAAGTAAAACCTAAATAGCTTCATAAGCACTTACTTCAATAGCACGCTGTCGCTGTCGACAACCGCCATCACCTGGCATTGGCTGGCAAGTCCAGACAGTAAGTCACACTGCCCAGTCAAGACCATAAGACTACACTATATAATTATTATGGCCAACGAAAGCCATATAAATAATTAATGACCATCATTTACAACAATCCAATAATCCAAGTTTGTAACTTTATCTTCATCTTTATCGACTGTCTTGAACCAATGCACATGGTATTGTTGTTCTTTTTGTTGTTATAAAGCAAAAGTGTGTTTATTGTGCAAAAAAAAAGGTTTTCCTGTGGCAGCTTCCTGTGATGCACCATGTTGTGCTTATCACGATTGAACTACGGATGCTGTACATTTTCTATCGTTTCTTCTTAATTTGTATCTGTCCATCTCGCTTACACTCCTAAGAACGTTGTGGCTTCATCCATGTTGTTGATGATAATGTTGTTGAAAGATAATGTGCAAGAGCCATTGAACTAGCCGCCGCCGAACAAGCTGTCAAAAGTGATGAGCTTTAAGAGGGACGCCGGAAAGAGTGTTGGACATTGGACAAGCTCACATGATATTTTATACATCTTCTTTCTTTGTATTCAGTATTTTCAATTTATCGTTTTCAATTTAGATTGTTGAAGTGTATATGATGTTGATGGATAGATCTTTCAACAGAAGTTGCAGATTGATAAAAACAACAACAAAAATTGCCACACACAAGAATTGATGAAAGAAACAAGATAAATGCAAGTTGATTAAAGATGAGCAAATAGATAAATTTTAACAATGCCAACATATAAAACATTTGGTTAATACTTTTTTTTTATTTTTCATTTTAAATTATTATCACGTTCGGATGGGGCACGATAATGATGGTTGTCATTAAGCGAGTAATTTTCTTAACAATATATTTCACATTTTCTTCACAATTTATTTTTTTTAAATCATCAAACAATTATTATATATTCTGCAAATAGAGATAAATTATAAAAAATTCACGAAAGTAAATAGATAATTTGTAAAGAAAGCTAGTTTGCTGCTCAGCTCTTTTGTTTAAATGGAATAACTTGATAATTTTTTTTTTTTTATTTTTGTTTGATAGCTTAAAAATTCATTGTGAGTATTTCAATGAAATATATAATTGTGAGCAGTTATTTACTAATTTGACGAATTTAAAATGCGGCTTTGTAACTTAAAGGATTGTCAGAAAAGGAATGACAAAACAAGATATGACAGCAAATTTGTGTACCTCATTGGTGGATGGACTAAACTTTTCTCGCAGAAAGATTCAGGGTCTTCAAAAATAAAAATAAAAGTCTTACACACTCCGGTTCGGAGGCTAAGAATTTTTTTTTACATTAAAACAAATTTCCTAATTAATTGAACCGGAGTACAAGACTATTGTTTTTGTTTCAGTAACCAAAGTTTCATGATATGGACATAAGTTTATCAATTGATGGCTCTTAGTTTATTTAAAGAGCTAGTGACGGATTAGCTAAGCTTCATAAAATGTTGATATTTTGGTTACAGAAAGATTTAAGGCCATCAAAGGAAAAAATCACAGCCTGCCACTCCGGTTCGGTCCTTATTTTAATTTTTTTTTTAAATTTACAAGACTAAAGCCTCCTATAACCAGAGTCAAAACTGGATTTTGTTTATTAATTAGTATGAAAGCAAATATTACAATGATGAAATAATGAAAAGCTATTTTGTCATAACATATGTCAATTATAGGTTTAAGCGTGAATATGCAATTCGAAAAAAAAATCAAAAATTGATTGATTAATCAAAATGGTATTTCATGAAAAAATACTTGCATTAATAAATTAGTGTTAGGTGCAGAAAATAAAGTTTTGAGTTCAATATCTCGTAAATGAATATTTCTTCTTTTTCTCTCTTATTTTGTATTGCGTGTGTATTTAATTTTAATTTATTACACGAATCATTTCTTAAACATTAAGAACAATTCATCATCTAGGATATCTTTAGGACTTTTTGGCCGAATATTATGTTCAACCAAGAACTCTATCGGAGAACTGGTAAAAATCCTATCTGCATCGTTATTCACAAAAGGAAGTGGCAGTTGATTGGTCACACCCTACGGTGCGGTGGCGTGGTGAATATACTCTACCGGTGAGACACTCAATGAAGTGGGCTCCCATTACCCACGACGGCAAAAGACCGGCCAGAGAAAAACTTGACACAGGACAGTCGAAAAGGAATCTAAGGAGCTGGGAAAAGGTTAGAGAGAGCTCAATCACATTCTCACAAACAGACAAAAATGCCGTGTAGCAACACCTATAGTTGACGTTGACGCGTTCTATGCTCCACAGAAGGGTCAGTGGGCTTAAGTAATTGTTATTGTAATTGTTTTGATTCAATTTTTCTAGCAATTAAAAGGAATGTGTTATTTGGAACAATTTCTTTCCTATGACGGATAACAGAATACAAAATTTCTATAAACGTTCTGCCGAAAAGAGCTGATTGTTATTGTACAAGAGAGAGGATGTATAAGCAACATCTGAGTATGAGGGTTTTAAAGGGAGTATTTTGTGTATCGAAATAAAAAGCCTGGAAGTTTTTTTTGTCAGACTTTGGCGGGGCCGGGTGTTGAAAATAGAGATTTTCTTAACTTCTTATGAGGGGTATTAGCACCAAAGGCTGAAAATAAACCGGCCAGACTTTTGTTTTCCATATCACAAAGTATGCCCTTTAAACCCTTATACTCAGATTTGGGTTAAACATCAACTCCCAAAATTTTCTGTCGGCTCTTAGACTATTATAATTTCAATTACATATATGCAGTTTTACTTTGTACATTGTAAATTTTAAACTCGAAGTATTTTCTTACCTTTTAGTTAGGGGTATCAAGCAATTTATAAATCCACCAAAATGATCTGAAATAAAAAAATAAAAATAAATTAGAAATGAACTATACATATATCACGAAAAAGAAGTGTTCTTAAAGTTTCTGAGCGTTTAGTCCAAAATTGTCCAAACTAAAATATCAGTACAACACAACACAATCTTCAACTAATGAACTAAAATACAACCTCAGTCACACTCAATACTCATCAACATGTTATACTATACTCTATACATTACATATTGACTAATCGATATACTCAAATAAATTGCGATATACTTTTTATTTGCAGTTTGCATCAGATATCTTTTGCTTACTATTACCATATCAGATAAAAAAACGCAAACGCAAAGAGAAAACGAGTTTCCTAAAATCTGACCCAGTTCCCTAGTTTGGTCTCCTCCAGACTAACAACTCGCTGCCAGCCATTTAGACGGTAACATTGGAAGCACTTGAGTGCACTTGCTGTATAAACTTACTCCATAAGAGTGCGGGTACCTAGCTCTGTGTATTTTTCTAGAAACGATAAGGGGACAACCAAAGAGTGATGGACAACTCTTGAACTTGATTTTCCCATCGACTGAATAAGACAAAAAAAGTGGTTGGTAGTGAATTAGTTGGCGGAAGGCTGTCGCCATCTCCAGAGGCTTGATGATGGCGTTGTGCTTGCATTAATATATATTGCGGAGGGAGTCTTGTTTCAAATGTTTGCAGATGAACTTTTTGTGTGTGCATTGGAACGCAAAGAAGTCGAGAGGAACATCATTATTACAAATGAGTTTTTGTTGTTGTAGCTGTTTGTTAGATATCTTTGCATGCGATTTTCGAAATTATGTAATTGGAGACCCCATCAGCAGATCGTTCTTTCTATACTTTGTAATAGGTGTGTGCAGAGCAGGTGACGAGCAAAAATGACCGCATTAGGTGCACTTGCAGATCAAGTTGATGTTGATGGTACTTGCAAATGATCTGGATTTGTTGTTGATTGAAAGTGCAGCTTCTTCCAATTTAAAACTAAATACAAAAACAAAACAAAATTCAGGCCTCGAACTATTGTGAAAATATGAAAATCATGCAATAAAAATGGTTCCGCAGCAACGACAATGTCTTGGAATAAATTCATGTAGCGTATAGTATGCTGTAGATCTTGTCAGCTTTTTTGTTCGTCAGCTGAAAGTCAAGTTCAATTTCATGCTCGGTCAAAGGCGTTTGTTGGCAATAGATCGTAATTTTGTGTCAACACAAACTTGGGAATGAATGCCGCATCATAATTCATAATTGGAGTTTGCATACTTAAATAGTTGTTTGGTATCAGGTTCGTTGATTTATTTATAAAAATGAGCGATAACTAGCATTGACATAAGTAGGTTTTCTGTTTTGCTTACAATTATTAACACAGAAAGTAGAAAACATGTTTTTCTCTTATATTTAAAAGGAAGTTCGTTGATACATGTTTTGTATATATTAATGACATACAAACAGGTCTATGGCTCAGGTCAGGCTAACAGGTCAGAAGGTTTAATTCTTCTAAGCTGGGCAATATACAAAATCACCAGATGATAACATTTTACTTTTTTAATTATAAAATCTTAAAAATTTAATAATTGAGATTTTATATTTATTTAAACTTTTCACACTACAGAAAATAGAAAACAATTATTTTGGTGATTTCTTAGAACTTTGAAAATTGACTTGAGGACAGAATACAGGGATACAAATTCTACAGTGTACAACAAAGTTGATATTCATTATACTGGGTGTCCCGTAAAGGATGGTCCAAACTGAATATGGTGATAGGCCAGGTCATGACCCTTCAGAATTTGGTAACTTGTTCATACAGAATCATATCGGTTTTCGAGTAAGGGCTATTTTTCCAAATTTAAAAAAAAAACTTTACTTTTAACCAGTTTTTTGCTCACCCTGTCCATAATTGACTTTTGTTTTAAGAACCTGATGTTTTATTTTTGTTTGATTTTTACCCTTTTTTATTGGGTTTAAACGGTTATAACTTTCTATCTGAGCACCGCTTTAGCAAGTTTTATATCTTTTTAAAACTACAGAAAAACGGAATATTTTTCATGGAGCTCTTAAGAAGATTGAAGTCAACAATTAAGTTTGGTCAAAGTTCAAGTTTATCTTTTAGTTTGTAGGCAAATGGTAATGTAAATGAACATTTGTTTATTCATTAAAATAAGTCAATCTATTAGCCAAAGTTCTAGTGTAAAAATTGTAAAAAACAGAAGTCAATTATGGATAGGGTGAGCAAAAAACTGGTTCAAAGTAAAGTTTTGTTTTTAAATTTTGAAAAATAGCCGTTACTCGAAAACCGTTATGATTCGGTATGAACAAGTTACCAAATTCTGATACGTCATGACCTGGCCTATCACCATATTCAGTTTGGACCATCCTTTACGGGACACCCTGTATGTACTATATATATTATAGTATGTATAAAGAAGCATGTATTTTGCTTGTTTTTTTTGAGGGAAATTGAGACTAAGTCCATCATATTATGTCTGTGGGAATTCTATACGTAATTTGGGAAGTCATTGTTGTAAACGTTAAAAAACGTAATAAAAAGCATTATTCCAAGTTGTCGACCCTCGATCCCTTACAGGGTTTCCGTTATCTTAATTTGAGAAGTAAACTCGATGTTCACTATTTTCTATACGTGAGGAGGTGGAAAAATAACTTCTCTTGTCATCGATAGATTATTTAAGTATAAGCAAGTACATAGTGGTAAATACACTACATAATTCGGAAAAATCTAAGAACCGACATTATGTCAAAAGCGGAAAAGTAGTTGTTTAAAAAATAGTCGAAATAGTATTTAATTATTAAGACTTTTATATTTTTGGGAAGATAAATTGAAGGTATTTTACCAATGTTTGAAGATTTTGTGACCTATATATGTTTTTTTTTTTATTTTTTGAAAAACGGTGCGATTTATTTTCTGTAGTTTTTTGATTTTTATATTTTTAATAGTAAGTTTTTAGAATCTAAAATTTTAAAGAATGATGACAATTATTAATTTGGATATTATTAAAATTGGATATTTATAAAATGTATGTTATTTTTTTTAACAGTTGTTCGTCAATCCATATAAATAAAAATGTAAATGTATGTTTGTTCAAAACGTCAAATCTCCGAAAGTTCTTCACCGATTTCCTTAAAAATTGGACACAACGTAGGATTCAAGTCCACAGGTGTTGTAACATACTTTTTTTCTGTAATAAAATACCATCTTTTGGAGGTTAATGTAAAATTCGGTAAAAAACTGTAAATGTATATTTGTTCTTAAGCTGAAATCATTGAAATTTCATCACCGATTAATTAAATTTTGACACAATGCATCATTCCAGTTCCCGCGTATTCTTACATATTTTTTTAATGTCATCTATTGGAGGTTAAGGCAACACACGCTAAAACAATACGTTAGTAATTGTTTGTTCAAAACCTTAAATTAAAATGAAGCGTTGGTAACGATTAAAGATTTGTGTTTAATAACTGCTACTGCTTACAAATTTATCAATGAATTGGAAATGAGATCACCGAATCAATCTGCTGTTGTTTCTTTCGATGAAGAATTTTGCTCCGGAAAAAAAAAAATTACAATACGGGAGATCGTTTTTCTAATGTGGAGTCAAAAAATATTGTGCTAACCTTTGAGTAAAGAAGAATCTAGGATACAATAATGCAAAACAACAGTCCTTAGTGAAAGATTTTTAAATTCGATGGATCTGCCAGGAATTCCGTCACGTATTGCAATTGAAAATTGGCAGTTAGCACGTTGTGAAATATCAACAAGCCAAATCCTTGCAACGGCATGTGTCTTGCACTAAAAAAAGTTATTGAGCAATCTCAAAGAAGCAACAATCTTTCAAGTACCATATACAGGTGTAAATTTCCTCATTCCTCGGGTTTCGCGGATATACTATTTTAATTTAAGAGACTCAAATTTCCAATTCGATTGGCCTTTGCAGTCACCATCAACAAAGCTCAAGACCAACCTTTAGAATTGTGTGTTCTACATCTACAGGACTTAATAACATTTTTTTTCCTTAGCACTATTGAATGAATTCTAACAAGCTTTAACTCAAAAAATATGCAAGGCTTCTAGAAAAAAAGGACGTTATTCGCGTTAGAAACGAGGTAATGAGCGGAAACCTTGCAAATTTAAGATTCCTCATATCCACAACATGGCAGTTACTGAAACTCAAAGAAAAAATTTGTTCCTCATTCTCATATTATAAAAAAAACCCTAAATATATGTACATAGGCCCAGGGCCCAACTATGTTATTCGATTCTTGGCATGTACACTAAAAAATAAATAAAACAGCGCTTATTGGAGATTCTGTGGCAAAGAGTCGGAAGTACTAACATTTGATCATTCTTCCATGCATAGTACCACTTTAAATAAGCATTGAAAACAACTTTCGAGTGGATTCGAAAGTAGAATAAAGTTACGTAGTAGAGAGCCCCTGAACTTATTCACAGGGGAGTTAAATTCTTTGCAACAAAGAAACAAGAGTATTCTTCTCCGAATGGCATGAATTCGAATCTCACCCTATGGTCGTTTTTGAGAAATTTTGAAATCGTAGGTATCAATTGTTTGTACTAGCTCATATAGAACTGGCTAGATACCCGTCGGATTTGTGTCTCTAGACTCTAGGGAATCACACACAAAAACAAATTTGTTATAGTGCTATCCGTTCTACACTAGGTAAACAAAACATTCACCTGTTAAGAAATTATGTATAGAATGCCTTTTGGAGATATTTCCTTGTTCATCTTCTTCCCTATTACTTTAAATGGAAGGTGGCGTTAACTGTAAAAATAATAATTTTCAGGCTTTAGTTGGGTTATTTTTTTGTTTTTGAATTTTGATCGATTTTCTGATACTACAAATACTCTCTGTATTTGTCTGACACCCGACGTATTTTGACACAAAATCCACCTTACACCTTTTTCTGTCATCTATAAAATAGAAACATTCGTCGGAAAGCGCAACACTTGACAACAGTTTGACGGATTCGTTATTTTTTTTTTGTCAAAATTATGTGTGCTCCACGGAGCCCTGGTACTTCGTAAGGCCTCTGCCAGGGTTCCACCATAAAAGAATATTCGCCTATGTCCTTAAGATCAAAGCACATCATGAGAAATTGATTTTTAAATTATTTTTGGAGTGTAAAAGAGAACTAAAAAAGCTTTTCGTCCAGAAGCCTTCTGAATCTCAAAATTAATATCTATTTATTTTTACAGAAAAATTGACGAATGAATCTAATGGTATGAGTGAATTCGTTGTCGCTATGGGCACATCTTATTTTCCTGAAGAGCAGAATACATATCTTAAAAGAAATTTATGGATAATCCTCATGGTTCTAGTACGGAATTTTTACAATACAGTTAATAATATAAACGAATCATATGAATCTTATTCAGAAAAGCCATCAGATTCAAGAATAAATACACTGTTCAAAACAATGTCATTCGAAGAGTTTTGGCAAAGGGTTCATGATGTGTATGTCGGATGCATTAATATTCACACGTTGCCGTAAAGGCTTTGACTGATCTTCTACCGTTCCGTTCCCAATAACGTACTTGTGTCAAACTGGATTTTCATCAAAAATAACTTCATACTTTATCGACAAAACGGTTTGAAAACCAACGAATTAGACAATGTTTTATTTATTATTAAGAAAAGAATTAATTAATTTTCATTGACAGTTGTTTGTGTATGTAAATTTTTCACCTGGATCAATTCATATAATTCAAACAAAAGATGTGACGTTCGAACTCTATTTTCTGAATTTTTGTATCCATTATGTTCAAAGATTAATATTTTCTCAGTTTCTATTTACCATGTTATGCAACCGGAAATCTATTTTTCTTTAACTGTTTTAATTTGCGTGACAAACATCTTCGATAAGCCTTTACGCACCTTAAAAAGTGAAATTTGTATTAAAAAAATCGAAACAAATATTCGCTACCATGATGACTAATTTTGAACACACACATAAATTATAACAAAAAAGAAATAATAAAATATCTTAACACTAAATACCACACGCTGATTTCGCGCTGTGTGTCAACCACCTCAACGCGACTAATCTATAGAAAAGCCCATGTTTTATTTACCATTTCTTATTTTGAAAGCCAGCACCACCGACCAATCGAAGACGCAACCGGTTGAACATTCCAACACGTTGCGCTGGTGGACAATATTCATTTCGACCTCAGTTAGCTTACGGCTTATCCACCGGCATAATAATGGGGTCAAAACTAAGGTTCGTTTGCTAATTTTTTTTCTCTTACACTTTGCGTTGGCGGCAGCGCACGTCTGATATGATCAGTTGATGATGATTAGAAGCCAAAAAGATTTGAATTTAATTGGGGTTCAGATTGGGGGCCACCGTCCTAAGTGATTACAATACAAAACAAAAATCAAACAACTGGTGAAACCACGAGCATTTATGTTTCTCTGAAAGGTATCACGAAGTTCTTGGGTGTTTTTTTTTTTTTTTGTTTATTTTGTATATCTTTTCTCGAGACTATCGTCTCAGACAGGAACAAAAGTGAAAGTGAATTCTTTTGCGCGGCGCGTGAAAAAATACATTTTTTTTGAGAAAATTTTGACAAATTATACTACCGTGACCATGGGAATTTGTATGAATTGAACAATTTGCTTGCAATATTATGCCGACTTATCATCACAATCACGACTCTGGAATAAGTGGCTTTGCAATTATTAAGATCAATGCCACGTTGTTGAAGTTATGAAATTAGATAATTTGGGCTCATGTTTTTTTATAAGTTTTGGAAGAATTACTTCTAAGTGTGATTACTACTACATAGGAATATGATATGTAGATTTATTAAATGTTATTAGTTCCTAGTATGTGGAGATCCGACCGGCTCATATAAGGTTAGAGATTTTATTGTCACTTAATCAATAGATCTAACCTCAAGAGAAACCAAATCCAAATACCTAGACAAATTTGATCCTATGTCGTCTAAAACAGGAAATTTTGAGCGTTGCCTAACAACAAAAATAAAAAAGCTTTTTTTTCAGCTGGAAATCCTGAGAAGTGCTAAATTAAATGACAAATCAGGGTCATGCTTGAGTCATTATATTGTTGCCTATGAGCTCAACTGGAATCTTGGGCGTATACATATATCAAATATGAATAATCATCAGATAAAAATAAAATAGCCCGTAAAGTTTTTGAATATTGACATTAGTTAAAATAATTTATTTGGAGTTGGTTGTAGGAAGGGTGTGACTGTAAAACAACCATAACCATTTAGTTAGAGTTACCAACTTCCAATATAAATAACGAGTATATTTATACACTCCGCTCCACTTGAATAGAAACAAACTTTTTTTTTACTATTTTAAATTTATAAATTCACCTTTTGGTTTTAGTGTTCATAAGGGGTATCTATTGCGAATAAAACTGCAGGTACAGATTAATGCAGGAAAATAACATTAGATTATTATTTACCACTATTCTAATTACTTCATTTAAAACACTGCTTTTT
Source organism: Melangyna quadrimaculata (assembly GCA_949320155.1). NCBI lineage: Eukaryota > Metazoa > Arthropoda > Insecta > Diptera > Syrphidae > Melangyna > Melangyna quadrimaculata. The sequence goes on along the minus strand of OX439483.1, from coordinate 455,816,770 downwards.
TAAAAATTGAAAAAATGCAGTAAAAGAGGGTAATTTTTTATATGTAATCATATTTTCACAATGTGTGTTTACCACCTTTAACTGAAATAACGTGAAAACCCCTGTTGTAGATTGAATAATGCAGTTATTTTATATAATTTAAAGAAATTGCACTTCATGCTTCATTGATTGCAGAAGTAAGTTATTCTTTGTCCTTATATTGTTGGTCGGAATCGTAAACCTTACGAACCATCCATCCCCATACGTTTTCAATAATATTTAGTTCCGGAGAATACGGTGGCCATTGAAGTAAGGTAACATTTTTCTCCGATATCCAACTGTTAATGATCATTGCGTTGAGGATTGGCGCGTTTTCTTGTTGAAATGTACATGGTATTAGTCCAAAGACATCGGTAAACTTAGGGAAATCTTCTTGCAATGTTTCCTTGTAGGAGTTTGCCCTCATTTTCAATGTGGGAAAGTCCATATCAGTTGTTCAAAAGCAGAAAATCGCACCCCACGCCATTACACCGCCTTCTGGGCTATGGTGGCGCTCCAGAAACCTGGGTTCCTTCCTTATAACATGAAAATAGTAATTATATCCATCCGGGACATCTAAATTGAGTCTTTTTAATCAGAAAATACCACTTTTATCCACTCTTCCTTCCACGTCATATTTTTCCTCCAAAAATGTATTATATTGTGTTTTCATATTGGATTTAACAGTGTTTTTTTCTTCAATTTTAGGCGCTTTAAATGTTGTGACCCACGAATAACACGTCTAATAGTGTTAAGACTCGCTGTTATACCACTCTTCGCCTTGATTTTAGCAGTAGAGTCGCATGAATTTGAAGCCAGTCTAGTTATCTTTCTTCGGTCTGCTTCTGTTGTGGCTATTGATTGCCTACCTTACACAATTTTTCCATAGTTTTCTTTATTTCTAAAGTTCGACCAAACAATTTTCACACTTCTACTTATTTTTTTGGCAATTGTACGTAGGGGAAGCTTGTTTTCCGCTTGTACTTCTATTTTGGCTTTTTCTGCAGGGTTTGATGATTTTCCGCGGTCCATCTTTTCTTTCATAAGACAATTATTTTTTTTAATCTACACTGCCATTATTAGAACCATATTTTTTCTTCTTACCGTAATGTATAGAGACAAAACGCACACTGTTTCTATTCAAGTGGCGCAAAAAAAATACAGTGTTTCAAATGAAGTATTGAGAAAAGTGGTACAAAATAACCTAATGGTATTTTCCTGAATTATTCTGTCCCTGCATTTTTATTCGCAATAGATCCCTCTTTTAGGAACTAAAACCAAAAGGTGAATTTATAAATTTACCAAAACGCTACAGGCTCTGATATTAAAAAAAAGGTTGTTTCTATTCAAGTGGAGCGGAGTGTAAGTACAAAAATATCACTTAGAACCTTTCCTGCAAGGAACTCAGGCGATTTCCGACCTCCCTCTAGTTTCAGTGCCAATTAAGTCAGAAACTGAAAATTCGCAATATTTTCTAGTTCATAATCAAGCTAATGTCCTCACTGAATTTAACGCCTTAGAATTAGTGGTTGCTGAAATTAAAAACTTACAAAATTTCAAAAACCTGCAACTCACTGACAGATCATCAAAATTATGTAACACCTTACAATCTTCTTATTTCGTACAAGGTAAGGCTGGTGGTGCAAACATCGAAAACTCGTTGTTCCCCATTTAAGGAGAATTTCACAGAACTTGTATAATAACATATAAAATGAAGCAATTTCAAATAAAGTATAGAACTTTTAAATTTGGCGAAATGAAATGAGGGATTACAATGTATTCAAAAAATTAAATTGGCAATTTGTGATTTTTCATGACGACATCACCATACCGCTTTCTCAGAATTCTGAGCGAGTACAGAACGGTGAGGCTTTTGGTACATACACAGCAAATCAAATATTACAAAATTATTTTTTTTTATTTTAAGAGATTCGCGAGAAGTTCTTAAGTTTTTAATAATTTAGCAATTAGGCTTGTTTTTTTCTCCTTATTGTATATTGTCTAAAAAACAATTCAATAGTAGGTACGTCGAGGTTTTAAACAAATTTTATACATTATGATTATGGGGAAGAACAAAAAAAGTTTGACTGTGCGTCCGTACGTATGTGCGTCCTTGCGTAGTTTCTATCTATCCAGAAATGTTCAAAACGAAAATTGAATTTAAAAAAATAATAATAAAATAAATTTATTCGATGAGTGATTTGATCAAATTGAGTGATTTACCAAATTGTGTTCAATAATGGTTCCTTTTTTCGTGACCGTTTTTAAATTTCTAAAATTTTATTCCTAAGTGGGCTATGGGTCTATAGAACCTATAGCCTACTAAAGGAATAAAAACAGAAGTTAACAATGGTCGTTCCTTTAATTCAGAAAAGTTTTAATTTGTAACTAAATGACGTCAACACATCGGTTCTAAACTCATTTTATTTATGTCAAATAGTTAAAATTCGTAACTTTTTTCAACTCATCTCCATGATATGAGTTGAAAATCTTGATCTGCCAAAGCACTATGCGAGAAGGTTTGTTTACAAAAAATTAAAATTAAAGAATCAACACAACATGTTTGGTGAAGTGAAAAAGAAAATTAAAATGGAATTTACCCCAATGTTTATTGTGTGTGAAGAGTACAGAAAAAATATAAATAGCGCGAATGGTAATATTATCAACAAAAATTGTTTAGTTTTTTTAATTACACATCTGTTTTTCTTAGAACAGGTATTTGAGATTGTGATAGATGTGTAAATTAAGAGCAACTAAACTGTTTGCTTGGTTATTCTTTTATGATAATTAACGATAGAATACAGTTTTCAAAAATGTTCGTTTGACAGATCAACAATATCTAAAAATAGATCCTTCCTAAATGAAATAAAAGTCCCCTCTCACACAAGGAAACTGAGGTGCCAGCAATTCTTAGTTTGTAGATGAGAATTGCGTAAGAGGAAGGGAAAAATTCTCCCCTCACACCCTTCTCGCCAACAAACTAGCTATAGTTTTTGGCAACTCAGTTTCCTTGTTTTTGACATAGCAACCATAGTTAAATATTTAAATTAAAAGAACGCACCACTGATGTTCATCCATATGTAAGTATGTATACATTTTCTCGACTATGATTGAAATAAAATCATGTTTCTTTCGCCAGTTAGTTCGGTCAAATTGTCAAAGCAAATCAAAATAAGGTAGTTTCGAATTTTTGATAATGTTATTTCTACATTTTTGAACTAAAAAATAAAATACTTATCTCTTAATTCAAAATTTGGTTTAATTATTTTCAATTTCTAATTTGGTGTTCACTGATTTTTTTTTTTTTTTTTTGTTGCGATTTTTTCAGAAAAACTAGGATAATTCCTAGAATACGTTATCTTTGTTTTTTTTTTTTCATTTAGTTTAATTTCCATTATGTTGAGTGGAAAAATTTTTTTTTCCCGTCGGCTGTTTTGGTCACAATAATTTTATTAATGAAGCAAGTTTCGACAGAGGTTGCTATCTCCTTCAGGGGGAACTTTATTACATAAAAAATACAAATAACTTATCACAATGTTAGCAACAAAAATAACAATGGAAGTTGAACTTACACTTTGAGAAATATGAACGATAATTTTAAATAATTTATAAAAATTATTAATTTGACAACAAATTATTTTTAATGAAAAACAATTTAAGCTCTTCTGATAAAGAAGTTTAGTTTGCAACTAAAAAATAATAAAGAAAGAAAGCGGCTAGTTGTTTATATGTGGATGACATATTCGCGGTAATGGATAAGCGGAAAATTGATGATAGTTTGCTGATCCTAAACGGATTCAACCCAAAAATACAGTTTACCGTCGAAAGAGACAACAACGATACAATAGCGTTTCTTGATGTTAAAATCTTACGAGATAAAAAACATCTTTCGTTTGATTGGTTTCAAAAAAGCACAGCCTCAGGATGACTCATTAACTTTCGTTCTAGCCAAGCCAGTGACATTATTATGAACACGGCTTCCAATTTAGTGAACAAAGTTTTTACCTTGAGTGACGAACAATTTCACTCGGTTAACAAAACAAGAATAACCAACATTCTTAGAAATAATGGGTAGCCATGCTGCGGTCATACCTCGAAGAAACACTCGACGCCGAACAAGCAGGTTTCCGCACTGGATCTTCCTGTGTTGATCACATCAACACCTTGAGGATCATCATCGAACAGTGCGTTGAATATCGATCACCACTTCACCTGCTGTTCATCGATTTTGAAAAGGCGTTCGACAGTGTCAATAGAGAATTTATTTGGCTTGCTTTGCACAGGAGGGGCATCCCAGATAAATTGATTGCTATTATCAAGGCTACATATGATGGATCCAGGTGTCACGTTTTGCACAAAGGTAGGCTGTCAGAGGAGTTTGAAATCCAAAGTGGAGTTAGGCAAGGCTGTATACTGTCACCAATACTGTTCCTGTTGGTGATAAGTGACGTACTGCACGCAGCTTTGTCAAATGGAAATGGAGGAATTCAGTGGACTCTGCAATCTCACCTCAAACATCTGGACTACGCGGACGACGTATGCTTACTCTCTCATAGGATCATGGATCTCCATCAAATGACAACAAGGGTGGAGAGAGAAGCAGAAATCGTAGGGCTTAAGATCAACTCGGCAAAAACTAAAAGGATCAGCCTTGGAACTTCCTCATCAATCCAAGTAAATATTTCTGGACAACCGGTAGAGATGGTAGAGGATTTCCAATATCTTGGGAGTATTATCTCTACGGGTGGCGGAACTGAACTGGACGTAAACAGCCGAATCAGAAAAGCAAAGGCTGCGTTCGGAATGCTGTCCAAAATATGGAGAAACAACTCTTTTAGCTTAAAGACCAAGCTACGACTGTTCCGCTCCAATGTTGAATCCGTTCTGCTTTACGGCTGCAGCACTTGGAAAGTCACTGAAATTGTCACCAGAAAGCTGCAAACCTTCGTTAATAGATGTCTACGAAACATCTTGAGGATTTTCTGGCCCAACCGTATCTCCAATGCCGAACTTCATGCGAGAACGGGTCAGGAGCCCATAGACTCCATTATACGAAGAAGAAAGTGGCAGTGGATTGGCCATACGCTTCGAAAAGGCGATCGGTGCATTGCATCTCAAGCAATGCAGTGGAACCCGCTCACACAGGAGGGAAGACAAGTGGGCCGGCCTAGAAGTACATGGCGAAGAACGGTCGAACAGGAATCGGCACGACTGGGGAAAAGTTGGAGAGAGCTGAAATATATTTCAAGAAATCGTACACGATGGCGCGTAGGTGTAGTGGAGGCCCTATGTCCCGTAAGGGAAACATCACGGACGTAATAGGTCCGAGGACCTAAGTAAGTAAGTATGCTGCGGTCATACGGGGTTTGATTTCGAAATACAGCCAAAAAATCCCCCACCCAAAAATTGACCAACTTACAGATGGATTTTTCAAAAGTGTTGTCTACGTGCCTAAGTTGACCGAGAACTTTAAGGAAATGGTCACCAAAAAAGTGATAGATGTTCGTTTGGCTTGCAAGTCCAACAAGACACTAGATCATCTGTTCACCAAGCTAAAGGTGAAACCCGATAAGGACAAATGTACGGATGTAGTGCACAAAATCGACTGCATGGGAAAAATCGACGTATCCTGCAATTTGTCCTATATTGGAACAACAAAACAATTTCTGCTTCAACGTACGTCAAATCATAGGTCCGACATCAACACAAAAAATCCTGCAAAAACTGCACTCGCTAGTCATACAATCGAATGTGGCCATTCTCCTGATTTCGAAGGTGTCAAAGTTCTTCAAACGGTTAAGCATTCCTCAAAGCGATACACTCTCGAAGCGCTTCATATTATAAACAACAAAAACAACATGAATCGAAAGCAAGACACACAGAACATTTCAGCGGTATACTGCTCACTGGTTTCATCATAACAACTAGCCGCTTTCTTTCTTTATTATTTTTTAGTTGCAGACTTAACTTCTTTATCTGAAGAGCTTAAATTGTTTTTCATTAATAATAATTTGTTGTCAAATTAATAATTTTTAAAAATTATGTTAATTTATCGTTCATATTTCTCAAAGTGTAAGTTTAACTTTTATTGTTACTTTTGTTGCTAACATTGTCATAAACTATTTGTATTTTGTATGTAATAAAGTTCCCCCTGAAGAAGACAGCAACCCCTGTCGAAACGTCGGGAAAAGTTAATGCTAAATTTCTTGTTTCAATTAATTAATTTCTTAATAGTCTAATTTCCTTTCTACTATCTATTTTGCTCTCTATGAAATCTCTTGTTGAAATGTATTTGCGTTACAATTACCATATTAAATTATATGTATTTTATGCTCTTATATAAACACACGATATGAACTTTACAGCAAAATTCAAATAAATAATATTCAACCTTAAAAATAAAAACAAACTTTATTATATGCAACCTTCTTTTTACTAAACTTGTTATTTGATTTTTTAAAACTACTCCCATTTTAACCTAATATTTCCAAAACATAGTTTTAGAAAAATAAACATTTACCTAACGAGGATTCACCTTCATAATCATTTTTAATAGAATGATAATTCTCCTTCATAGGAATAATAATTAAAACAATAATTTTCTCTTATTTATTACCATAAACATAAGTTTCATCACACTAAATGTGCTTCAAAATTAAAATAAATTAATTTCTCTACTATTTTTAAAGGCAAACTTAATTCCTGTTTTATTCCATCTATCTTCCGATACAAAATTAAATAAATATTAACCACTTCCATCCTCTTGTGCGGATTGGGAGAAATCTGAAACAAAAAATAACAACAACTTCATTGGACAAACCCAAGATAAACGAACCAAAACACTTGCAGCAAGTACGTAAAAACCAACGCTTGGTATATTAATTAACAATAAACAATTCATTTATCAGTTTCACGAATTTCTTTAATTAAGACTTCAACGGCATACCATGAGCACCATATGATGTGTGTTAAAGAGTATATACCTACCTTCTTGATTTTGGAGTGTTGCTGAATGCATAGTGCAATGCACCTCAATCAACAAACCGGCTAACCACATATAATTACGTTATATCGATAAAAGAATTGAGCATGAAGCCAAAAACCAAAACTTAACGGTGGTTATCCATAGAATAGGCCACCACAATTTCTCCAATCGATTTGAAATAATTTAACAAAAAATAGGTCATCACCACCGTAAAAGAGTTAACTAACTCTAGGGAGGAAATATAATACAAACGAAAAAATAAAAAAATTAACGAAAAGACGAAACTTCGCAGACCATAACGTTCTATTTAAAATTGGCCTAAGGCAGTTTGTGTGCACAGCACAGGCCAGGCACACCACAAATTTGACCAAACCACTCATCACCCCACAATTGGAGCTGCATGGGCAGTTCGTTATTAGACCAAAAGAGTTTGATGGTGGATCAAAAATTAATTTAAATTCACCACCAAATGGCAAAACAAGATGGTAGGTAGTTCGCAAAAAGGAAGTTACCAATGTAGTCACATTCCAATTAAGGTTCAAGCCAATTGATGTATCAGATTTGAGTTCATAGCACAAACACAATATGATTCGGCTAAGAACACAAAATTACAAAAATGACACACTTTTCTTTGGTCTGGCAAAATAAAGAATTTTTCTTCATTCTTCTGCCACGCATCAGTCATGACAAAAATATTAATAAATACAAAATATTTCTGTACAAAAAACATAAACGTAATAGTAATGAAAATAAAATAAAAAAAATGATAATAGTGCGCTGTCGAGTTGGGGCCAAAAAAAGAAATGAAGAAAAGAACTAGTTTCCATTGTATTTGGCTGGAATCGGTTGATGGGGAAACCATAGATACCTACTCTTGTCAAGACACTGGTAAGTCAACAACTCACTGAGTGTAAACAGACATTATGCCGCACCACATACCGCGCCGCGCGCCCCACACCATACAATATGCGATGTGGCATATGGAGAGTCAAACCATATGAGCATTGTGGAAGGGAAATTGTTGTCTGACTGTGATAATGGTTGTCGTGCGCGCAGTACCACTTTCCTTTTTCAAACACAATATTCCATTCTTGTATACTAATGGCCGTCGGTAAAGCTACATATCATGAGTGTGGTTGTGCGACATTATGGTGGTTTCTGTGTATAAATTACATACGAATGTGAAATTTAATGTTTTAATTTAATTTGTATATTTGTTTTTGTATTCTTGGAGAATTTGTTTAAATACATAAATTCTTAGACTGCATAGTCAAAGTTTTAATTATTGCGAACTAAAATAAACTAACCTTTGTCAATCTAGGGGGAAAGATAAATTACTAAATGGTAGTAAATATTTTAAGCTTGATAATAATATTTATAATATTTATGGCCAACACAGAGGCGTGGAATTTAGTTTTAAAAAAATTATTGTAGGCCAGTGTGTGGAATTTTATTTTTATGGGACGTTTGACATTAATTTTTTGGGACAAACATATTTTAGTGTAAAAGGTTTTATATGAGAAATATGATCCGCATATGGCCAAGTCTATTTAAAGCAAAATATAAATCATCATAGGCTATATAATACGATGTACAGTCATCCTCCCCAAAGACGTAGCTAGACAAATATTTCGGGGGATATGATTTTCAGAATAATTTTAGTATTTTAATTTTTAATCTTGATTCTTGAATTTAACTATAATAATAATAATTTTTTTACGATGTTAAATCATTTTTAGTATGATACTAGGTTAAAAATTGTATTTTTGCTAATTTTAAACCAATTTAGCATCGTTCTATATCCTTACATTTTACTATAGTCAGGCGCAAACGCAGGGGTGGGGGTTTGTGGTTCAAACCCCCCCGAAATGTAAGAATTTACCTTTCTCGCCATACAATTTCACTCTTAATTTTGAGTTTTCAGTTTAAACCCCCCCCCCCCGAAATTTTTTCCTGCGTTCGCGCCTGACTATAGTTAAAATCATAGAAAGGCTATTAATTGTTTTTAGTATCGCACTAAATCCATGACACTTTGACGTCAAAATCAAGAATGTTTGTGATTTTTACTTGCGATATACGTAGTATAGGGCAAGTTTAGGATTCGTGCAAAAAAAAAATTCGAGATAATAATTTTCCCTAACATAACGATGATAGACAACGCGAAAAAAGTGGGTCTCGCAATTCTGTCTCTCTGTCTCTCTGTCCGTCTGTCCCTCTGTCCGTCTATCTGTATGTACTTCGACCTGCAGCCTGAACGGCTGCAGCTATTTTCTTCAAACTGTGGACTTAGGGTTCTTATGGGATTCCCTAGAGGGGAAATTGAAATTTTTTTTTTAGCTCAAAAAATAACGGTACCTGCCATGCAATTAATATACAAAAATTGATTTATTTCAAGAACGGCTCGAACGATTTTGAAAAACAAATTACGAGCTACTATAATTACGCCAGTTAATATTTTGGTAGAAAAAAAAATGTATGACGGTTTTTAACGGTACATGTCATACAACCGATTTTTTGGTTTTCAAATTTCTCGTTAACTACTTCACCGATTTCAACCAACATTTTTATACGAAATGTCGCTTACAATTTAAACAATTTTGCATATAAAATTTTTCAAAAAAATAAGTTTTGGATTTTTAAAAAAATATTGAAATTTTTTTTTTGAAAATTCAATATCATGAAAACGAGCAAATGAATTTTTTTTTTAATTTCGTGAAAAATTGTATTTTATTAAATACTAAAATTCGGCATACTTAATTTTATTTTTAAAAAACGTTCAAGATTTTTTATATATACAAAATTAAATTTAAAAAAAAAAACGCTCTAACGATTTTAAATTTTTTTTTCATAAATTCATATTGATTAAGCAAATCATATGGCATAATTTTTTTTGAGCTCTATCTGGTTTAGCTATTAAAATAACTAATTTATAATAATTCATAGTAATCATTTATATTTTAAATTGTATTAAATTTTTTTTTTAACGATATAATAATGTTATGGAACCAATAAATATGTACATTGTCTATTTCAAGCTACGTTAAAGTTGTTAGCTACGAGAGCAAGTTTTGTGCGATCCAGTCGTGCCTATTTTTTTGGACGTGTTCAGCTTTATGTTCAAGTTAATGAATGAAATTGGTTTAGTATGATGCTAGTTAAAGAGTATTTAAAATTTAGAAAATTTAAGCAAACTGTTACGGAATTAGAAAAATATTAAGAAGTATCATATAATAAACCCTTAATAATAGGCTGTTTAAAATTGGGCGCCATTGTTTTTAAGCAAGATTAATGACTCCTTATTTATACATGCTTACAAAAACTCAATTTTGTACAAGTGTTTATTTTTCCGAAAGCTTTTGATGCACTGTTTTCAGATATTCCAGCCTAAACATGAGAATAACCGTTATATTTGAGGTTAGCCAACAAACTCGTATTGGCATGAGAAACTCTTCGTGTAACGGTACTAGTCTCTACTAATTAAAAACACACGTTTTTTTTAACACCTGTTTCAAAACAGAATAATACACACAAAGGAAATTAAGAAGGGTTATCAAGCTAAAACAACTAACAAACTAATTTTTTTTCGAAAAGAAAAGATCGTATTTGCAATATTATATTGAGATTTGTAGAGGTAAATTAATATGAACCCCAAAAAAGCAAAAGTGCGTTTTTTCCATTGAAAAAAATAAATTGATATGAACCTCAAATAAGCAAAAGTGCGTTTTTACCGTTTTGCTTGGATGTCTCCAAAACCTCGAAATAAACGCCGTAAAATCAGGCAAAGAACACAACGTACTCGAAAACATATTAGCTACTTCCAGCAATAACATCACATGTAAACCTAAGGTTATACAAACATTTCGTCATTAAAACTGAAAAGTAAAAGAAATTTTTCGCAAATTGCCAACCAAATAATTAGTTTTCTAAACTTAGTTGCTCTCGAGTAACAAAGAAGTATCTACTTTTTTATAGACTTTGCTGTGGAAAACAATTTATCATCGAATTTGATCACTAATAACTATAAGATGGGTCTACAATTTTTTAAGAGAAAAGTAGGAGCAAGAAACACATTTTGAAAAATTTCAGGGATCAGACCTCTTTGATCACAAGAAAACAAGAAAAAGATATGTGACCTGTAGTAGTGATATTAGGTTAGCCTTAAAATTTATTGGGAAAGCACGCAACGAACATTTTCTACTGGCAACGGATAAAACAATTCAATTGAACACGACAAAAATTGCTTATGTGCCTTGAAGTTATATGACTTTGGCAAAGATTATCAGTGCGAGATCATCTTAGTTTCGGAGTTAGGCTCGAGTTAACCCTTTGAATTTGGTGAGTTAGCTTGAGATTGACTTCAAAATTGTCACTCAAAAATACTGTTTAGAAAATTAATGAATATTAAATTTGTTCGCTAATGTTGTGATACTTTAATTTTTTGTTAGCTATACTAATTTATCGTCAAATTGGATTCACATCGGAAGAAATCAAGGATGATTGATCAAAACAATGAAAACTCGATTTTCTTTTGTGTATTTTCACGACGTTTTAACTTGTTCTATAGCAGTGTTTTTCAATTTTTTTTAGTAAACGACTCTTTTTTTAATAAAAATGTTCCGGCGACTCTAAAAAATTAAATACTAATCGTAGCAATCCTTGCCAGTAATTTTCATTTTTTGAATTCTTATGAGCACATCGAAATTGTGATTCTATTTTTTTCAAGTGAGAATACTTATATGGGTTTTATCTTCTTAACTCAGAGCATTATTTTTTAGCTCACAGAGCACTCAGAGTGCTCAACCTGTGTTTCTTTTTTCAATCAGAGCTAACTGGGAGCATGCTCTATTTTCTCGGAATAAAAAGACCGAGTGAATGGAGCAAAAACCTGAGCGCAGCCAACTTCATTCTCTTTCTTTTTCTCAAAACATTTGAACACATCAAATTCCATTTCAGATTTTTTAATGTTTCAAATTTTTAATTGGCCAGCTGTCAGATGAAAATTTAAAGTCAGATTTTAGTGCGTTTTAGTGCTAGATGTGTTTCAAAATTATATCGAAGAGCTCAGATTATACTAAGAAGATGAAGAAATTTAAATATTAAAATATAGAAATTACTTAAATGGAGAGTTCAAGTGACCTCAGCTCCAGAAATAATTGTGTTTCGCCCAAGGTATAACAGACTGACTGAAGAGCCCACTGTTATAATTTGGGCGAAACACAATTATTTCTGGAGTTGAGGTCACTTTAAACTTTTTAATTGAGCTCTGATTATTCTCTGCTCAGAGCTTACTCCGATCGCTCGAGCTCTGCTCCATGCTCTGCTAGTGTTGATCAAACAAGTTTCTTCACGAATGAGAATAAAATGGATAAGTTTCTCAAAAGATTGTCGCAGCCTTGCACATCCGGTACAAGTGGAAGGGGAAGCAAGGTAAGACCTAAAACAAGCTCAACTACCGGCTTGCAATCGTAACCCCCCGAGAAATTCTTGGGGGTCCTGACCCATAGTTTGAAAAACACTGGTCTAAATTAAGTAAAACAAATTTAGAGGTTTTAATCAAAACTAACATTAAGATAAGATGAAGGAGAGGAAAAAAATGATCAACAAGACCTTCGTCGCGTCGGTCTGTTAGTCTGTATGTCCATGCGTCTGTGCGTCCTGATATATATCGAAATATTGCCTAAATATTTTGAAGCTTGTTATATTATTCCCTTACAGAGAATTTAATTTTTTTTCAGCTCATCTAAAACGGTTAGCTGCCATACAAAGATCTATAGAACAGTTTTAATAAATACATGTTTTTGCCGAAAACTTCGAATAACGCAAATTAAGTTTTGGTGGATTTTGAGTAACTTGCCTTATTTTTGGCACATTCCTTATTCAAACAAGAAACAAAAAAAATACTAAGAACAGGATTGACTTTCGGAACGAGATACAGAGCAGACTCTCTGATTTGAAAAAAATTGTATACTGACGGGAATATATCAACCAGAGATTTAGTCTCTTTAAAAAATTCAAAAAAAAAATTAACGGAAGTATTCCCAAATGTGAAAAATAACGTTAAAAAATGGAAAACCACCGCACCAGTAAGGAGTATTGGTATGAAGCAAGAAAGCCAGGTCTTATTTAAAAAACATCAGTGATTTAAAACACAAGCTTGAGTTGCATAATTACAGGTGGAAAGGGAGGTGAAATGGGGAGCAAATTAAAAAAAGGAAAATAATTCTAAAAAATAAGAAAATTGCTTATTTAAAACGAATATCAAAAAATTTAGCTTTATTTTAAATAATTCTTAGTTTTGTTGTTTTTACTATGGAATTTCTTCTTCAAAATACAGAATTTGGGAATAAACTGAATTTTGGAAAACACAATCTTGTATTTTAGATATAGAGACATTTGACATACAGAATTCTGTAATACATACATTTTTTCATGCAGAATTTTCAAAAAAAATTCAAACATAATTGTCGCCATACAGAATTTTGGAATCTAGAATTTTGACCCGCTCCCGTGTTTACATAAAAAGTTGGTTGAAATGATAACGAAGATGAAAAAGTAAAATAAATAAATTCTGTTTAAGTGAAGTAATTGAATATTATTCAATTTTAAGCTCAAGTTTATGACAGCATCTAACTGATGAGTCCATCTGTCATCATACTTGGGTCAAAAGCATAGAGTTAAGATTACTTTAGTTTTTAATTGATTAAGTTTAAATCATCTGTAAATTACAGAAACGTCAATTTCGCCTAGTAGCACACTGACATTGCGGTATGCGCGTATGCCTTTAATGGTGGTGTTCGTTAAAAAATTTCAACTTATATGAAATATACACACTTACTTACATGAAATTATATACTTGCATGTTTTTTTCATTAAAATATTACTAAGGAGACCTAAAGTCCTTTGATTTATATGAAGATTTAGAACTAACTGACCCATTATTGAAATTGGCTCTTTTAATTTAAAGAACAATTTTTTCATATGAAAAAAGGCATGCTACCTATCCATGTTTTAATACAAATTTCTGTTTAAATATCGTTAGCTATATTTTTGAATAAAATAAAGTTACATGTCACCGGGCCTTATTTCAAAAATAGATTTAAAATTATTTTTTGTTAAACATGTTTTGCTAAAGTATATCAGGTGTTTTTAAAATAACAAAAACTTCACAGCAGAGCGATGCACTCAAGCGGTGCGTTCTACGCTAGTTCCTTAACAAATGCTACGTCCAAAGAAGATTTATATCCACATTTTTAGATTTTATTTTGTATTTATATACCAAACACAAAACCGATCAACCGAGAAATTGTGTTTTTAGTTTACCAGGTCGATTTTTCTTTATTTCATAAATAAATTTCTCATTTAGTTTTAAGTTTTCCTTTCTTATAGGAACACGAACAGTGAATAAATCAAAAATATAAATAAAATAAATTGTTGCAGACTCTCAAGAGGGGATAAATATTTAATAAAATAAAAACAACAAACAAATTGCAACATTGATATACACTAATATATTAAATAGAAAATTAAGATGTATGTAAGTATAATGTATATGAAAAATATTATGCAAAATTCCACATTAATTTATGCTCAAAATCTAACATCTATGGAATTTAACCTATTTCCGGCTTTTTTTTTAATAAACATTTAAACAAGTTATATTACTTAATTCATAAAAGAAAACCACACACATAGAAGATACTTGTATTTTCCGCTAATTTTTCAAGAATCTAGCATGTGTAATTTCTTAGTTTTACATTAATTGCCTCAATTAGATGGCCTTACCATCATGCATAAGTTCAACTTGTATAATGTTGTTATACTGAAGAGTATACAAGAAAAAGGCAACAACAACAAAAAAAAAAAAACTATAAAATTATATTCATAAATGTTAGCATAAATTAACACATGCCGCAGAGCTTATAACATCCATCATACATCGTTTGCCAACTGTAAGACATTTTCCATTATAAATATACATATTATATGCACATGTACAATGCTCTTCGTACTTTGATTGAATTTTTATAGGTCAACGTAACTAAATAGTTATTTAAAGAGGTAAAACATTTTTATCCCCCCGAGTAAAGTAAAACAGGAAAGCGATTGAGAAAATAATTTCTTGTTTTTGTTGTTGGATCTTTTATTAATTTAATTTATAATTAAAGAGAATAACTCAAGTCAGTTTACAATATTTAGAACAAAAATCTTGAAAAATCTGTCTAAACAAAAGAGCTCAGCAGCAAACTCGATTTTAATTTCTGCATCGATAATAATAATAATTTAACTGAATGCCTGTAAGACCTAAGGTTAATGAAAGAAATTATTTAATTTCTGTTTCTTTTTGAAATTAAATGGATAAATGGAAAAATATAAAAATAGTGGAAAATCGGACCAAAATGTAAGTAAACGTGCAATTAAATTATTATTTTTAGTTGCAGATACATTCTGACGGAAATTCTATTTCATTATTTTTTTTTTTTCATTAAAGCTTTGAAATACTATATATTTAACTTAGCCTCATATTTCTTTTTGTTTAACCACAATGTGAAATGTAATGCAATACTTTTTTATCAAAAATTATTTTAATTTATTTTCGAAATTTATTACAAACATTTCTTGTCTTAATAAAAATACTAAGTAGTGAACTTCATTCTCATTTTATAAAGAATACAAGTGATTATGTTTTTATCTTATAGAAAATTATTAAAAGAAATACTTGAAAAGTGATTGTAGTGATTAAGAATAAAAACAAAAGAGCTGAGCTGAAAACTTTATTTTATTATTTTTGACTCGGTAATTTTAATAAAAAATAATAAGAATATTGATGACCTATGTTACCTTTTTGTTGACTTATTAGTTATCAGTATCCAAATTGAGAAAGTGTTCTTCGTATAAGAACTCAATGGTTCAAAGATTTGTACTCTTTTAGAATGTTGCACAATTTTAAAAAAATATATTTTCTTTTGCAATTTGAATAATTTTCACATTTTTCGTTGGTTCTGCACTGAGAAATTTATTACGCACTCTCGGAATAACTTATATCTGTCACTTTTATTACCGTTATTCACACGTACACATATGATTCAAATTTCCCCCCGGAACAAAATAATTAAGCGATTATAATTAATTTAATTTAATCTTTTTTTGCAAATGGATTGTTCATCAAACCAAAAGAAATATATTTTATCAAGCATCCGACAAGTCGGAAGGTTACTTACTGAATGAAAACTGGTAGAGTCGGCAAAAGAAATTTTATTAAAAAGAAAGCATAAACCTGGATGAATGGTAGAGGTACGGGTCGGGTATACCATCATCATCCGCTCGTATATGCCTAAAGCTTTGAAGCACACACTGCATGTGTGTATAGATGACGGCGATCATCATGGTAGCAAACTGATGTTGAAGAACGATGGCTAAAAGAAGAAGAAAAATAAAAGAAATTGTTATTTTTATATCTTCTTGTTTTTTTTTTTGTTCGAACAACAAAATTTTGAAATACTTAAGATACACCAAAAAAAAAAAGACTTTTCCTCAATGGACGGACATCTGTTGGATAAATTAAGCCATGGAATGCAAGTAAGAGTGCGAGATGACATTCAGCTTAGCACATTTTTGATTTGATTTTTGCATTTTACACTCCAGCTTAGATAAGAATGATATTTATGGCTATATGTAGCTATTTGTTCCTATATGTATATGTTTCTAGTAGAATTATTGGTGTTAGTAGCTTGCATACTGTATGCAATGTAGACATGACATATGTGTTGCAAAGAACACACATCATTCGAGTGTGATGTTTTGTGTGCTTTCGTTTGGCTGATTTGCATGCATGCTGCTCTGTTATGGTGGTGCGAGCCTTAGCTAGAAGGTAGGGCGGCTGGAAAACGATGGTATGCTTAGCTGTTAGTGACAATCAATAGTGTGACACTGGGTTACGATAGTGCTTCTGTTGTTTTTTTTTGTTTTTAGATATTCAGGTAACGTTATTGTGGTTCTTTTTTTTTTGAACTGTAAATTGGTCTTTTAAACGCGCATGAAAGTGGTATGTGTTGTTGTTTTTTTGGTTGAGGTGCAAACTTGGTGTCTCAAAAATGGTTAAGCAATAAAAGTTAAGTATGTGTACGTTCATACTGGTACTGGGTAAGAATATTTTTTTTCTGTTGAATTACGTACAAAAATGAAGAGAAACTTAATAACAAATGATTGATTGTTCTGTTCGTTTATTAAAGGTAGATATACAAACTGTTTTCGGTTGTATAGAAAGCATATTTTTGATGTCAACATTGAAAATATATTCAAAAGAAACTTAATTATATTTGTAGGTCAAGGTTAAAATTTAAATCGATTAAATAGCGCAATAGGACAATCGTTACCAAATTCATTAAAGCTAAATGCTTTCATTGGATTTTAACTTTAAAAATAAACTTGATAATGATTTTAGCAAATAAAAGAAAACAAACACAAATTTCTGAAAATGGCTGAGCATTAAAAATCCAGAAACATCATCTACTGAAGCCAATGCGGGAGTGTTTCCTAGTAAAAATAGCTTATTGAAAACTCTACTAATAAAAACAGCTTAATGAAAACTCTACTAAAAACGAAATTGGCCTGGAAATGTGTGTCTCCTTTGAAATTAAGAACTTGAATGATGAAAACTGGAAAAATGATTCCCGAATTTAAATACACTCAATAGAAAAAGGCCAATAACTCTAAGGAATTCATTTTCATCAATTCACAGTACAAATAGTTTGCATTTTACTAACACTTGCATAGCGATGGACGGTGTGATGGAATTTTGGTCAAAACCTACAAAAAAGTTTGTGTATACGAAACAAATAATAGCCCTAACATTAATGGGAGCAGGTAATCAAAATGAAATCGGAAAAATGTAATAGTTTTATGTTTTCTTGTTTACAAAATTTCGTATAACGAACATTAAAGCAAGCAATGATGCAAACATTGCTCATTGCACTTTCGTCTTGTAATACTCTAGATTTTTTGATTCCAAATTTTTAGCAGAATTAGACAATTTTTAGCCTATTTTTCGAATGCTTCAAAGCTACTTAGTTTTTCAAATATTTTTTAATTCATGTTTAGATAGCAACACAAATATAACATGCATGAAAACTAATGTGGTATTGTAGAAAAATTTCATTACTAACAAGTTTATAGTGGATGGTTTTCAAAGTTATAAGGGAAATTGTCGGAAAAAATTGGGTGATTTTAGCGTTTTTTTCACTGTTGCATTTTTCCTGCAGCGATCGATTTTACTAATCGAGGTTTTTCTAATACTCTAATATGCCCCAGCAACATATCAAAAATGCAGGACTACATCTCGCTATGCGATTTTATTGTCGAATTTGACTGGGCTAAATAAGCTGTTATCCAATTATAATTCCCTCAGTATATGAGTTTTTGAATCGAAGACAAGCAATCTAATGCATGACAGCATACGTACATGTAATTTATGACAACATAGATATTATTTCCTTACACAACATTAGCAATTTTAACGTCGTTTAAACATTCATTTTGCGTATACTACGGCAAATTTACTTCTTTAATTGATTGACGCGACGTTTAATTACACAAAATTACTATAATTCTTTCACAATAAATAATAATTTTGATGCATACATAGTTTCTTTTAATTGCTTTATAAATATTGTAAAACACCTCCCACACTGGTTGCAAAAAATCTCAATTCATGAGAAGGAGGACAGTGTGGCAGAAAATCATCTCGTGCCATTAAATGACTAATATGCTGCGAATTGACTTTCTTTTTTTATTTTAATATAAATAAACGAAAATAAATTTTATAAACACTTTTCAATCTAAATGGGTGAATCAACTGATGGCATGACGAGCTCTTCGTGTGTTAGGCTTCTGTTATGCCTTAAGGAAACCCCGCTTATATTTCCGCTAAAAGAAAACAATCACTGTGGGTAGATCTATGTTCGCTAGAGAGCTTTTATCTGGTATATTTTAAGTATTCAAATAATGTTTAATAATAATGTTTACATACAATTTTCTATTTTACTAATCGAGGAATACCTTCTAGTTGAATTATACACTGCTATTAATGCTCATAAATATGGTTGTTCTTGTTGAACATTCAAACATTCATAGATATTTTATTTTTTTTTTAATTATACAATGTGACATAATTGTATTGTATAAAAGCGTACTTAAAGGAAAGCCACACCACAAATAACACACAATAATAAAGAGGAAACAAGAGAAAGCAGTCAATTTAAAATAGGCAGAGATATAATTACGTACAAAATCAGGGTTTGTTTGAATTTGTACAATGAATTAAAACCTGTCAATCTTGATTGCATGTCATGGCTGAAAACAATGCGAGATTTGGTAGAGTGACAATGGGAAGTGTAAAGGATTATAAATTGAAGATAAGTATATTTAAAAAAAAGATGTCACAACATGTATGTAGTAGGAAAGTAGTTGAATGCAACATTATTAAATATGAAACAAAGTGTTGCTTTAAATGATGTAGGCCATATGATATATTGTTACCTAACACAAGATGGATGTTTTGCTTGGAAAAAAAACACCACAACTGTTTAATTTAAAAAAAGTTAAATTTATAAAAGACTTAGATCACAATTCCAGATTTACACCCCCATTTGTTTTTACTTTGTATATGTAATATAATAATATATAATGTATGTAGGTATAAGTTTTGACATGTGTCAAGGTTGCTTTAAAGACTATGTTTGAAAACTGGGTTACCATAATTCGAGTAGGTTTTAAACAGACTTAACATTACGATGATAACGAAGTCCAAAAAAGTGTTTATGTGCGTCTAATATATTTTTAGCCTCAAATGTTTGATCGATCACTTTCAAATTTGGTATAAAGCATTTTTATTTGATTCCCTAGTTAATAAATTTTAGTTTTTAGCAAGACTTTGCGTTTGATTATCCGAAAGTCTCCGGAACTTTCGGATATGATATTGTAGATTGTGTTTGTTAAACGTGAAATGTAGATGTCAAATTAAGATTGATCTAATTTGTAAGCATGACGATTACTAGCAGATAAACCGAAAGTTTCGGTCGAATCAAATAGCAGAATATGTTTTACTGATTTCCGTTCGAAAATCTGGATAAATAAAACTATTTATGGTATAGATTTGAAATACATAGAAGATTACTGAATATTATTATATGCTAAAGTAATTACAACACAATCAATGAAAAATCTGAACACGGAAACAAAATACTTTAACCCCCGTATTTATAAAGAATAAATAGTTATTTCAGCTCCCGTGTTTAGGAAAACTACACCAAGAAATAATAATGTTCCGGACTCAAATGAAGCAGTAAGCGATTGCCTTTACTTTGAGTCCGGAAAATTTGTATTCTATGGTGTAGTTTCTAAACACGAGAGCTGAATTAACTATTTTTGTTCTTTATAAATACGGGGGTAAAAATGTATTATCGTATATTCCCTCTAATATATCTATACCTTCTACCAGAATTTGTCCGCATTCTCCCTGCCGAACCTTTATAGGTTTTCTAAAAAATGCATGAAGCCTTCGTGGGTAAACGGCAAAACTCAAGTACCCAAGTAATCTGCGATCGCGCTAGCAAACCAGATAACAGATATAAATCAATCAATTTTGCTAGCGCGATTCCCAGCCAGGTCGCTTGGGTTTTTATCCAGAATTTTAATAGAGCTGTTAATAAATATTTTTTTTTTGATTGCAACTACAGAATCGCAACTGCAATTTCGACTTCCGGCCACTTATAATTAACGCTACCATTGCCCACGTTCGAGATTCTAACAGATACGGCATCCGAATCCAAAAATTTTTCCGATTTCTTTGTGTATTTGTTGCATCAGCTGATTTCATCTGTTTCTTAACAAGGGATTACAACAACACGAAAAAATCTAGATACCTTTGGGTACGTATCCGAACGGCGCCATTGTTATATAATATCGTAACCAGGCTTTCCAGATTGGAGTATTTATCGAAAATCGGGCTATTTTTTTTCCAAAATTTGCGACAACAATTTCAGTATGACAGCCCAATCGTAATCTTATATTGGGCGATATTTTTTTTCGTACAAATAAATCATATAAATAAAGCACTTTTCTCCCACTAAATATACCCCTGATACTACGTTTTCACCAGACACTAAACCGAGCTTTAGGTGAAGAGATTTATTTGGTGTTTCCACTGCACAAAATGATCAAAAAGAGGATTATAACAAAACATTTAAATGGTGTTTCATTTTTTTGATATGAAGAAGAAGTGAGATAGATAGTTTTTGTTTACATTTTCATCTGTCAATAAACGAAAATGGCGTTTAAATGGTTCCACCATTGTATATGAAAACTATAGTAATCTCATGGCGTCGTTATTATTTATGCTTGATTTCGACGGCTGGTGGCGCATGGGCTTGCAACATGTTTTATGATTTTGACAGCGTAGACATTAATGTTTAGAAAGAGAAAGTCAAGTTATATTGTAAGGGAGTTGGATCCCGACTTTCAAATTTGTTCCCTCAACAAAAAGTGTTGAGAGAAGTAGGTGGATTTCGACACTACGTGACTCAGTAGTCGTCGATGTTGATGATATTACTATTTTAGTTTTCATTTACAATATGGTTCCACAATCATTCTCCGAAAAAAAATTTAGTTTGATTTGACAAACTTATGTTTCCAAGAAGATTTTAATGAGTTTTATTTTTAATCTTCATTTGAGGAGATTAAAATTTGTGTGGTAAATCTTCAAGATTTCAAAAAGATTTGTGATAATCTTGCTAAATCTCGGTTAAGTGTTTGGTGAAAAGGTAGCATAACGTAGTCCACAATTTGGCACTACTTTTTATTTACTGAATACATTACATATACAATACATTATTAGGGGGGTTTACACTCATCGACAAGTCGATCGACCTGAGTCGTGTTGCTAGCGTTTACATTCGTCGACCGCCTCATAAAACTTCATTTGTAAATAAATTTTCAAAAATCAAACACGGCGTAGATTTAACTTTTTGCACCAGTTTCAGCAAAGGAAATTCATATTTTCTCCCTTACTTTTGTGGTTTTACTTCTATTTCAACCTATTCTCTAAAAAAAAAAAAATAAAAAGAAACACTAAAATCCAAATTTTCAGACATATCAGTTGTTCAACTAGTGTTAACATTAGCTACAGAGGTCGTTCGACCGTGCAAAATATCAACAAAATTGAAAAGCTTCCGACAGTCGTTCAACTTGTGTTCACATCACAAATTATGTGATGTTTCTCCACGAGCTGATGAACTTGTCGATGAGTGTGAACCCCCCTTTTAACTGTTCTTCCCAGAATTTCCATTTTTATAAGAAAAAAATATGTATGTATGTACATAAAAATATGTAATAGCAGCAAGCAATCAAACAAAGCGTACGTAAATTGTTATTGAAGTTAAGATTATTTTTTTTTATTGGTATTGGGCTACTATTTGTGGTACATTTTCGGCTCCAATTTTGGGCTACAAAAAATTTCAAATTGGGCTATCAAACTAGTTCAAGATATGGCAACCCTAATCGTAACCTGCAACTTAAACTTCTATTCACCATTTTGTTAATCTGGGGGGTCATTCCCTTATTTTTAAACGTAAAGCTTACGTCTAGTTCTTAACAAAACTGCGAAAAACGTTGGAAAAATTTCGTTTCCAAAAATGCATCTATCCTTTTTGTGTGAAAAAATAATATACAAAATTAATACATAAGAACAAAAAAAAATATTAAAAAAAAAACTACAACACCTTATTTTCGTGTTATAGCTTTTTTAAAAGCCAAAACTTTATTCTCTAATTTTCTTTTTAAACAAAGTTGTGTAAGAAAATAGTTTTAAAAAAATTAATTTTCAAACTCAAAGTTTTGAAAGTTTTTGTTTAAACTGATTTTTATCAAAATTGTACGCTATAAGCTACTGTTTTTGTGTTCAATGTTTAATACCCTTATCAATTTTAATTGAAAAACTGAAAACCATATAGTTTTAGGAATCACTGTTATAAAGATATAAGCAATTATCAAAAACAACTTTGTTATAAAAAGAAGAAAGTTCCAATAATCGATATACATAACTGCTATAGCTACCGGTAGTGTAGAGTCTGTTCAGTTTGTCGTCCTTTTTATTCATGATCCATCATTTTTTTTGTGTGATATACAGCTCATAAGAATGAGTTAGCCAAAACCAAATTTATCATACGAAGCATACCAAACTGAACAAAAAAAAATATTTTATTTTTCAAATAATAAACATTAAATTTTCTATGAACATTTTTTTTATTTAAGAAGAAAAGTATTTCTTTTTTGACATAATTGTATGAATAAAGGGCATTTAAGAAAACGATATTCAATTAATTAAAAAAATAAATATAACAAACAAGCAAAAAAGTAGAACAAACGTAATAATCAAACTAAACTAATCTTAACTATTTGTATACCTATCTCAAATTGAAACATTGCAAACAAAATGGTTTGATGCATGTTTTGCACTCTGTCTGAACTTGTTTGGAAGTGGCAATGATTTCACTAAAGCTATTATTAGTGTTAGCCTTGCGGAAATTCACATATTGATATGAAGTCAATAATTTTCTTATCCAACAGTACCTAATTGTACAAGAGCCGACAGCAAATTTTGGAAGTGGATGTATAACCAAAATCTAAGTATGAGGGTTTAAAGGAGCATATTTTGTGATATCGAAATCAAAAGTCAGGCAGGTTTTTGTCGGGCGGGGGCAGGGTATTGAAAATAGAGATTTTCTAAATTTCTTTTCAAGGGTTTTATCACTTCAATTATTTTTTTTACAACACATTATGAACTTCTGTCATTTTCCCTAAGTGCAAAGACCTTAATCTTGGTGATCCAATTATTAGAACTCAAGATATAAGCATTTAAAGCGAACCTTAATCGTCTTTTCTTGGAGACTTTGTTCTGTTGATTTTTTGTGTTTCATAAATCTCCAAGAAAAAACGGATGAGGTTCGATTAAAAACCTTATATCTCGAGTTCTATTGGTCGGATCACAAAGATTAAAGTCTTTGGACTTATGGAAAATGACAGAGCATCAGAAATTTGTAAAATCTCTATTTTTAAAATCCCGCCCGCTCAAGGCTGAGAAAAAAACCTGCCTGACTTTTGATTTCGATATCACAAAATATACCCCTTTAAACCCTCATACTCAGATTTTGGTTATACATCCACTCCCAAAATTTTCTGTCGGTTCTTAGACTATAAGTAGGTTCCAGCTCATAAAGATAATGATTTAAAAAAAAAAGGAAGAAGAAAGTTTGCTTTCAAAATAGTAAACACTTTGTTCTGAGAGCAGCCATAGTTTTTAAATAATCACCCCGATTACAGAAGCCGATGGATGGCTTCCGACATGTTTGTTCAGTTTTTTCTTTTAGAGAATCCGCTGTAAAAAATTGTAGGAATCTCAGTAACGTAGTTTGAAAAGCCCATACGCATTCCACATAGCTTTTGACATTTCAAATCCGCACCTTTTTGATTCTAAGTCATTAAAAAAATGCCCCTCCCACCTATAAAGGGGATAGATAGACCCCCTCTCATAGTACAAAATACTTGTATTTTATTCCTCTATAAGAATCTGTTTTAATGTTTCCAAAAAAAAAAAATTGTCCTTCCCGTTCCCTGTCCATGTATCATAATATGAACACAAAACTTAACCCCTTTTTTTAACTTCAAGAACTCATTATTTACGCAAAAAAGCCATTTAACACTAAATGTTACCAAAAAGTAGTGGTTTTTCTTGAAAAAAAAAAAAATTGGACGTGGGGGTTGATTTTAAGCAGTTTGTATGGGGACAGTGAAGCTAACTTCCAAAAATATGTTTTGTGTTCATATATGATACATGGGACAGGGAAGCCGAAAGACATAACAAATTCTGTGTATCATATATGATACATGGGACGTGGGATGGAAGTTTTTTTTTCCTGAACAAAAATAGTGGACGTGGAGATGTGTGTACAGCAGTTTGTATGGGGACAGTGAAGTTGTTTTAAATGTAATTTTCGATGTCATAAATGCTAATTTATCGATTTACATAAAATAAATTTGCATTTTATTTGGTGTCGTTCTTTATTTGTTTCCTATGTGTCCAATAGAAATTGCAAAATGTAAGTTATTTTTCTATTAATTATTTGTGAAACATAAAAACCCATCTAAAAATCGTTTATAGGCCAGTAACGCTTAAGCAGATGTAAAGGAGAACAAGCTAATTTTATATGAGGCGTGGGCGTGAGCGGTCAGAATAGTTCTATTATTTTTGGATATGGCCTAGTTCTGCAATTGTGCATTGTACATACTTCAAAACCGTACAAAATGCGCTATGTGTTAATATAGTTAAACTATTATTTATGAGAATGGTGTATCAAAATATAGCTCATAAATACCTTACTAAGGAATCTAGCAGTTGGATAGATTTGTTGATTGGAACATATCGGATGGCTTTTATAAAGAATTGTCTTTTTTGAATGTTGTCTTTAAAAGTTGAAGAATTCTGTAAATTCATATCAAATCATTTATTAGGTGAGGGTTTATCCCTTTTTTATTTCAGTGTATGTTCACTGCCGGTCATAAGGTTAGAAGCAGTGATTTTTGAGAATTGAATTTGATTTGTCTCGTGTGATACGCCAAAGAGAACCAAATTTTGTATGACAAAAGAGAGACTATTCAATGTGCCATAGCAAACCCCATGCTTGCACTTCAAGAACAAAAATTAACGGCAGCCAAGAGAATAAATGTTAGCCGAGTCACTCTTTTAAGTAATTTTATCGCGTCATAAGGTTAGAAGAACATACAAAATTGAAGAAAAACGATGGTTTAAATTTTTTTTAAATTTTTTTCGACAAATTTATTTACTTAACAGTGTGTGCTGCTGCCAGCTTAAAAAATTTCAAAATTCGATGATTAAGAGATTTATACAGTGATTTACGATAGTCAAGTCAAATTTAAGTCATCGCATTGCTTTGATTTTTGGTGAAAGGAATCTCACTCGAATAGGAAACCAAGGCAGCAATGGAACATTTTTCCTTAAAGTAATGATTTAAACACTCGAGCTGCATGAAAAGGAGCATTATTTTGTTGAAAACAAATGTGGTTTGTCCGAAAAGATCATTGGTTCGGAAACAATGCTTCTGGCAATGTTTTGTAGTACCCAGATGACTGGAAATCAGGCAGCTTAGTACTTTCAACGACTAAGTTAATTGTTCCCTAATATGATATTGCGGCCCAAATCATAGCGCCTCCTTCCCTGCTGTGATGAGGGTTCAGAAATAACTAATTTTTCCTCAACAAGATCGCTATAGTGATTTTTCCACGATATGAGAAAAGGTGAACGATTTCTGAACCGTCAGCACAACAGGGATGGAGGCGTAATGATCTGGGCAACAATATCATATTAGGGAACAATTAACTTGGCAGTTGAAAGTACTAAGCTGCCTGATTTCCAGTCATCTGGGTACTACAAAACATTGCCAGAAGCATTGTTTCCGCGAACCAATGATCTTTTCGGACAAACCACATTTGTTTTCAACAAAATAATGCTCCTTTTCATGCAGCTCGAGTGTTTAAATCATTACTTTAAGGAAAAATGTTCCATTGCTGCCTTGGTTTCCTATTCGAGTGAGATTCCTTTCACCAAAAATCAAAGCAATGCGATGACTAAAATTTCACTTGACTATCTTAAATCACTGTATAAATCTCTTAAACATGGAATTTTGGAATTTTTGTTTTAAGCTGGCAGAAGCACATACTGTTAAGTTAATAAATTTGTCGAAAAAAAAAAAATTAAAAAAAAAATTTAAACCATCGTTTTTCTTCAATTTTGTATTTACTTCTAACCTTATGACGCTATAAAATTACTTAAAAAAGTGACTCAGCTAACATTTATTCTCTTGGCTACCGTTAATTTTTGTTCTTGAAGTGCAAGCATGGGTTTTGCTATGGCACATTGAATAGTCTCTCTTGTGTCATACAAAATTTCGATCTATTTGGCGTATAACACGAGACAAATCAAATTCAATTCTCAAAAATTACTGCTTCTAACCTGATGACGCGCAGTATACATAAATGTAGATGATTTTCAACATGTTATAAGCTAAAAAAAAAAAACAAAAGCATTGCATGTGTTTCAATGCAAGAACCTTTTTTCGTTTATGACTTTTGTAAAGCTATTAGTAATTATAAAATTACTTGATTGATTCGGAAGTCATATAAAATGCATAAATTGTTATCGAAAACAAAAAGTCCGCCGAAAACGATAGCTTATTAGCTATCGTTCAAACGCTATCGTTTGGGCGATATCGTTTTGACGATTTTTGATTTACGGGAAGTAAATTTTCGATCGTCAAGATTATAATCTTCTAGTTGATAGTGATTATTGTTTTTACGTGAATCAATCGAATTGAATCGATTGACCCCCCTAGCTTTTACATTCGACCATATTATTAAGTGAATTAATTGATATAACCATCAAAGTGCTTTTTTTTGAAATTTTTTATGTGATAAACTCACAAAATAATACACAATTTGAATTTTTCTTTTTTTTACAAATATACTTTTTATTTCTTCCCTAAGACTATAATTTTGTTTTTATATAATACCAATACACTTAAATTCTATAGTTTACATTTTAATTTAAATTTATTTATCCATTTTTCAAACAAATTCTCTTGCTCCTCTTGTAAAAAAATTAATTTAAAAATAATTATTACATTAAATCAATACTTTACCTCAATTAGGATTATGTTTTTTTTTAATTGTTCATAAAAACAATATGAGGATGCTTAACTAAAAGAGCATGTGTGTTGATGTATGAAAATTTGGCATCAATGAGTATATGGGTAATGGTTGACAATGATTATATTGAAATAAAATTTCTTTTGGCGATGTTTACGGTTTTTTTTTTAGTTGTTGTTTTCATCTTTGAATGATTGTGAGAAGTGGGTATTGATATTAAAATTATTTATTTTAAACTGTTTGATATTATGTAAATAAATTAAAGCTTATTGTTACCTTTTCAAGGTATGATGGATAGTGTGGTACATGTTAAAAAAAAAAAAAACAAATTTGCTATTAATTTTAGTATTTTTAAAAAGATTTCTACATGCATAAATTTAAGAATGTTAGGAAGATTGATAAAGAAAATCTGGAAGATATTAAAGTGACTACTATATACGAAGTTCCAATTGAAATGATTTATTTTCTTTTGATTAATTAACAAGTGATATGATTATGCTACTTAATTTAAAAAAATTATAAATTATTATTATTTTTTTTAATTTTGTTCGAATGCCCAAAAATTAGTTTTAAATTGTGACATACAATATTTTTTTTTAATCATGAAAATATAATAATACGTTATCTGTTTTCCAAATTTGTAACATTTGTTTTCTACTTATGTAGTTTTTTCAATACATTTTTATAATTTCAATCTTTTGTAACTTTAATTGTTATGGACGACATTTTGTTTAATTATTTCTGCTATTATAGATAGACCAAGATAATATTTTTTGAAATTTTTTATAATATTTTTGTTTTCTTAAACTGTAATCCACTTATAATTTAATTATTTTCTAATTTTTTTCTTCTAGAAGTTCAAATACACAGACTTTTAAATTTACAATAATTATTATTATTTTATAACCGTTTGCAATGTTGTATTTGATTCTTTTTTTTTAATTTTTAGTTTTAAGTTACACAAATATATAATACGAAAAAAAAGAAATTTAAGTATGTAAATTGAATTCTTAACTTTAATACAAAGATTTTTGTTTTTGTTTCTAATTGATGTTTTTTTTTATTTAATGATTTGAATTCTTATTTGATGTCCATGAAATACATATACGTATACTATAATGAAATGTATATAAGGCTGTTAAATTGTATTACACATATAAAAGAATAATTATTATTATTTAACAATTTTCAAAGAGTCTTATGTGTTCATTAAAAAAATTCTTATTGTATATTGTATTTTTTTTGAAAGAATTTATTTGGGATTTCTATTTTTTACAAACTATTGTTAAAACTGCATTATAAACATTAACATAAATATTTATGTTTTTATAACTCAGTGTGGAAGCAATATTTTTTTGTTTAAAAAACCAAAAAAAAAAAAAAAAAAAATTCCAAACTGCAACCGAATATCAGATTATTTTTTGACTACGCTGACTGGTGTTTTTTTTTGAAAGCAAATAATCTAAGTACCGAATTATAATTTGAGGATACCGCAACGCAACTGCACTGCTCTAAACACCGTGGCTCAAGCCAACGCAACAGGGCAGACAAATCAAGTGATTTTTTCCATCGCTCTAATATAAACGTAAACTATCTGTGGTTAAACTCAGACATTATGAGAGCTTAAATCTGGACCCTAATACATCACCACCTTTTCTTCTTCTTGATATAATATAGTTGCCCAATTCACCTTCATACCAATGTCACATTCAATTTATTTAACTCATTTTTGTTTTCATTTTCATGTGAGTGTATTTAATGAAGGAATATAGTTAACATACAACTTAATGATAGTTAGCCTGGAGAGACGTCAGACAGCTTAAAAGTTAATCACGGTTTCCTGGCTTAGATCCTCAACCGGACACACGTCACATCAATTCGCACAAACCATGAACAAGATTACCAACACTACGCTTAGAGACAGACGGATTCAAGCTACGTTAGGTAATACAAACTCGACCAAACATGTAAGTAGAGGTCACCCCAGGGTGGGGATCTGTCCCCTCTTCTATGGCTTTTAGACATGAATAAAATTCTTGTTAAGTTGGAAAGATGTGGAGTAAAGGCGGTGGCATATGCTGATGATTTGGTGATATTAGTGTCAGGGAAGTTTACTCCTGTGTTAAGTGAGATCACGGAAATGGCTTTAAGGAAGGTCAGCAACTGGGTCACGAGCTGTGGACTAGGAGTTAACCAAAGCAAAACTGAACTGATGCTATTTACTACCAAGACCTTCACTCTACCCCGACTCAACGGCCAAACACTCTCACTCTCCTCTAGAGCTGAATATTTAGGTGTTATTCTCGACCCCAAATTAAATTGGAAGTTAAACATTGAAGAAAGGGTCAAGAAGGCCTGTATAGCATTCTATGCATGTAGTAAAACATTTGGTAAAAAGTGGGGGCTTCAGTCGAAGATGATCCTGTGGACGTAGACAACCTTGGTACGACCGATCCTCACATACGGTTCGATTGTATGGTGGCCTGCACTTAACAAAAAATATAACATCGATAGACTTAGGTAGGTTCAAAGAACTGCTAGCATTGGCACGACAGGGGCTATAAGATCCTGCCCGACTGATGCCTTAAGTGTTTTTCTGCACCTTCTACCACTTGATTAACATATTAAATATCTAGTATCTTGCAGTGCTTTAAGACTTAAAGTATCAAACTCTTGGTTTGCCAAGCCCTATGGTCACAGCAATATCACAGACTTGATCCCAATGGAAATGTTTTCGACTCCCACTGACTACTGCACCCCTACAATGAGTATCAGTAAGGATTTCAAAGTTAAATTTCCATCCAGGAAGGATTGGAATGATACCGTCGTGACGAAAGATTTCGAACCAACTATCTTTACTGATGGCTCAAAGATGGAGAGTGGCGTTGGTGCAGGAATCTTCTCTGAGTCTCTAAATGTATCTAGGTCCTTTCGGCTACCTGACCTTGCTAGCGTCTTTCAAGCTGAATTGCTGGCAATCAGGGAAGCTGCAAGTTACTAAAAGCAGATCCAATCCAAAACCGTATTATAACAGACAGTCAAGCGGCTGTTCAGCCACAGCATCCTCCAAACTAGTCCAGCAATGCCGGAATGAGCTTGCGGGTCT
Source organism: Melangyna quadrimaculata (assembly GCA_949320155.1). NCBI lineage: Eukaryota > Metazoa > Arthropoda > Insecta > Diptera > Syrphidae > Melangyna > Melangyna quadrimaculata. Next base: position 455,785,889 of record OX439483.1, on the reverse strand, counting down.
GAACACTGACCTCAAGGTCACTCTTATCTGGGTCCCGGGTCACAGTGGCATTGAGGGTAATGAACGGACTGACGAGCTGGCCAGGTAAGGTTCAGCCCTTCATGGCTCACTTGCGGAAAGAGTCAACATTCCGCTTGGAGTTATGAAGGGCAACATTCTCTCAATTTATCTTACTAAAGCAAACCTTAGGTGGAGCAGTTTATCAAACTGTATTATATCTAGGAAGATTTGGCCCACCTATGACAAGAACCGAACAATTGATCTAATACACAGACCCAGGCAAGACATAGCCAGGGTAGTTGCAACCTGTAGCGTACACTGGCCAATAGGAGAGCATGCAGCGAAGCTGGGCATACCTCACAATACTCACTGTCGGAGCTGTGAGGACCAGCAGGAAAGGGAAACAGTAGTTCATTTCCTCTGCAAATGCCCTGCTCTGGCCAAAGCTAGAAAACAGTCACTCGGAAGAGCATTCTTTGACGACATTAACGAACTTTCTGAAATGAAGATCAAAGACTTGATTTCTTTTCTCAACGCGACGAAATGGCTCTAGGACAAATTTCGGCTACTTCTGCATTATACCTTCCGTCGATTCCCTATGATCACAAGATAGTGGACTAGGGTTCTAGTGGGGGTTTGTGGTGCACAGCGGCCGGATGAACATCCAATCAGATCAGTGGACGCTCAAGTGCCAGCCAACGAACTGCCTAGTGGGCAAACTGTGGATGATGCGGGTGCGGGTGCTGATCTGGTTGAGTGAGTGATCCACTTTCTGATGATTGTGCTATAAGCTACAACAAAATTCTATTCTAAACTAAATAAAAAGGGACGATATCCATATTTTCTCTTTTCAATTCCACAGGTTCAAACGAGTTATGGTATCAAAACGGCGCACATCAACGCTAATTGGACTATGGGCTAGACTGCCCGTGGCCGCCATTTCTACCTACCTACCTACATACGCTATAAAATAAAATACAAAATTTTGTAGGCGAGAATCTACTCTGCTAAGGTTCACAATTCATATACCAAGTTTTGACTGTTGAACAAAGAAATTAAACCCTAACAATATACACTGAAATAATTCCAAACTTCGTCCTCTTATTCAAAGATAGATGGCACTATTAATTGAATTGATGAGTAAATGAGGTATACTCTTAGGCGTTATGTTGTACTTTTACTTCCGGAATTCAATATTTTTTTTTTAATTAGACAACAATAATATTGGGCTAAATCCCGGTCTCCAATTTTCGTTCAGTGCAGAGAACCGCATGATGTTTATACCAATTTTTTTTTTTAAATCGACCCAAAACAATACAATATATTATGGTATACCTTTAAAGAAAGCCTAGATGTTTTTGTTTGTATTTCCAGCCCGTTAAAGTAAAATTCAAATCTAGCTTCTTTGAGCGTTTTGACTTATAAAATTCTTGAATTTTCCTCTATTTCATATAACCAGTGTTGTGATGTTTAGGTTGCATTTAGAAGGCCTTAAGTCTTAAATAGACATAGACATGTCCATTCAAACACGCACAACTTTGAATTTGAACTTACAAATTTTGTATTTGCTTTTTTCCTTATAATGTAAAGCGAAAGAAGCGAAGTATTTTTTGTATGAAATTTGTACTCTATGCAAAGCGTGGTTATAGGCGCCAAATAAACGATGTTATAACCGACAAACAGGTAGGTAGAAATGGCGGTGAATTGAGTCGTTTTCATACCATAACTCGTTAGAACCTGTGGATGGAATTGAAATTGGGTAGACATATCCTCAGGATACTGCCTAGAGTTTGGTTTGAAATTAGAATAGGATTGAGTAGAATTTAAAGTTTTTGGTATGCCAAGTTGTTTTAAGCACAATCATTAGGAAGCGGATCACTCATTTAACTAGACCAGCACCCGCATTCACATTTGCCTGACTAGGCAGCGTGTTGACTGGCACTGATGCGACCATTGATTTAATTGAATGATCATCCGGCCACTGTGCATCATGAGCCCCCACCAACACCTCAGTCCGTTAGCTTGCGAACATAGGAATCCGACGTGAGGTGCAGAAGTAGCCGAATTTCGTCATAGAGCCATTTCGTCGCATTGAGTATAGATAAAAAGTCTTTGATCTTCATTTCCGAAAGTTCGGCAATGTCGTCAAAAAAAAAAAAAAACCATTCCGAATGAGTGTGCTTTAGATTGGTCGTTAAGTCACGTCGTCAAAGGAAACGTCGACTGGATTTTTATTTTATTTCAAAAGAAAGTACAACACAATTAGTTGAATTGTCATTATAATGGAAAAATATTCACTGTTAACCTAGGCCTCTGATTAAAGAAAACGAAGTAGTATTTGGTAGTGGATTTGGTTTTCAGTATTACAGTTTAAGGATGCATTTAAAGACGAAAATTATTTCGATGTAAATTCTCACCCATCGATGCGACTTGGCTTGAAATATTGCAAGTATTTGTTTAAAATTGGATGAAGGAATGAATGGAATCGAGTTGAAAAGGACAATTAAAATCGTATCGAATTCTACAGTATTTGCCGCCAAAAATCGGACTTGGATGTGAATAATTGAATGTGGCAGTGTGCAGCACGTTTACTTTTAAGAAATTTTACTGTCTGGTGTTTTTGTATATTTACTTAAAATAATAAATCATAACAAAAATGAAAAATCAAACCAACACAAAATAAACAACAAAACTCAAAATTGAATTCCCAACAAAATAATAAGAATTTTTATTCAAATATTTTTTTCATTTTTCTTTTTATATAATAATAATAATATGTATGTATTTGCATAATTACATTTTTAGTCTTACAACCTCGTTTATATATTGTTTTTATTATCATTGTATTTTTTGTTTGTATTTCTAAAGTCTATACTTATTATATATATTTTATAATTTCAAAAAAATTATTGATATTTTCATTTTTCGTTTAACATAGTTTTCTTTTTATATATTTTTTATATTTGTAATAAAATAATATACAATAAGTTTTGTTTGTTTGATAATAATAATTCAAATATAATATTTATTTTACAGTTGACAAAAAAATTATAATTTGTGATATAAAAAATTATATGTAAGGTAGTTAAACTAACTTAATATTAAAATAGGAAAACATATTTAAATTAAAATAAAGACATTATTCAAAATAAATTAGTTATAATTTAAGTTGAAAATATAATAATTTATTTGTTCTTTATACAAGAAAAAGAAAAGGTAAAGACAGATTAAGTATTTTTTTTTTTTTTTTGTTTTATAATTTTTAATCCTAATTATTAATAAAGAAGTATTACACGGATAAATTGATCTTAGATTTTTCATGTATAAATAATAATAACAGGACTAGGAAGCGTTTATATAAATTAAAATAAAAATGATTTTCTTTTAACAAATAAAAGGCTCGAAGTGATTTTATTTTTATAGTTGGTGTAAGTTTTCCATTTAATTGTACCGTTTAACACTATTAGAATATCATTGATAGCTTTTGTTCAGATCGATTTTACATACAAGAAGTCACAGGGTGTGTGTTCAAACGGCAAAAATTTGCGCAGATTCTATCGAATGGCTTTTCATATTCGCTTTTGAACGCCAAAATTTCGCAGAAAATGTGCAGTCAAAAGCGAAGTCACAAAACAATAACGCGTTGTATAATATGATTTTATTTTTGATAAATTCCTACACAGGCGTCAAATATACTTTGTCACAATGAAATCCATTTGACGTGTCCTTAAGTTGTTTTACAAACACAAAAACTACAAATAATAATAATAAAGTAAGGTCCAGTTTGGCTCAAGTTAACTTCTCATAAGTCGTTTTTGACAATTTCGGGAAAAAATTCATTTTTGATATCAGTTTATATGCACAAAATAACCAACTAACTATGGTTTAATTCTCAGAATAACTGGGCCAAATAGATATTATATTAATTTAATTATAAAACGGCTAAACGGAGCAACGAAAGAAATTGAAATAAATAAATAAACCCACATCTTGGAAATTTTAACAAAAATAAACTTAATTAAGCTGTATATTTCTTTGTTTCTTTTGAATCAGAAGTGTATGTAAAAAAAATTATAAATTATATTTTCGACTTAAAACTAAATTTGAATTATATTTTCTGTTTAACTTAATCATTTCATCTAAAAAAACTATAGAAATTACAATAACTAAAGGAAAAATAATAATATTAATTTTGTATATGTATATAAAAACACACTATAAATAATAAATTTGGAGGATATTTTTTTTTGTTTTTAAATAGTTTTGGCTTATAAATTATATATTAAGGAAAAAAAATATTTAAACAAATTGAACAATCAAATTAAAAACAAAACCTATAAAAAAACTTTTGTAGGCGTATTTGGGAGGAGTATTTTAAAGTGAAAAAGCATATTTTTTGTTTCAATTGTTAAGCACAATCTTTATAAAACAACAATTAAAATACAACAATTTACTTGTTATCTGTTTACTCCTCCTGTATCGACTCTCATTCTTTTTGATTGCCATGCGGTTGTTGTTGCTTTGGCTTGTCGAATATTTGTAGTTTCGATTTGACAGCACCTTCGCAAACCATCAGACGTTGTTGCGTGGGTTTTTTGTCCAAGTCGAAGCAGAATTGTTCGTAGTCCCCTTGGCCATAGCGACTGCGGAAATGCCGCGAATCATATCCACTCAGATAGTCAGATCGTAAGTTAGCTGCAGCTACGGCGGCTACTGCTGCTGCAGCAGCTCTGGACGAGGAGGACGTTGTAGAGGAAACTCCACTGCTACTGCTGCAACTACTGGCAGCAGCCGCTGCTGCTGCTGCCGACGAAGACGTTACCGACGAGTTCTTAAACGAATCAGGTACTTTAAAATTGCCCAGCGTCTGGCCCTTACGTTCGAAGTACTCAACAATTTTGGCAATTTGTGCCGAACGGGTATTAGGATGCGTGGAAAACGACCGTTCATCCCAGAGCAGGGAATCAGAACCGGCCAGACTGCTGATGTCATCCGAGCTGTCGGTGTAGATCGATGATGTGCGGTTTTTGCTATACAACAATTGGTTGGCAAACGGTGACTTTTGGATCAAAGAATTGATCTCGGAATCTAGAGCTAGGCGGTTAATAAGACCCATATCGATTGAGGTAGCATCCATATTACTGAGGAGGTGGTGATGGCAAGGATATCGCTTCCGCACATCGGCCAGTTCTAGGTCATCCAGACTCCTCAGAGAGCTAACATTAGTTGATGAAGCAGCCACATCATCAATCATCAGCACCGATGAGGAGTCATTAAGGGTTTGATTGGATAGTTGACTATTTTGAAAATAGCAACACCGGCAGAGATTTGCCAGTTTGTCACTGGACGAACCATCCAGATTTAAATGTGTCTTTAATTGATCCATACACGTGCAGGGTTGTGAATTTTTGAATGTGATGGCATCAGCGTCTTCATTGAAGCACGAAAAGAAGCCACTCTCGATGGAATCACGGCGGGTGTGCGTCTTTGGAGTCACAAATTCTTGACCCTTCGCCTCGTAATCTGATGATTGTAATGTCGACGGTATAAGAGGTGGCTTCTCATCGGATTTCACGTTGATGTTGTGTTCACTGCCCTCGTTCTCTTCGGAGGAGTGTGAATCAGATGTGCCGCCGACATCATCGTTTTTTATGTTCTTAAATAGAGGATGATTGAACAGCGAATTGGCCCGATACTTGCGCGGCAATGGGAGGATTTCCATCTTATTTGGCATTGTAGACTCTCCGTCACTGCTGGACTCACCATCGGCACAATTCCCACTCGCTCCGTTCACCTGGTCGTCGTTTGACACACAGAATGCTTCAAGTTTACTCTTTGCCGACGGCGAGAGCTTTAATTCTATAGCGCTGAATTTGCGTGTCACATTGGGCGAGGTGGGGAGGCTTTTTGGCTCATTTGCTGATTTTGAAGCTTTTTGTAAAGCTGCGAGTTCTTTGAAAAACGGCGCTGACATCTCAAAGCACGAACTAAACAAATCACCCACACCGGCTGTATATGCTTTTGGATTTGCTCCGAGAATCTTTTTCACTCCTCTGAGCTGGGCCAATGCTGTGAACGGATTGGACTTGACACCGTTATGATCCAGTTTGATGGGTTTATATTGAGGGTCTTTCAGGCACATTGTTTCAGCCACTTTCCGCAGCGTCAGGTTAAGTGAAATAGGTGATTCGGGAGTGGGTGTGCAGACAGTCTTTTGGCGTTGCATCTGATGACAGCGCGCCTTGTCACTTGGCGTTGTATGAAGAGGAAAGTGAATAATATTCTCGCTCATCGACCGCCTGTGTTGCAGTTCCGCTTCGAGCTTCTTAGTAGCTCGTCGAACTCTGGTCTTTAAAATCCTCGTCTCGAACTCATCGTAGCCGTGACTGCTGCTCTCATTCGAACTCGACGGTTGTGGACTCATGCCATTCGCACCGTTTGAATCAATCGAATAGCGATGGCCACCATTACTGCTAACATCAAGTCCATTTGGATAACCGTTCATTAAGGTACTACAACTACCACCACTGCCATTGCTGGTGATTGTTATTTGACTCTCCGAGTCACTACCATTGGGGCTGCATGTCAGTTCAAGTGAGCTGACCGGACTCACATCCTCGCAGAAGTTCTCCCACATGATGCTAAGTTTCTTAACGATGTCATTGAAAGTCGGACGACTTTTTGCGTCATACTGTAAGAGAAGAACAGTGAAGTTAGTGGATTTTAATAAAATGTATTTAAATCAAACTTACGATACAACAATAAAATGCCAGTCTTAGAAACACAGGTGGTGTATCCATCGGACACAATTCAACAAAAGCTAAATAATCCAGACCAAAGGAATCGGTGCGTGGCATCACATCCGGATCGGCTTCAATTCGAGCGATTGTTTCGCACAAAATAATGCCAAAGGAGAAAACATCACTGGTCTGGTCGTACCATAGACCTTTTAGGCACTCTGGACTAACCCAATATGGTGAACCGACTGTGTCTAGGCGGGTTTTAACACTGCAAATGTATACATTTTAATGATTATGAGGTATGAAAACGTATTTGTTTTTATTTTTGAGACTAACCCTTTGTCAGGAATTTTCGCTGCTAAACCAAAATCACCAACAACAGCATCAAGAAGACCATCAGGTAGTTTTCTTATTAAAACGTTCTGAAAATGAAAATAAAAAACAAATTAGTAAATACGTTAGATTAGGGAAGGTGAAGGACTTATTATATCCTATGGGAAGTTATTGTCAAAGAAAACAACAAACTAGCTAGAAAATTTAAATGACGAACCAAAATTCCAACAGGTGGATAGATTGATTTCTGAACACCTCAACATTAGAAAATAAAAGTTTGAATTAACAGGGGCCTTTGTGTATAAATTTAAATCGATGGTTTTGACGATTGGTCGCTGTTTTTGTCTAGGTATGAAAAAATATTTTAGAGAGTTAATAGAAAATCTTATTGTTGGATTGTATGTCTAACGTATGAGTATTTCAGTTCAGGAGATGGACAGCACGAGTGTTCAAATTCGCAATGGACTTTATACATTGAAACCAAGCTAAAACTCAAAGCGGTTGGCATTGAGTGAATTTCCGGAGAATTTTTCTAAGCTGCGTATTTATATCGGAAGATCTGTCGAATCTAATAAAGGGAAAAAAGTTAGTTATTTTGAGGTAGATGTAGGATGTAGTTGACTGAACATTAAGTCCCTTAAGTCTCCTGAACGTACCCAATATTTCTCTTAGTTTCTATGACTATAAATAAACGTTAAAAATATGCCAGAGGAACAACAAAAATGGATACACAACACAGTACACACATAATATGTATATAATTAAAAACAACTTACCTTACTAGTTAGATCCCTGTGAAAAATACCAGCGTCATGCAAATACTGCATGCCTTTGGCAATTCCAAGCGCCAGTCTTATTTTAAGGGAAGGACTTAATACTTCATTCTTATTAGCTAATAATTGCTCCAAGGAACCACCATTAATGTACTCGGTCAGTGCATGGAGTTGTCCCTCTTGAACGCAAACACCCATAAAGCTGAAAAGACAAAAAAAAAAAAAAAAAAATACATAAAGTTTGTTAGTTTATTAATTGAAAACTGTCGGCTCACAACAGGGAGTTTTTTTATATGAATACAAAAATGGAAATATAGTTTTTTTTTTTGTAAGTTTGTTGCTGTGGTGATAATAAAAGACCAGTAGCTCCATAGTCATTCATTACTAAATCTATCTATCAATGTCAGCTGAAAGGACAGAGTTATGTACCTCCTCTCCCAGACTATGCCCTAGAGAAGGAAGGTTAACAAAAGATTTTCTTGCTGAGCTGCAGGTTACGTGTGAATAGTAAATGGTTAATGGAAGTGCAGCAATGCAAAGGTGTTGTATAAGTAAGAAAAGTGTACCTATATAAAGCTCGTCAGTTCAAAAGGATGAAAAGAACAACCGCCATCGACCGCCGAGTGAAGGTTGTGCGAATAAATGGAGTGCCACTTAAATGGCTTTGTTGCATGCAATTCTCTTGGCTAACAGAACGCTATTCAACAGGTGTTATTATGTAGAAGTTAAGTTCAATTGGATTGAGTGACACTGACATGGGGTGGGCTGTGTAGTAATTTTGTTGCATTTAATGACATTTATGCATTATATAATATGAGGATTTTCGAATTCATTCTTGGATTACATAGAATAAGCTCATTGGGATCAAATGGAACTCATGGTTATCCGAAATTTTGTAAAGGCATCCGCTTGGGTAAGTAAAGCATGTGTAAATACATGTCCAATTAAAAGGTGACCTCCTCATTAAATAATATATACTATATATACCAAAGTCATTCTGAGTAGGACGAAACTTAGAAAAAAACGGAAATATTCAATGACTTAATCCAAAATATGTGGTCTCCATAGTTTCACGGCATGTGAGTAATTCTTATAAAACATAATTGATGATAAAACCTAATAGCTGACTGCTCATTATCCATATTGATTGGCTGAACTAAGAGTCAGCAAATTCATGCTTGGCTGTGCTGTGGTGTGTATTAGTAACAAAATATTGACTGAAGAAGTACCCGACCTGACGTATAGATGGAGGTTATTCCTATGAAATAAATATCATTGGAAGCCATTTAAAGGTAATACTCAGTAGATTTGTAAGTATAGAAAAATTGACAATTGTTACCAGAAAGAATATTTGCATTTGAAAGAGTTTAGTCCAGTTGCAGTCCAGCCAATTAAAAAGTGTAGCTGGATTCTACCCTAGGAGAGTCTGATTCAACGTTCAAAACCGTAATTATTCGCTAGCTAAATTTAAAGGAGACCATGCAAGACGCCAAATCAGTTGAACAAGTGAGTGAGCTGTACTCCAAAAATGGTTACAAAACCCACAAATTGGTATATGAATTGGAAAGTACGTGATGGGCTTGCAGGCAAATCAAGCATTTTAAAAGGTGATTTTTATTGAAAATTAACCGATAATTTGGATCTGAAAAAGCTGTGCGCAAAATGGCTACCGATATGACTCAAATTCGAACAAAATCACAATTGTGAGGGTGTTTCAACGCGTGTTTTTGGAGAAGGTCCATCATTTTACACCTGATATGAAGCACTAGTAAAAACATAGGGCTGGAAGGCGTAAAATCGGCTTTAAGGAAAGCAAATACTGTTCGGTCTGCAGACCAGGTCAAGCACAGCCGTTTATTGAGCGGCGCATGGGATAATTGTCATTGATTATTTCTTTAAACGAAGAGCAATGAATGGAATGGTTGCAGCGATTGAGTGGAGAGATACAGAAGAAAACTGACACATTTGATGAAACAAACAGTTTTCACTTGTTTTATCGCCATGGAAAAAATCAATAAATTAAAGTTTAAATTGGATCCTCTGTGCTCTTTGATCACCAGATTTAGCCCTATCGGACTATTTTCTGTTCACTATCAATTAAAAATGGCTCGGTGGTAAGATATTCGTCAAAAATGAAGATTTTGAATTGATCGCTATTTTGAAGAGGTTTACGTTTTTTCCTATAAAGACGGAAACGAACCTCTGTTACACATATTCAATTAAAAGGGTACTAAGTAGAGAAATAAAGAACAATTTTCCAATCTTAATGTTTTCTTCGTTAGGTCGGGACAACCCTTTTTAAACGTGAAATTCAAATATATCAAATGTGATTTCTATTGTACCTATTTAAATCATGTGCTTATTCGCAATCGTTCGTTAAATTCAGACAAAATAAGGGTAATTCTTAAGTCTTCGAACAAGTAAATACTGATTTAGGTAACCTTGATGTATAGCATTAAGAGTAAATATTCTAGGAGGTCTTTCTGTAAAGCAAAAATGATCGAACGATATTGTTTCGACAATATCTGCCTGCTTGCACAGAAAAACAATCACCCCTATTACGAAATTCGTATTATTAAGTCGTATTTGGTCGTATATTGGGCTTGTGGTTTCTTTAATGGTAAAATGTAATCTTTTTTGGTGAAAATCTTTTGAACATTTACGAATAGAGATATTGCGATGGTGGAAAACTTAACAATTTCATCATCAAAAGACATGGCGGAAAGAACAATTTGTGTTTTTTTCGAACAATTTTTGTTCTTTTCGCCATGTCTTTTGATAAATATGTTGTTAAGTTTAAATAAGAGCATCGCAAAGTCACTAATCGCAAATTCTCAAAACCTTTGCACCAACAAAATTAATACTTTACCATTAAGGAAACCTCAAACCCAACATACGACTAAATACGACTTAAAAATACGAATTTCGTAATTGAGGTGAATATATTTTCCGACAAGGCACTAGAGAGTTTGACATATATTCTGGCCTGGGGATAGCAAGGGTTAGCAAAGGCTAGAACAAGGGCCTTGGAGATAATGTACTCTTTTGCTTCGTCAGGCGAAGCAATCTTCCGATCTTCCGCTTGACAGTCCAATGCGCTACCCACTGGGCTAACTCGCTTTGCAAAAATTCATTGTCGAAAGTGAATAAGTTTCATAATCTAATGTTTCATTAGTTTCAGAACAACTTAGAACACATTTTTACAGATGTCTCACATCCATAGTAAAAAGTGTGACGTGCAAGAGAAGACAGAGAAAAGAGAAAAAAAAAAGTTCCTTACGAGTGTTTGAAAAGCTTCCCTCGTCTAAATTGTCGGTACTGAAATTCAGCAAGGCTTTGGCAAGTATCTGACAAGTTTTCCTCGTATAGATTTTTCCTACTGAAAAATTACTAGGGCCTTGTCCAAAATAGAAATTAACTTGGCATTTTTCCAGCCAGGTGTGTATTTTTTTTTTCGAACGGCAGAAATGTAATAGCTCAATCACAGTCCGGTCAGAATTGGAAAACATTACTTCAAAATTATGGTCGTAGACATTATGAACATTTTGTTTCCTTTTTGGTAGTTAATGATGATTTCCATACCATGAATTTGTTAGGAATAGGTATGAGTTTCAAGAAGAAGAATTTAAATAAAACAGACATGGAATAAAACACCAAGACCTTTACATAAAATTTCATGTGTAAATATTTAATATAAGTTTTGCGACACGACCACAAATTGTTCTTCACAAACTGAAATAAACATGCAATGTCTACAATACATTTGTGTTCTCTAAAAACTTACATAAATCTCCTGCTTTAAATGAAAATGTTCTTGTCTAGACACACATCCATAGGTTTTAGTTTTTTAATAATATCATTGCATGTCCTTTTCAACTTTCCTAAAAGCTCATCAATCTTTTGTTCTGCTCACAAAAGTACATATTCAAATATTTATCTTCAAAATGTCATTTACTTAAAACAACATAATATGAATAAACGAATAAAAAGGAAACCAAAAAAAAAACTAATGTAGTAAGTCTTGAAGAAGACAAATCATAAAACTGAACTTTTGTACTCCCCAAGGATATTCTCATAAACTAAACTCAAGTTCAACACAATGCAAATTCATTTAGTAAGAAATTCAATTTTCTATACATTTATATACACAGAAAACCTTCCGAAGAAGAAGGACACAAATGAAACATCATGCCCACACATCCATCGTATATAGATAGAACATCATTAATTTGTAATTCTTTTATCAAAAAACGTTTCGTTTTACAAGGAATTTAAGTACTAGATGGTTTCATTTTATTTATTGTTTTTTTTTTTTTGTCTGGAATTTTCTTAGCAAGGGACTTCCCGCCCGACGAAAATCTTTCTCGTAAATCAATTAAGTGATGCATTTATTATGAATTCGTTGGAAGTCAATAACAAATAACAAGGAATCGCATCACTAATAGTTAATACTGTCCCATGATGACAACGAATTTAATTGGAACGTGCAGTTTACCCAACCCATGCAATATAATATATACTTCTGATGAATTTGAACTTATACAAAAAGGACCTTCAAGTATTTCGTTCGTTGACCATATTTGTTTTTTTTATATCCATCAAAATCACAATTCTCTGAGAAGTAACAACAACAACTACTAATTTAAAAAAATACCTTAAGCGCGTTTATTGCTGCATTATTTTATATAGTGCCCTGCCCAATAATTTGACAGGTTGATAATAATCACTAAAAGATTGTGCCGCATTGAATTTCAAGTACATATTTTGTGTATGACCAAGAACAAAAAAAAAATAATACGGAAAATCATCAACATGTAAGTAGAAGATTTATTGAACTCGTTGAATGCTTAACGTGTCCTACGTGCTTCTTTATGGTAAAGAAGACATATAATTTGCTGTCCTTCTTATGCAAATTCTAGCTTTTTTCCATCATAGCATCTCGCTGTGAGTTCGTTCCTCTTCGTTTTAATAGTTCTAGAATTAGAGTTGCAAATATGAGAGCCATAAAACATCCTGATGCATTCATATTGGCGGTAAATATAATTAGATCGCAGTTAACTCAGGACGCTGAAAAAGCAATGAGGGTCAACGAATTTCTGGACCGTGAAATAAAGTGAATTCGAAATAATACTCGACGGAAGACAATGGTGTACGCAGGGGGCTGAGCCAACATTTGTATATGAACATTTTTGTAGTCCTTTAATTTTGTAGACTTTTATAGAGTATTTAAGGATGCTTTTCTGAAGAATGGCGGGGGGGGGGGTTGCAGTCTCTAAACTTCCCCTTCATTGAATGTACCATTAGACCGAAAAGTCTTTACATCATTAAACTATAATTTCTTAAATTCTATTCGGATTGATGTGAGGGTTCTAGCCGATTTGATTTAAATTACATCAGATGCACAACTTTACCTCCCAAACTATATAACTCCCGCATGATGAATGTTTATTCTATGTAATGATCAGCAGGCACCCAGGTGGAAGCAGGCAGACAACGACTGACACAGCACATCAGCCCACCCAGTAGACGACGGAACAATCGTCAAGACTCCTCTTGCTCTTCGTATACATAAACATATATCCGGATTTTGCTTAAGTCATATCCGGCACTCAGTAGGAGGACATTTTATTATTTACCGCCGCGCAAATTCTTAAAAATTCTGTTTTCTTTTTTTTTTTATATAAAAACATTGTTGTTGTTAAATTACACATGTCATGTGGGAACATCTTCCTTATTGTCCTTGGCATTAAAGAAAAAAATAATATTTCTTTCATCAAAACGGACGTCGGCGTCGTTGTGTTGTCGGTCGGCGGTATAGTCGCAGGCAGTCGACGCAACAACAACGACGGCATTGGTCTTGGAGAAGACAACTTGAAATGCCAAGCGTCATGCTGCTTGTCATTTTGTAAATTGTAATTTAAATGTGAGGGTTCTATAGGTAGGTAATATCCTTTTTCTGTTCTTGTTTTTTTTTTTCTTTGTAGTCGCCTACTTCGCCTGCTTTTGATGATTGCCTATTGTGTATGTGTGAACTTTTAGTCGGTAAGGTGAGATTCAAGCAGAACAAAAAAAAAAAACAATTTGAACACTTTTAATGTGAACTTTGACACTTCTTTATTTGGCCTTTGATATTAATTTTTCAAGTAGAAAAAGGATCAAAAGGACGAAGTTTAATTGAAAATTTAGTCGACAGGAAAAAAAAAATGATTTGGGTTTAGACGGCAGGATAGACGTTTTGAAATTAAATTTGAAATTTTAACTTTGAATTTTGGAGATATTTTTATAAGGATAAACAGAAAGGTGGGTAATGTTTTGAGCTCATCTTTAAAGTTAATCTGATTTTAACTACACCCATTGCATTAGCTCATAAATACATTATACATATATGTAGTACATACATACAGGATGATTCGCGTACGATGTGACAAAAAGGTAGAGGGTGTAGGTTGGGTCGAGACAGTTAACGAAACGCATGGGAAAGGGGCGCGTTTATACGGGCTAGGCAATTTTCTAAAAAAAAAAGAAAAATAATTAAAATAAAATGGAAATCATGAAACAAAAACAACGGCAAACTTTTAATGTAATGATATAGACTTTTTTTTAAGGCCAGAAATCGATTCTGTAATTAAGTTGCTTTAACAAATACTTTTTGAATATCAAAAAAAAAGCTGACCCCTTCGCTGAACATCTTGCGAATGTTTTCAAGCTAATGTCGGCAAATCCAGCTACAGGTAAGTAAGTGTTACAGACTGTTTATAGTAGCGACGCCTTTAATCACGCTCAAATATGTAAAAAGCATGTATAGACAAGCTATTAAACAAAAAATCATCAGCGTTCTATCTTAAAACCGCACAGGTTTTAAAAGAAATGCCCTTAATAGCTGGCCACGAGAAGAGAAGAGTCTCGGTCTCGCATAATGAGACCGAGGCGAGACTGCCTTTTAAGCATCCGAGACGAGACCGAGACGAGACAGTATTTGCGGCATCCGACACGAGGCCGAGGCGAGACTGTATATTTGCAATGAGATTCTAATAAATTGAAAAATCGAATTTCAATTAAATATTTATTTTCTTCTGTACATATTCATGCTATAATAAAAATACTATCGACCAATTGCGCTTTCGTCCCTTCTTTCCAAGGTCATGGAAACGCTGATTAATTTTCAGCTAAAGAAATATCTCGAGAACGAAAGCTTCTTAATGACCGGCAGTACGGCTTTCGTAGCAATAGGTCCACTGGTGATCTGATGGTATATCTCACCGAACAGTGGCACAAATCTTTACATCGTTTTGGAGAAAGTAAGATTATTGCGCTTGATATTTCAAAAGCATTTGATAGAGTTTGGCATCAAGCTCTCTTATCGAAAATGCGTGCAATTGGTATCGATGAATCTCTTCTTCGTTGGATTAGAAATTACCTTTCGGACCGTTCAATACAAGTTGTATTGGACGGTTTCAAATCTAAAATCCACAAAATAAATGCTGGTGTGCCCCAGGGCTCCGTTTTGTCTCCGACCCTCTTCCTAATATTCATAAACGATCTCTTATCTGAAACTTCTAATCCATTAAACTGTTTTGCTGACGACAGTACCTTCAGCTTTTCATATTCGTTTCTTGATTCACATCCATGTCCTTCGGATGTGGAACTTGAACGGCAGCGTATGATAAGCTCATTAAATTCTGATCTTGACAGTATTGTCCACTGGGGAATAAAAAACCGTGTAGAATTTAATGCTTCTAAAACTCAATGCTGTCTCCTGTCGTTAAAGCGGAACCCACCCCCAATGCTGCTATCCATGAGCGGCACTTGCATAGAGGAAACTGAACAGCTTTCAGTCCTCGGTATGTGTGTCACAGACCACCTTTTGTGGAACGACCACATATTTGACATCGCCAAAAATGCTGCTAGGTGTTTAGGTTTTCTCCGTCGATGCAAGAAATTTTTCTCCCCCTCCGATCTGGCTGTGATCTACAAAGCCTTTATTCGTCCAAAACTTGAGTACAACTCCCATATTTGGGCAGGTGCTCCAATAACCCACTTGAGTCTATTGGATAGAATTCAAAAGAGAGCTCTTAAAATGATAGGTGAAAGAACTATAACGGAAACGTTTACATCTCTGGAGCACCGTCGAAATGTTTCATGCCTTTCGTTATTTTACCGTTATTTTAACAAACATTGCTCTAGTGAAATAGCCAGTTGCATTCCTCCCCTTAAACAATTGAACCGTAATACTCGCGCTTCTAGGAATGCCCATCAGTTTACCCTTGAGCCCAACTTCGGACGTACAGTTAAGTACAGAGATTCTTTCTTTAGTCGCACTACACGAATGTGGAATGCTCTACCCAGCTCTATCTTCCCCTCCCATTGTGATCTACAGACATTCAAAACCAATGTACATCGGTTTCTCCTTTCAAATCCCCTCCAACCTACCTAATCGCTCGTGCTGTGTTTATCACTTTAAGGGTATTCATAACCCCTTTAGCGCGCGCCAAATATAAAAAAAAAAAAAAAAAGACTACCATTTTTACCAACAAGTAGATCGCAGAACATATTGGGGCATATTCATAGTCGCAGATAGACCCAGGTTTAACTAAACTACTGTTTAAGACAATTTTGGCTCAATGAATACAGACCGATTTTAATTACAAATTGTTGGTTTTATTATATTTTAATAAGATAATTAACTTGGTATACTACACAATTAGCTTCAAATATTTTGAAATGATTAACTTAAAAAAATAGAATCAACGCCCGAAAATTCAACTAAACCTATGTTTAACTTAGACCCAGGTCTAAAATGACTATGAATACGCCCCATTGTTTCATAAAGGTTTTCTATTATTCAATAACTTGCCGATTGACTTAAAGTCAGAAAATAATTTTATTGTTTTTAAAAGAAAAATGATATTATATGTAAAGATGAATTATATTTAATTTAAAATATAAGTTTTTATTCTTTTAATTACTTTTAAGTTTAAGATTGTAAAAAATAGCAGAAGCTAAATATTAATAAAAAAATTAATACAAATTAATATAATTAAAAAAAAAAAATAAGTAAGCTGATGGTCTAAAAGCTATGGAAAACTATTACAAATTTAATTTTCACCGGTGAATTTCGTGCGGTAAGTGTCCCACACTACTTAATTCCTTTTATAACCAAGTCTCATTTGAACATTTCCACCAGTAGAAACAAACAAAATTTTAAAAGCAAAGATTTTTGGCTAACTTAGAACTGCCTGAATGCAACATTATTAAAAGCTCAACCAAGTTATTAAGGACATTTTCGGGAACATTCACTCAAAAAACCGCAAAACTTTATTTCCCTCATTCGATTTTTGTTTGTCAAAAACAAGTTATACACTAGCAACCGTATTCATAAAGAAAAAATAGTTATTTTAGCTCACGCGTTTAGGAAAACTACACCATGCAATAAGAATTTTCAGGTTTCAAGCTATAGGCAATTTGCTTACTGCTCCATTTGAGTCCGGAACATTCTTATTCCATGGTGTAGTTTTCCTAAACACGGGGGCTAGAATAACTATTTTTTCTTTATGAATAAGTATGTAGGTATCTGTTATTATTAAAACTCTTCTAGAGGTTACATGTATACGTTTATGGTCTAGCTCCTTTAACATCAAGCAAACAGACAAAACAAGCCGACGGACTTAATGCCGAACATCACTTTTTTTTGTCTTCCCTGTCATCAATAGGCGACACGAAACTAATACAGTAAGTTGACATCATACAAAACCTTTGATTTTTTGACTTTTTAGACATTTTTTGTTAAAGACATTATTAAACTTTTAACAAATTACATTTTATAATTCAATTACGCGGCTTAATCATAGTTTCTGAGCACAAGACAAACAATAGTACGTATGTATGTACATAATGTAAGTACACTCGGGCGTATACGTACTTTTTTTCCCTATTTTATATGCGTTTTCTTCAATTTCTGTTTATGCACCTATTAGTTTTATTATTTTAAATAAACCAGATGGTTACCTAGTGTACTTTTAATATCAATATTTTGCGAGCTTTAAGTTCGAAGAAAAATGAAAGATTATTTTAAAAACAGAATTTTGAAAACAGAATTCTTAAATATGGTTTTAGTACAGTAAGTTAACTACTCATTATGATTCTAAGTAAACGATCCTGCCAGTTAAAGTAACAAATAATCTTGCGACCATATTTTACAATTTTTAAGACACAACCAAACAATTCAAAATACTTGCTTTTCACTCTGAAATTAATTAAAAATTTCATTCGAATTTAAGTATCATTAATATCACGATTTTTATTTATTTCCAAGCCTTCGCATACCTTTCACATACCAAAAGTTACAGTTGCAGTTGTTGTGCCTACAAACTACCATTATCGTTTATCGACAGAACCCACATGACCTACGTTGTAGTTGTTCGTATATTAACTATAGACTTGTGTTATCAAAAAAGTTAAAAATAAAATATTATTTTTATAGT
Organism: Melangyna quadrimaculata; assembly: GCA_949320155.1. NCBI lineage: Eukaryota > Metazoa > Arthropoda > Insecta > Diptera > Syrphidae > Melangyna > Melangyna quadrimaculata. The sequence continues at coordinate 455,767,562 of OX439483.1, read as the reverse complement.
AGCGATAAAACTCAGCAAACATATTGTTGCCAGAGAACAGGTATAGAGTACATAAATATGTTTGTATAATATTGCAACAATTACTTAATAAGATAAAGTTATTGACAGAATTTCAGTTTGCCTACACTGCAACAAATATTATTTAGTAAAAATGGTATGACGTGTATACAAAAGTTTACAGTTTTATGGCATCGAAATAAATAATTAAAAATCAACTACTTTATAAGGGAGACGTTTTTTTTATAGGCACAACATTTTCGTTGACGACGCAACTACTTTTGTTAAATTATACATTGGCCCCTTCACACTAAACCAAAAACGGACTGTTTTGCTCCAAACCCTATATTTTCGCTAAAACCGCGTTCTAAGTTTGGAATTCTAGTTCCCGAAGATATAAGGGAGCTCAAAAGTATCCTATCGGACGATAGCATTTTTTAAAAAGGAGTCTGGGGTCGACCCACGTACTAGTAACTTCCCATTGGTGCACTTGAAAACCGTAAACAATATACATATATTTACATATTTACATAAGTGGTGGGTGGTAGAGTATATATTATATTATAATATAATGTATGAAGTAATAACTTTGGCTTTTTGGATAATCAGATAGAGATACAGGGCAAAATGTAACATTACCTATATTTTGTACTTTAGCTATTTATAATAGTAAAATTTTTATAATTTTTTTGTAAACAGCTTACAAAATTCTTAGAATCTAAAACTTTTTTCCCAACTCTTCTCGGTATTGAGGAGGTATTAATTATTTAAGCCAATTCTTTCAAAACAAACTATTGACTAAAAAAATACCAAGAATCAGGGGAGTGTACTTAAAAAAAAAAACATGGTTTTAAAGAATATAAAAAGGAAAATTAAGTGTCATATGCAAAATTTCGATTTTGTAGCGATTTTGAGTAATAATTTTTCGAATTAAAACATTTTTGAAAAGTTGTTTCTTGCAACATTTTGATTTTTAGCTTTTTTAAGGGTGGTTTTAAAAATCTCAAAATTACACAACATTTAGGTAGTATAGGTATACATTTTTGGTAGAATTTTGAAACCGATATCATTGTTTGTTTTTCAAAATATTTGAGTTGAAAAAAATTTGTTAATAATTTTTAATAGTTTTTGTTCCAGTTTTTTTGCTCTATGAAAAAAACTGTTTATTGAATTAAAAAAAAAAAATTATCAGTTGTTGACTACGTCATTATATGTAAAAAAAAAAAAATAGATTGGGTTCGGAATCATTTTTTGTTCTTGAAATATTCGAGACGAAAATTGTTTTTCAACTGTTTTTCTTAGTTAAAAAAAAAGTGTCTGTTGATTTTTTTTTTTTTTAATATTTACCAATTTGGTATTGTGTAATTATGTGTAAATTCAAATTAGTCTAAAGTGAATATCTTATTGCGTTCTCGAGATATTCCAGATAAATGACATTTTACAGCTACTTTTTAAATTGCTGTAGTAAAAAAACGGTTTATTGAATTTGTTAGAAAACCTTTTCAGCACGTTATGACAATATTATCTGTAAAATAAAATTTATCCGAGGTCGATATCTTTATTCATTCTCGAGATATGGTGGACGAAAAAAGTACCCCGAACGTACGTACATACACACATACAGACATCTTGCTAAAAACGACGAATTCTGATTCTAGAGACCTCAAAACGTGAAGATATGTCAATTCGAAAAATCGCACCAATTACAATAACTTCCAATGGGAAGTTAAGAATGGTAGAAAATGTCATTTCAACTTTGGCATTTGTGAGATAAACAGATACAAAATGCACGCCACCACCGCCGCGCCGTCAACAGGACTTGAATCGCTTAACTCCTAGAAAAGGCGAAATACTTGTATCGATTTTCGGTAGTGTTGCCGCTGGGTGAGTTTTGGCGCAGATTTTCAAGGACTTTGACGTTAAGCCGTTCGCCAAATAGAGTATGGGACAACACAAGATGCTGCCAGGTCTGCTGAGAATATCGCAGCTGTGGCTGAAGATGTCGCAAATGATCCCGGAGTATTGACCGGACCACGCACGTGCCACGCAATGGGGCATCAAACGGAGGTCTTTATAGAAAATATTGGATTTAGGATGTTCCCAGTTGCTACTTTCGCTCGAAATGTATTTCGATCAAAGTCATAATTTTTCTTCAGTGTATGTTTACTTATTCTTCATAAATTAAATATTTACTGCTTTTCTTATTGCTTTTGCAATAATTGGGTATATGTATATTGCGATAAGTTCTTGGTAATTCCGTGCCGCGGGTTTAAATATTGATAAAGTAAACATTCTTTCGCATGAAAACACAATAACTAACACATGTGCCAAGGCTTATATGAAAGCTTTAAACTTTTTATTATCAAGATTCTTTTGATGGCAGTTATTATATGTAAAAGTACATACTCTCACCTTCGCAGTATCCATTGTTTTTGGAATTCCACTATGAATGTAGGGATAAAATATCCAATGCTAATGGGTAAAGCCCTTACTGATTTTTATTACGAATGTTTTTTTCCTCCGGATTTGCAGCAGAATTCCGATTTTTATGAATTCTGCGATAAGGGTGTTTATCATGGATTTGGCACATGATTTTTGTTGTCCATTGAATTCAATTTTGATTGATTGCTTTTCTTTCTTAAATTATAACAAGTCAATGATTTTTTATAGCTCCAATTGAATAAAATAAAAAAAGTCTTTCAGCTCGATGCACAGCCACACACACACACACACCACGTATATCAACGTCATTGAAGTCATCAATTTGGAATTTATTGAAATTCCTCGAGTGCAGGTTGTCCACTTCCATGACTGCATTGCAAAATTTACCCTCAATCTGGAAAAAATGGAGACGACGATGATAACAACGACGGATGTCGAGAGAAAAAAAAAATCCAGAAAACAAGGGTTTATTGATGGGATGGATGCGTTGAGAGAATATAGATTAGAAATCCGATGAAAGATGAAGCTCTGAGTCGTGCGTCGTCTTCTTGTTCAACTTATAGCACGTGCGTCTTTTGATGTTCATAAGATGGTTTTTTATTAAGGAGTTCGTGGGTTCTACAGAAAGATACTTCATATATGGATTTTTGTAGGTAAGCTCAATCTGATATTGTTTTTTTTTTAAAAAAAAAGATTTAGGGTTATTTTATTGAATTTACTACGAAGGGAATCTATTGATTTGATGTGGACTAAACTATCTTTTAAAGGAGAATGGGCATTTTGGTCTACCTATTGCCCACAAATGAGATATATATATCGTTGGAAAGCTTAGCCCTAGTACATCATTTTTGTGTATGGACACGAAGGGGTTTAGGCAGTATGCGGCAACATGTATGTTCCATTGAAATGACAGTATTGGTCACTTTTGATGAACTGGATAGACCCCAAAATAAAGGAACTTTTATACCAATGGCAAATAATAGCGAATAATATCATGGTTGGCCAATGATTCGCTTAACAGTATGAAAATTCTACTTTTTTTTATTCCTTTTAGCGCATTTAATGAATGCGAATAATTGTGCGCCTAGTGCCCACAATTGAGATATACAACGTTTGACAGCTTCAAGATCATCATTTTTGATTATGGGCACAGAACTGTAAACCATGGGGTTTAGGTAGAATATAACAAAATATAATACAATTCGTCTATGTTTATTCGAATTTGCAAAGTGTTCTTCTTATTTTTTTTTTTTTGTCGCTTATTTTAGCCAACTCCCATTTTTTTGAGACAACAAAAATACTCGTACGTTGGTACACTCCATAGTACCTAATCATTTTCATAGGTCTCGTTTCTGGGCACTAGGTAGACCAGGTCCCATATATTCTTGCCCATTCTTCCTTTGTCATAAATATAGAAATTCGACTCTTAAAATGAAGGAAATTCTGATTTTCGTCTTTTAAATAATAGAAATAAGTATATGTTAGTATAATGTATGTGTGTATTTAAGTATTCTGGTTAGACGGCACTGGACGGAACTGCACTTCAACGGAACTAAACTTGACACGTATTCTTTTAAAACTGTATGAAGTTCAGTTGCTTAGTCCATTTGCGAAAAAGATTTTTCATGTCAACGCTGAATACAAGCCAGTAAAATTCTACGAAAACAAAAACAGCAAAATAAGTAGCTTGTTTTTGTTTTTATAGAATTTTTGTTTTTCATCAAATCAAATTTGTCATTTGTACGTATATATAAACTAATTTCATTCTAGTCAGTTTTTTTATATTGTATGTTTTATATTTAAACCAGTAGCTTCTTAGGTAATGTGTTTATTTTATTAAAATATTGTTAAAATGCTGATGATTGTTAATTTAGACACCCTGAAGGTAAGGATTATCCTTGAAATATATTGCTATACATAATTAACAAAAAAAGTATTTTTATTAGGGGTATTCATGCAACGATGTAAAACACTAGATAAGTTTACCATTGGCATAAGTTTACCTTTTGGTTAATGAACTGTCAAAATTTGTATGGGAAATGATGCACCCAAATTGGATAAAATTCCCCAACGAATAAAGTTGGGAAAATGGTTTGGTAAAATTAACCAATCATCATTGTGAATTTTAGAATTAGGCATGTTCAGAAATATGATATACATACAGGGTGCCCCGTAAAGAATGGATAACCCTGAAACGGCTCATAGTAGACTTTATCGCCGTCCTGAAAACTGATACAACAAAGTTCTATCCCAACCACAAGAAAAGATACATGCATTTTTTTGTTCAGTGCATTATTTTTTGGCTTACTTTATATTTTTGAATACCACGACTACAAGTGAATGAATTCCACCGTTTTTTTTTTCGTTGCAATATTTAGCATTATTTGTGCCAGAACATTAGTAGAAAACAATTATAATAACTGTTGGACTTTTTAGAGAAAAAAATTATTTAACTTTGATTTTCAATGCAAAATGTGAAAGAAAATAATTTTTGAAAAATAACACAGCATTTAACCAAATGAATAAAAAGGTCATTCATGCAAATTTTTGTCTAAACATATCGCTTTACACAATTTGTAAGCTTACGACGTTGCATGAATACCTGCCTTATTGAGCTTAAGAAAGCAAAACAAGGAGAAACTAACTGATGAGCCCACCAGCATAACCGGAGGAAATGTATTCAATTGGAGTAAATTCGACAAATAACTACTTACGAGTGTGGTCCCAGCGTGTTGTTTATTGTTCATTTGGCCGCCATTGAAAGTGAACGCTATCAGGAGATTTTTAAATATAGAACAAGTTTGTAATAATTAGGTGAAAGAATATCTGCATTTGAAAGGGCTAAGTGCAACTAATAACAAAACGGAGCTTGATTCGACTCAAGCACGATTCACAAACGTAAATATTGAGTGGCAAAATTTAAATGAGGCCGTGCGAGCTGCCAAGATCAACATCAAAGCTGTTAAACAAGTTTGGTATGTCGAGTGAAATTGCGTGGACTTGCAGGCATGTCAGGAATTTTAATATGCATATTAATCGATAACTTGGACCTCAAAAATGTCATATGTTTTTTTAAGAGTTTTTGGTAATATTATCATACTTTAAACACCCCCCAACCCCTCACAAATACATCCTTTCAACGTAGATATGAATGTAAATAAAACATTTCACAGCTAAAGGAAATATAACAATATCAGATGAAGCAGGGAAACACTGTCCTTTGGACTACTTTACCCCACTTTTCGACACACAAAAAAGAATGTTTAAACTGTTATTTAAATAATTATCACATCATTTATGTAATACATATTTAATCTTGTTCATAATAGGGATAGAAAAAAATCAATTTAATTCTATTTGACTTTTATTTTTATTCTAAAACTAGTGCAAAAGTGGATTAAAGTAACCCTAGTTTACGGTATGCATTTATGGATTAAGTTAACTCGATTAATCATTGGAAGTTATAAATGAGTATATTCTTCAAAATAATTGTTCATCACCTTTGCTCACTAGTCACCCAAACCTTTGCCCTCACTGATATCTTGCAAAAGGTAAAACCGTTTCTGAGTAATTTTTAGTCATACACAAAGACATCAGTGGCGTGGCGTCCATATATCACGATTCATACCGTCTTCCCTTTTAAAAATTGCACGAAAAATACTATCAAATAAACATAAACATAAACTATGCAACCCTACCAATTTGAATTATAAAATTTGCACAAACAAACAAACAAAAGCTATCGAATAAACACCGTCAATTCATTCTTCTCTTCGCTCTTTGCTCAACTGCTGAACATACGCTCTCTTTGAAAGAATTAATTTAGAAATAAAACACGTCTTTCACCGTCTTATAAAATTTGTTTTGTATCCCTTTTTTCCCTTAGCATTTTTGTTTCTAGATCCTCTTTGTCCAACACGCAACAGCATCAGCGTTACCACTTTCAGAAAAAAAGTCGGAGTAGATTTGAAGGAAAAAGTGAAGTAGATTGAGAAAAATCGAAGTAGATTTAAAAAAAAACTATCATTTTATATGAATCCATATTTGAATTTTTTTAAATAAAATTTAATTTAACTAATTAAAAAAGAAAACTATAAAAAAAAATTGAAATCCTTTCAGATTTTATATTTAAAAAACATACTTAAATATATTGTTTTATAACACTTTTTAAATTAATTTAACTAAAAACAAAAAATAACTAAAAATTTAAATTAGTTCTTATGTATATTTTATTATGATAATATGAAATTTTGTTTAACAGAAACAGACCAAAGGATATTCAACCAACATGCAAAAGGATATTATTAATAATGTACTAGAAAAAGGAGAACCGAACACAAATTCACACATCCAAGCGAAGTTTTCATAAGATTCGTGTCCACATGAGTGTGGTGACTTTCAATGCTTTGTTAAATTACTCAGTTGCGTATTTGTATTGTGTTACAAGTTCATTTTTTTAATGTAAATTCTGGGTTTCCATACCTACAAGTGTGGAAAAGAGAAAAAAGAAGTAGATTTGGCCTTTATTTTGTAAGATTGAAGTAGGCTGAAGCAGTGATTTTAAAAATGAAGTAGATTTCAATATTTTGGCGATGGTGCGAAGTAGGAAGTAGATTTAAAAATAAATTGGAAAATAGAAGTAGATCTACTTCAATTGAAGTAAAGTGGTACCACTAAACAGCATAGGACAAAATAAGACGCTGGTCCTTGTGTTATACTGGCACTTGGTATAGAATGGAATGTTTGTCATTCTTTTGCTTGACTCGGTTTCTCTTAATATTCGTTCTGTTGGGTGAAAAATAACTACACGCTCTTCTGCGACTTATTTGCTATGAAAGTTGTACATAATACATTTTCTATTGTTGTTTGCTTGTTTTTTGGTTAAGCTAAGTATAGTCCAGGAAAGATTTAAATGCGTAATTTAATATGCGTAAGCGGTGAAAAATGAATTCATAAAATATTATTTAAGGTATAATTGCAGAATTTCATCTTCTACAGCATATCAAAAGACTCACAAAATCACAGCAGTGGCTTTTGGTATAAAGGCATTTATTATTATTATTAATCTGAAATATTTGGTTTGGTTAAATGTAAGAATATGTCACATGATTTTAGGGTACCTACTTTTTAACACTGGATCTTACAAGTTAAATGTTAAGTAAAAATGGTAGAATTGGAATAAAAGTTTCATTGGGGTGTTGTTAAACAAGAATCAAAAGAGTTCCTTAAAATATCTGTAATGAAACAGTGTTAATTTAGTTAGATGTGAAGTTGAAGGTTTTGTTCTTTATTTTTTGTTTGATAGCTATGTAAATACTTTAGAGATAGGTTTTTAGTCTTGGTTTTTGATTGGTTTTTAAATTTTTTTTAAAGCATAGATTGTTGCTTAGCAGATTTTTTCTCTTGGAGGAATCAAATGAATTAAGCAAACTATGTGTCTTTTATTAATAATCGTTTTAATGAAAGGCCACTCTATGCGTCCTATGAAAATAGACTGCAAACGGAAGAGTCGTTTTTTAACTAATTTTAATGTATCTGCTTGTTTTTATTTTTTTGTTCAAGATACAAAGAGGTAAGTTTTGTTTAGTTTCGCAGATCAATAATTTTCGTTACGTCTTCCCATTTCAAATTATTGACGCCACGCCACTGATACACATACACATGTTATAAGATAACATTCGTCTATTCATTCAATTTTATAACAAGAAATTTTTTCTACTTAGATTGGAAATGAAATGAGCTTTTTACTCACTATCGATATTGTTGTATATGTTTTGTATATGTACAGTACATACATATTTCTGTAATGCAGTTATCGACCAACCTCAAGGTGACAGTGAAATATTAAATCGACTAAAAAGCCAAAGAAATACCAACCGCAAAAAAATAAAAGTGGCATTTATTAATCTGTTATGGTTGCCAACAAAATTGGCTGCAATTCAAAAAATTATTACGAACCACAAGAAAATTCCAAATGAAATTCATTGTAAAATAAATTTGCACCTAAGCAAGATGTACAAAAATGCATGATGAAAAGAAATATGTATACATATGTAATGTATATATTGTACATAGTATTTTTTCCATCAATTGTTTCGGTTTTGTGTTTGCTCTTGGCGTTGACAATTTTGACTTCATCTTAAAAGAATGCATTTAATTTTCTTGCTTTTATTGCACATCTCTTTATGAATATTTTAAATAATAGGTAACCTATCTTTATATTTTTTAATGATATTTGTTCAGTTGCACGGAAATAAAGTTGGAAACGACGTTGCCGTCTCAACTAAAATTTAAAATATTTATTCTTATTTGGCTTCAAAACTTTTCAAACTTTTTCCATATTTTAATTTAATCTGTAAACTTGAATTATTGCTTTCTTCTGAATAGCTTGTTTCATAAAGTTCATATACAGAAGCATTGTTGAAGATTTTTTCTAACAAAAATAATTCTTTTCATTACATGAACAACTACCATCTCTGCTAAAGTACTCGTCATAAGCTTCTTTCTTTCATACCACAATTGTTCAAAACTGCCACTGCTAAGTCTTGAAAAATTACCATCTTCATTTCCGACACCATAATCCTTAAAGATTTGCATTCGAATACAATTTCCTTCCATATTGCCTTGGATTCTCAAATTTCCTCTTAGAAATTTCGCCACACCACGCTACCGCGCACCTTCACCACTTTTACCATATCCTAAACGGAAGACAGAAATAACAAACTCCTCCACAACTACTTACTGCATATAAATCCGATTACTTCCTACTTTTGCACCTTCAACTGGAAAAAATAGTCGAGACACTTCATCATCATCTCAAGTCTCAAGCCATAGGTACACTGTATACGAGCATACCACCTACTCCTTGGTAGAGTTCTTACGTTAATAAAGGCAATGACACCACTTGTTCCTGCCACACAGCATGAAGTTCTCATATTGCATCAGCAACACACTCATAGCACATATACGGAATAGAATCCTGATCCCCCTTTAGAAAATATCACCAACAACAACGAGAAATCATTTCCATGCAAAAATTTACCAAATTCTATTTACCAAAGTGTCAGAGGCAGGATTTTTTTGTGTTCGATAACCGATACAAAAAAAAAAACAACAAAAAGGACTTAACTTAAGTCAAGTGTGAATTTGCAGACTTTTTATCGGGGGAATGTCAACGAAGATGACAAAAAAGGTTCAAAATATTTATATATTGATTTATTTCCACCAAGGGTTGGAGCAGAGAGTGCCCGATGACAGTCTGGTTATAATTTTTCTTCGATAATAATAACATACCAATTAAGGAAACAACAACAATTCACAAAGTCCTCCGAGTACAAACAAATTTCAATCGATGGCACACAATACAATATGGTGTTGAGTTACTTTTTTCCCACATTTCTACTACGTCGAAATTTTGTTGCCCATAATTGCATAATCCTTTGATTTCACAGCAAACAAAACTTCAATTGTGAGGCTTAAGCAGCCCTTTTTTGCAAGATATAGACTAGACAGACATCAGGCGGCATATAGAAGAAATATCCTTCCGTATCGTGCAGCTGACATCGACACAACGACAGTCAGTTTGATGTTGTATTGTAAGACATTGTACGAACAACTGCAACAATCGAAAAATGAGCCTTTCGTCGACAAAATGTGGGCATGTTCTTCGGGTTGTAGCGGCGATGATGGTGCACCAAGTTTTAACTTGCCTTTTCCGAAACAACAGTAAGTGCAGATATATTTGCTTTTGTCATCACCTTTTAACCTCTCCATGATTTGTGTGTGAGGATATAGTGTGTTGAAAGTTGCCAACTGAGGTAAATCATTTGACAGCAAAAAACAAAAAAAATATTGTCGTGAATTAAAAATTTAGATGCCTATTAAAAAACCATAAACAAAATTTTATAAGTCATGAATACAAATTAAAAGCGTTGTCTTATAAGAGCTGTTTTTTAAAGACGGTGTTTCTTCACAGCTTATTATCAATAATCAATGATATATTTCAACACTGGTTGTTTAGTAAAACAGTGTCTAAATTTGGACGTGTACTTTAACACTGCTTAGGTACAGTCTTATTTTGTATACTAATTTTAACTTAAAAAAAATCCAAAACGTAAGTAAACATTTTTCGTAGTTGTTTAAGGCCTGGTTTTTCAGTGCGAGATTAACTTAATTTCAGAGTTGAGTTCGAGTAAAGCTTGAACTAACCCCATTCATTTGGTGAGTTTATTCGAATTTAAGTTTCGACTTGTCCCTGAAAAAAACTGGGCAAGAGTTGTCTAAATATAACAACGCAATACTTGACTAAAGTGACATTGGCAGAAAATTTAAGTCGATTTAGTACCTACGATGTTATATCATTTTAAGAATGATACTACATAGGTTAAAAATTGTGTTTTGCGAATTTGAAACGAGTTACACATCGTACTATCTCGTAACATTTGACTTTGATGATGACACTTTGATGTTTACAAATTCCAAAAAAAGGTAAGTTTGTGAATTTTTTGCACGATCTGTCACTTTTTAGGGCGTGTGTAGCTGAAGTTTATAAAGGAAACTGGTTTAGTATGATACTTATTTAAAAGTATTTTTTAATTTAGAGAATTTTAGTAAACTTAAAATAAAAAAGATGTTAAGTAGGTACAATCATACTTAAACCTTTTTATTAAGCTGTTTAAAATGTTGTGCCGTTGTATTTAATTAAAAAAAATTATTTCCAATTATAACTCTTGGATTACAATTTCGGTTAAATTTAATCTCTAGATCAAATTTGGACGTTTACAGGTATATGCATACACTTTACTAGTGTCAAAAATAAAACTTCGTTTCAAATATATCTCAAGTTTAATCCAATTAACACATCGCCCAATTCATACTTTTTTTTGAATTATTTGTCAACCAATTCCGGTAGCAAACACTTCTACCATTAGTGTCAATTTTGATTTCGAGGGCAACACATATTTTGCAGCATAAACAACAGCCAACAGCTTTTAGGTGACAGGATCCTGAAAGCCAGGTTCCGGCCTAGAGTACGTCGCGTCACCATCATACAGTGTTACGCCCCAACTTTGCTCTCTTCTGACGAGAAGAAGGAGGCCTTTTATAACCGGCTGAGTGCTGCTTATGATAGCGTTCCACGAGGTGATATAATTATGGTTATGGGAGACTTAAATACCAAGGTTGGCAATGACAATACTGGGCTAAGGGATGTCATGGCAGGGAGAAACGAGCTTGAGTCTACGTACCGCATGAAGATGGGGAAAGTTCACCGTAGTGTGCGACGTGATAAGCGTAACTACTTCAACGCATTGGCTACAGAAGCAGAAGAAGCCGCTAGTAGGTGTGACAGTAGGACCGTCTACAGAATTACCAAAGAGCTCACTGGTGTCCAGAGCTCTAAACAACACCTGGTTAAAGACACAAACGGATCTCTGCTAATTTCGGATGAGGATCAGTTCATAAGGTGGAGGGAACACTTTTCTGCGGTTTTAAACCGCGTTTTCGCCAGTGAAGTGAACCCTATTCCCACTGAGCCACCCGAAGTAACAATTTCCCGAATACGCACTGTACCCCCCAGTAAAGAAGAAATTATCACCGCCATCAAAGCACTGAAGAACAACAAAGCGGTTGGACTTGACGGTATTCCTGCAGAGCTCTTAGGAGCAGCTCCAACAACATCGAGCGAGTTACTGCACCCACTTATTAAGAGAGCTTATGAAACAGAGAGCTTTCCTGAAAAGTGGAAAAAAGGAATGATTGTCAAGCTCCCACAGAAAGGAGATCTCACACACTGCGAAAACTGCCTGCAGTAGTCAAGATAATAGCAAGGATAGTATTTTACCGAATTAAAAACCACCTCGAAGACACACTCGATGCCGAACAAGCAGGTTTCCGCACTGGATCTTTCTGTGTGGATCACAGCAACACCTTGCGGATCATCATCGAACAGTGCGTTGAATATCGATCACCACTTCATCTGCTATTCATCGATTTTGAAAAGGCGTTCGACAGTGTATGATGGATCCAGGTGTCACATTTTGCACAAAGGTAGGCTGTCAGAGGAGTTTGAAATCCAAAGTGGTGTTAGGCAAGGATGTATACTGTCACCAATACTGTTCCTGTTGGTGATAAGTGACGTACTGCACGCAGTTTTGTCAAATGGAAATGGAGGAATTCAGTGGAGTCTGGAATCTCACCTCAAACAACTGGACTACGCGGACGACGTATGCTTACTCTTTCATAGGATCATGGATCTCCATCAAATGACAACAAGGGTGGAGAGAGAAGCAGAAATCGTAGGGCTTAAGATCAACTCGGCAAAAACTAAAAGGATCAGCCTTGGAACTTCCTCATCAATCCAAGTAAATATTTCTGGACAACCGGTAGAGATGGTAGAGGATTTCCAATATCTTGGGAGTATTGTCTCTACGGGTGGCAGAACTGAGCTGGACGTAAACAGCCGAATCATCAAACTAAAGGCTGCGTTCGGAATGCTGTCCAAAATATGGAGAAACAACTCTTTTAGCTTAAAGACCAACCTAAGAATGTTCCGCTCCAATGTTGAATCCGTTCTGCTTTATGCAGCATTTGGAAAGTCACTGACACTGTCACTAAAGAGCTGCGAACTTTCGTTAATAGATATCTACGAAACATCTTGAGGATTTTCTGGCCCAACGGTATCTCCAATGCCGAACTTCATGCGAGGACGGGTCAGGAGCCCATAGACTCCATTATACGAAGAAGAAAGTGGCAGTGGATTGGCCATACGCTTCGAAAAGGCGATCGGTGCATTGCATCTCAAGCAATGCAGTGGAACCCGCTCACACAGGAGGGAAGACAAGTGGGCCGGCCTAGAAGTACCTGGCGAAGAGCGGTCGAACAGGAATCAGCACGACTGGGTAAAAGTTGGAGAGAGCTGAAATATATTTCAAGAAATCGTACACGATGGCGCGTAGGTGTAGTGGAGGCCCTATGTCCCGTAAGGAAAACATCACGGACGTAATAGGTCTGAGGACCTAAGTAAGTAAGTAGGTATAAACAACATTAAACTTTTCATTCCAATATGACCTCAGAATTGCTGGTAGACTCAGGTTTTCGAGATATCCCAGTCTTAAAGTGCCAACTAATAGTTATTTTTAAATAACGTTATAACACCAATTAAATTTTCCCCACAATTTATTTCATCGAAAAATCATTCAAGTTAGGCTCCCATCCCCATATTAATAAACGGAGCTAGCGGCCAGTTATCTTAAACTCGTGGATTTGGAGTAAGATTTCTGCCACTTAGGAGCTCTCTTTCTCAAGAAAGAAGGTGGTTTAGAATTGGGTTAAATAAGAAATGTGAATATAAGTTTCAATTCACGAGTTATCTCCTAATCCATGGTTACGCGAGAGCTCGAAAGTTAAACGTGAGTTAATCGTTTTTTTTTGTACCAATATGGCTGCCATCATTTAACCCCGAAACAATCCATTTCTATTAAAAACTCAAACATTTTAACTTACGGAGAGGAATTGACAAAAAAAAAATAGATTTTATGAATTTGGTTGTTAAATATCGAGTATAATTCTGTTATATGAAGAAATTCTAAATCAGAAAACAACAATACAAATGCGTAATAAATGTCAGAACAAAATAGAACATTAATTTGCAATTCTGTTTATATAATTATTTTTTTGTTTGGTGCACTTAAAGTCGAAAAATCAACGACATGCACTTCTATGATAAATGTAAGCTTATTATTATCTCAAACAAGCAAATCCGCTGACGCTTTGACATTTCAAACTCACCTACTTTACCTCAAAAAAAGTAGGTGCAGAAAATACTGTACTTAGCTGTTCCGAACAACTTCATGGAACAGAACGTAGAAAAGATTAGAAAAAGGTTTTCACTCTTGAAACACACCATCTTGTCCTTTTGTGATCTTTTCTGTTCTGTTCTTTTGTATAGAACAGATTCATTAAACAAACCTTAATATATCAATTCATGATTGACAATTGTAATAAAGGCTTAGACAGCAATTGTTTTATGTTAAGTACCCTTAACGATATGTCTATAGTAAGAACCGCTAATCATTTCATAAGGTTAAGTTAATACATTTTCCAGTTAATAAAAATATCAAGATTTTGAGCTCAATGAGCGACTTTAAATGTTATTATGTTTGACAGAAGCTATTTATTTCATATCTTTATAGTTATAGTTAACTATTTTTTACTTTGATGTACGTACATAGCTCTCTTACTTTTATTATTTAGTTTTGCACCATTTCCAAACTATTTATTTAAGAAATTAAAGTTGAAAAGTGCGAAAAAATATGACAGATGTCATAATCGGTAGTGCAACACTAAAAATCTAAAATATGGCTTTGACGGTTTTAACTTTAATGCAAGTGTTTAAATAAAAAGGAGATTTTGATCGTTTATAAATTGAGGAAATGTCACAACAAAAACATAAATGTTAAAAAAGGAGCCAAGTTCTTCTATATACAAAAACCTTTGCGTAACAAGTCAGCCGTAAAAAGTAGTGAGATCTAAAAGTACGCCAAGTTCTAAGTTTATTAATGTTAAATATCAAATATTTTAAGTAGAGTATATGGAAGAACCTTAAAATATATCAGAGAAAACTGTTATTTAATGATTACTGATTTAAATTGAGTTGGTTTACTTGGTAAGTTTTTTTTATTACCTAATTACTCAATTTTAAAAAGAAAACTTGCCAAGTAAACTAACTCAATTTAAGTCAGTTAAGACCTACCGTTGTGCGAAATTGTAAGAGTCTACGATGTCGGGAAGTGCTCGATAATTTTGATGATCTGTCAGTGAGTCAGTCAGTTACGGTTTTTGCAAATTTTGCAATCTTATATGTATATTGGGAACCACTGAAGCTAAAGAATTGAAATTTGGTGGGTTGACTAAACCTGGTGAGCTTAGCAAATGCTGTGAGTTTGAACAAGTTTCTGGCTTTATTGGCACTGAAGTTAGAGGGGGGTCGAAAATCGCCTGAGTTTGATCATGTAAAAAGGGTGTTGTGCCAGAACTTGGCTGGGCACTACCGTGCCCTTTGATTTGGCCTAGTGTCACATAAAAATTGTATAGTTTTGTGTCAATGGCTAAACTATAAGTTCTGAGTAACTATAGGATGCGATGGTCTAAGATTGTTAACATAAAGATTTTAATTGTACATATATTTCAAATTTAAGCTTCCACCTTAGTTGGCTCCCATGTCTATGATGCTATTGACATCGTCGTCTTTGTTTCAGAATGGAGAAGGTAAAGTGATCTCCTCCAGGTGGAGTTCTGTGATGACTGTAAAACACACTAAAAGATAACAAACAAAAAAAAAAACAACATATACTTTGTGCTCTACTTAAGGTGTGTTTTCTGTGTGCACTTTTATGTCGTTGTCGGTCGTCGTTCGTTTGGTCGGATGGATAAATAGATATAGTGAGACACTTACTTTGGGATGAAGTAAAACAGTGACTCTGCACTAACAGGCATATCGCATAGGTACATATACATATACAATGGAGTGCTAGGGAAAAACGTGCAAACGTGCCAATTTATAAGTTTTATTTATCCATCAACGACACGAGGTTTTATACAGGGTTAAGGAACAAACATCGGTGTGTGGCAAAGTAAAAAATCTAAGGAAATGCATTTGAATTTTACCTGCCTTTTTATTTTTATTTTTTGACATCATTGTTACACATCTTATAATTTTTTTTTTTTTTTTTTAATTTTGTTTTTAACTTAAAAGAATATTGTAAACAAAGAAAATATGAAAAAAAATGTTTATGGTTGCTAAAATATTCAAAAAAAAAGGTATAATATATTTCCGCATTTGAAAAGTATCCTTTTCGAAACGGAGAAGAAGTGATTTTAGAGTTGAAAACAGAAAATACGATGGGTTTCATTTTCAAGGAACATTGAACTACTAAGTGGTTTGGAGAATGAAATAAAAAACTAAGAAAATGGATACAAGTGGTAAAATATATTTTTATAAGGAAACAAAAAGAAATATTCGTTCAAAGGTGTTTTCTCGTGATAACACTTTCGCTTCGTCATATTTACATGGAAGGTTTTTTAATGAACAACAACCACTTGTGTTGGCTACCACCGAGTATTATAGGCTGGAATCATTGCAATTTCATGGCTGCCACACGAATCATCAGATTCCTTTAGTGGTGCTTGGTCTATAGTTCCAATTTTAATTTATAAATTATTTTGCCGTCAACTGGATTTGAACCTAGACCCAGCCACCTCAGAGGCCGCTGCACTACGCATTGCACCACCGAGGTCACCTGATCGTGCCCATCCAAATGAAGGTTTTTTTCTAATTATACAATTACATTTGGATAACTAGCATTTTTATATTCATAAAAGTGGCCTTTTTTCGTATTGAAGCTTGAACCTGGGAATACTTTAAAATTTCAATATTTTATAAGATTTCTTTTACACTTTCAAAAACAAATGTTTTCTTTAAAAATAAAATCCACGACTTGATCAGACGAACGAAATCATTAATGCGAAATTTCGTTCTAGTTTTCGTTACGCAATACGTTTATCGATATCGACGAGCGAAATTGATGATTATAGCAATTAATTTGGAGAAGTCTTAAATCATTTTTTGCATAGATTTAAATGTACGGAAAAATGACATTTAAGTTTCTCTTTGTTCGTATTTATTAATTCTTTCGGTTCAGCATCGCTTTCAGCAGCGTACTTGACCTGTAGTCTGGGAGGTGACTCTATAAGTTTTGCTATCTCATCGCGAATTTTGAACCAACTTTTGAATTTGATCTATAGGGCAAGTACGTCAAACAAAAATCGAGATTTTAATCCAAACCAGAAAAGTGATTTTCGACAGGACGTCCGTCGTCGGTCTGTTTGTCATTACGATTGTGTGTCTGTTCGTCCTGATGTACATCGAGCTAGAGCCTCAACGGGTTGACTGATTTTCTTAAAATTTGTATGTGGTTCCTCAGAGCCGGAATTTAAATATTTGTTTTATCTCATCTAGAACGGGTAGCTGCCATACAACTATTTCGGTTTCATAAAGATTTCTCGAAAACAGCTTAAAATTAATTATTCTAACTAAACTCCATACTAGGACAGTTTCAATAACGCTGCATACCACGTATTTGTCTAAAATAAGAATTACGGATTTTTTCTTCTGATCAAATTAACTTGTTAAGTATCTCGTCATTAGATTGGTTGATTTCGTCATAGTTTTGCAATTTGGTAATTCTCAAATAGTCAAGAAATATTTCATTTAAAACTTGTTTGAATATTTTTGTTCACGAAAAAATAATATCAAAGAAAAAAAAAATTTTTTTTTGCCATTTTTTTTTTTTTTTTTTTCAACATTTCAAAATTGCTGTTTGAAATGAAGTTGAAAAATCGATGCAAAGAATTAAAATAAATGATTTTGCAATCGGTCCCACTAGGACACAATCCTTCTGAACTGAAGGCGCTGAGAGCATGTCTCGTCTATAAAAGATGAGCTTATCTTCAGTTTTACGGCCGACGCGACGAAGCGACGTAGTAGATAAGTAGAACTGTCGCTCTATCCTGTATCAGCCCTTGACTGTCTAAATAGAGGAAAGTATCGGGTGTGGTAGGTTAGGTTGAAGTGGCTGCCAGCAAGGAAGTGATAACACGTGAATCTCTAGATTCACGAAGGCGAGGAAATGTTTCTTCCTCTTCCTTGTCCATACAGCATCTGCAAAAATCGTTTGCGACCTCTACAAGCCGCGTTGCGTATTTGCCTATAAGACAGTGACGCTTTATGACACCAATAACGGAGCTGATGTGCAATCTGTTTAAAGATATCAAACACTTACAGCGTTTTAGATCCAGCCTTGGCCAGATCTGTTTGGTTGCCAGGCAAGTGGTGATGTTGCTCCACCTATTACCTAACACCTAAGGTTTGTTTCCCCCTAAAGCATCTTGCCTCAGCAAAATTTGCATATAGCGATAGGTATACCGATATTTACCTTTTCTGGTAAAATAGGTAGTGTTGTTCCACTTCACCTTCGTCAGCGATTGCCCGGAATGTCCTTATGGTCCGGCACCCAACAAAAGGTGAATATTGAACTGCGGTGCCATCTCTATATGAGATGATCGACAATTTGGGGCTGTTATATAGAATTTGTAGAGACAGAGTCGAGATGTTTTATAGCAGCTAGGCTATGTGAGAAGATGCGCATATCAGAATTCGATATCACGTTTTCCTTATAAATTTTTTTTATCGCCAAAAGTTCCGCCTGGAAAACGCTACAATGCTCGGGAAGACGGAATGAGAGACTTAAATTTAGTCTATCTGAGTACACCCCTCCACCAATTGGATTATGTAGTCAATGATACTTGGAAGTGGTCCGTATAAGTTCAGAATATCTGAGTGGCTAAGTGGCCTATTTCATTATTGATCCCCACTGTGAAGAGGCTGTTAGACTTGCTGCTATTTGCTTACTTAATATATCGAGGGTTGTCTGATGAAAAAGAGTGTCCGGTGCCGCGGAGTGCTCCACTCGGGTGGATACACTCATTAACGCACGCTCTCATAATACGCATAGTTTGCGTAGTAAGCCCTTACCATTAAGCAGTTTGTCGTACAGGACATCACTCTTGTGACCCCGAATCAGCTTTAACAAAGAAATGGTCTATACTAGTTATCTAGTTGTTTAGAAACTGGTTGGAATTATAATGTGTATTTTTCTTGATGCAAAACGCAACAAGTCTTAAACAAAATAGTTTCTGATTTTTTAAAGTTGATTTATAACTTCCAGTCATCGCAATATCACTGAAAACAACACTACCTTCTTGACTATGCACGCTATACACATCTTTGCACTAAAGCAAATGATAAAAGTCTTCAAAATATTTTCAACCAAATTAAATTCGAAAGCATCGTCAAATCACATTTCATTCATACATATATAGGTACAAGTGTACTTCAGCAATTCTATCGATTGTTCAATTTCACACTTCATGCCAAATATAGCATCATAAATGATTGTGTTTTTCTTCAGCCTTTTGTTTTTCAATTGACAAGCATCTCAAATTAAAATGTTCAATATAAATTCCAATTATAATAAAACAATATAATATGAATGTACAATAATTGACATTCAATTCAAAGAGACAACAACAAAAAAAAAAACAACAACACCAACAACAACAAAACCATCTCTTAATTGAAATCTCATTATACATACATACAAGTAAATATAACTTCCATATTAAATAATAATTTATGGTTATTCGGAGAAATTCCAAATTCCACTCCAAACAACAGCCAGTGGCCAGTTTTTTTTTAATGGCCAACATTCTGTGTCAGCTTTAACCGTTTAAATTCAGCCAGATAATCACTGACTGAACAAAGCCTGAATGGTGCTCATTCATCATCGTCATTAATTTAATAATTTTATGGAATACCAAAAAGGATTTAATTTAAAATAAAAATGTTTCTCGGGAAAATAATATAAGAACACAATAGAAAACATTTAATTAAAATGATTGAGTGGTTGTATGAACTTGCTCTTATATTGAAATCCTAATACTTTGGAGTCTAATGTTTAAATTAGAAATTTATGTAAGCCATTTATTTTCAAAACAGCTTAAGGTCAAGCTTAAATTGTCAGTCTATAAATTAAAAGTGACTCAATCTCTATGATCTATATGGGCAGTATCAGCATTTTAAAAATAACTGGAAGGAATGAACGGATTTGAATGAAATGTTCTTCCTCGCACCTGTGTTCTTACAAATCGAAGATCCTAGGGTGAAATCGGCTAAAGTCAAAAGTGATTATCACATTTGTGATAGTCACATGTGATCAGATGAAATTTTTCTTCTGCGTAATGTGATCACAAAAAAAATTGTTATTTTTGGCATCACTTAGCCAAACTGACACTTGTCATATGTATATTTTTTTTCAAGTTTGTTTTCGTTTCGTAGCATTTTGCTGGTGTGTCTGGTGTCTACAAAAATATTTCTATAATTATAATTAAATAAAAAACGTAAGTTACCAACTAGTATATTATAAATTATTTACTAAAAAATTATTTATATATATTTCTTGCATTGTTCACAGACCTCAAGTTACTAAAGACCAAATTAGAATTCTCTCATCTTTGATGGAAAAAAATCCCGATTTGGCCAAGTCATTTACAAACAAATCGGCGAATGCCAGGGACGCACAGCACATAGGCATTTATCGTATGGGAAAAACTCGATTCAAGAGTTAAAAGATTCTATTGTTTGTTTGTGCGAGGTTAAAAAGGAATAAAATACTTACAAATAATCTATTTTTTGTGTGAATATGCACATAAATTCACCTCCTGTGATTTGGATTTCAAAAAATACTCAAGAGTGAATGCGAGTAATCGTGCTGTGAATTTTTTTGTTTAATAAAGTTAATTTTATGTTATGTATTTATTTGATTGGTTCTTATTTTACTTGTTGGTTGCTCCATGTCCAAAGTAATATTTTGGATCTATACTTACTTTTCCTTTGGTGTGGTTTGTTGTGCTTTAAAGGTTTGCCAGAGGAAATAAATACCTACTAATTTTGAGATGGTTTTTATTGGTTAAACTAAAAAAATTGAAGAAACATTGGTGACGTGCTCAAAATAACAATAACCTTTTACCTATTTATTTAGTTTAAAATGTATTTTTCTAAAAAAAAAAAATTGGTACCAAAGTGCAACAGTTATTCAAATTTTGTACCATTTATTTTTTTGCACAAATCGTTTAATTGACCATTCACGTTCTTTGTCCCATTGGAGCTTACCAGCTACCACCAACTTGCCTTTGGTAGCCACCAACCCCAAAAAAATTTAGCGTTGAGCTAATTACATAATGGGAGGAATATGGGTAGACCGAATTCCAGCTGGCGAACTCAAAATCAAGGATATTTACAAATGTTCCCTTTGTATTTTATGACTCTGTTGAATTATTCGTATTTGTTGATATTACATACGTATAACAAAACAAGAAAGAAATATACACTTACTTGGAATTTCGGATGTTCGGTGGTTTATACTAAGAAGTCCAACATTATAATTTTCTTGATGATTTTCCTCGAAAAACAATTGTACGGGCACAATTTTTTCTTGAGTTAACGCAAACATTAAAACAAATTTCAATTTTGTATGAAAGTGACAACTAAAAGGCTGTCACAGGAAAAAATCACAAAAATTTGATTGTCGCTAGTGATAATCACCTTACACAGACGAAATTTGTGATCTGTGACTATCATTTATCATAAATGACGTTAGCCGATTCCACCCCTGTATCTGTAGTGATGATCTGTAGTGATAATTAAAAAACTCAAAATGGCGGAAAGAAAACAGAATATGAAAATGTGGACTAAGTTGAT
Organism: Melangyna quadrimaculata; assembly: GCA_949320155.1. NCBI lineage: Eukaryota > Metazoa > Arthropoda > Insecta > Diptera > Syrphidae > Melangyna > Melangyna quadrimaculata. The sequence goes on along the minus strand of OX439483.1, from coordinate 455,745,748 downwards.
CAAAGATTAAAGTTTAAGGTTGGCATTTTTGCATTATTCATCAGGAGAAGTTCCCTGATGCAAAATGATAGAATCAGTAAAAGTTTTGACAGCTCATTGCCGAGATGTCTTCAGGTCTCTGGGAAAATCGCTGACTTGTTCAAATCATCAACTAGCCTAAAATTGTCTCAAAAGAATAAAAGTATTTAATTCTTGCTCACGCTTCTCGTAGTCCCAAGACTGATATAAATCTTGACGTATTGATTTTTTTATGAATCCACTACTTGTCTTGTGGAAGAAACTTATGTATAAATCAAGTAAAAGATGTTTTTATAGGGAGGAGTCAATGGTGGCGATAGCATAATTTTAATCAATCAATCTTATCCAGTTCCATCATTTAACAACAATCATTATCATTTAACGGTCCGTCGGTTCTTTTTATATTGTACATACCCGGCACCAGCAGCGACACACTTGTCAATATTATGAAACTTCTGAATGTCCACACAGTGTCGTGTCGTGCACAACAAACCAACTCAACTAGTAGTTAGTTATATTATAAAACATGTCGCATTACAGTTATTGGTTGTGTTCTTCTTTTTCTACGGTGTTACCCAGGTGTAATTTCTGCGACGCGGTGGCAGAGGAACCAATGAAAAAGATGTTGTTTGATCGAACACTTTGCCATATGATCGCGCAGAAATTCTAGCTACACCTGTAAATCTATACTTATACTCGTTGAAGACTTCCATAAGTTTCATAAAGAGCTAGAGCAGTAGATGATTGATTGTCGACAAAATTGGTTCGACATGGATGAAGAGACCAATTAATTTTGTATATTGTTAAATCGTCAAGAGTTGATAGTAGGTTAGTTATACACATACTAATAATAATCGTGATCTTTTATAATCTCATTACCTTTGCAGAGGAGGTTTTAAGTTGCTTTTAAAAGGCTTAACTAATTTTAAGTAATTTCGAGATTGATACTTGAAAGATTGTCAATTACGATCAAATGAGTTATTAAAGTGTCGCTTAGCCAATTTATTTGTGGCATGCTTTTGAATTGGAATTTAGGTTAGAAATGGGAGTAGCTTGTGCGCAAGAGTTACTAGAAATGATCTATGATAAAAAGATAAATGTATTTCACACTTAAAAATAAAATAAACAGAAAATATCCTAGCTGAAAATATGATATACGAGTTAAATAGACTGTGCAACTAATTCGCTGTGTAGTAGCCCGTAGCGTAATGGTTAGTGCGTTCGACTGTCACGCTGGAGGTCTGGGTTCGCTTCCCAGCCTCGTCCACCTAGCCTCTTGCGAGGAATTGACAAATCCTCCAAAAGTATCACTTGTCACGAATAGTGCTTCTCGTCTAGCCGTTCGGATTCAGCATACAATTGTCCCTTCCATTCCTGTCAACAGGCGCGCACAGGAATGGTTGCGAGTTGTTAGTCACTAGGCCCTGGTTCTCCATGAGCCGTTGTGCCACCCGATCTATTTATTTAAAAAATTCGCTGTAAGAGCTAACAACTAGAATTTAGCTAGATGTATATTGACGGTGTATATTAATAGTTCGATAATATTTTAAATAGTTATCGAGACAATTTTAAAAACAAATTGATTGAAATTTTTTTTATTGTATACTAAAAAATTTAGGATAAAAGTCAAAAACAAAAAAAATGCTTTGACTTTTTAGCTGGTAAAAAAAAAATACTATATCTACAAAGGAGAATCGCCGAAAATGTATGGAAGCTGGTCAAGGAACCTATAACAACGAGACATATGTCGTTGAAAACGTATTTTTGTTTACATGAATACTTACTATGGCAGCCTATGCAGGTGAATCATCACGTAAAACAAAAACGATCGAACGATATCGTTTTGGAGATAGCCGTCTTCCTTCTTCTCTACTAAAGTGATAGAGAAAGCAATATTGAAAACGATATCATCGTATCGTTTTTGTTTTACGTCACACGGTGGGGTATGCGAACGCAGTTCATCCATTGCCATTGGATGTACAAGGTGATTGTTCGTCCCATACTTACCTATGGTTCGATCGTGTGGTGGAAGGCTGTAGAAAAAGTTGGCTATCTCAAAAAATTGAACAAGGTGGAGAGAGCAGAAACTAGCCTGTGTAGGAATAACGGGGGCACAGAGTTCCACGCCACAAGCAGGGCTGGAAATTATTCTAAATCTTCTAATACTAGACGAGCACATTAGATGCACAGCAGCCAAAAGCGCACTTCGACTTAAGGAAATAGGCTCTTGGAAGCACAACACCTATGGTCATGGCTCTATATCCTGCAAAGGTATGACAGTGATAAGACGACTGACTGTACGTACCACCCATAATAGATTTTAACATATTCATATTCAAATTCCCGGAAGGCATGGATGGATGGGAACCCAACTCACTAATCAGTAAACGAGGTATCCCGTTCTACACCGATGGGTCAAAAATGGAAGAAGGAACAGGAGCAGCGGTTTTCTGTGAACCTCTCAGTATTAGGGAATCATATAAACTCCTAGATGAGTGTTGTGTCTTTCAAGCTGAGATTTACGCTATTGAAAAAGTGACAGAAATGGTACACAAGAAAAACTTAGCTCGTCGGAGATCACATATTTCGTGGACAGCCATGCTGCTATCAAAGCATTAGCCAGTGAGACCATAAGATCCAAGATATTAGCGAAATGCCGAGGCATACTGGAAAATATTGGTAACTCCAACCAAGTCAAACTCTGCTGGGTTCCTGGACATAGCAACATATAAGGCAATGATATAGCAGATGAACTGGCAAGGAATGGGTCAGTTTCAAAAAGAAACAGTAGTAGCCAATTAATTACGAGACCAGAAATCCCGCTTGGCGTTATTAAAAGGATAATTGACCTATAATAACGAAAGAGCAAATCAATAACTCCTGGATGTACAGGAACGATTGTGTGAAGGAAACTCAGTATATTTTATCGCTGACTAAAAAGAAAATGAGAATCTTGATAGGAGTACTAACGGGTCATTGCGCCATTGGCACAATGCCCACCAAACTTGGCGCATTCGCTTCTGTAGGAAATCGAAACCATTAAGCAACTGCTTTGCGGTTGTCCAAACCTCCAAACAAATCGCCTCCCTTACTTCGGACGCAGGTTTGTTGGAGAACTGGAAGTTCTAGCGCAGAGCTCAATGGCAAATGTGAGGAGATTCATAGAAGGAACAGGCTGGTTCACAAATGAACCAGTCTATGTGAGTCATTAGTTTGGGAACATCTCTGTTTTATTTTTTAAGGGGATGTCAATGGACCAATAGGCCCCGTGTACGCAACAGCCTGAGCTGTGCACACCCCTCCTAACCTAACCTAACCCAACCGTACCTAGTTTAACCAACTACATCATTTCCAGAAAGATTTGTCTCATCCATAATAAATCCCGAACTATTAATCAAATTTGCAGACCCAGGCGAGACAAGCCAGTATAGTTGCAATATGCACTAGACACTGGCTGGGTACCCTCTGTAAATGTCCCCCTTTGGCCACGATGAGAACACGATCTTTTGATAAGCTATTTCCTGATGATGTTAACAAACTTTACGAAATGAAGATCAAAGAAATGATTTTTTTCCCAACGCAACGAAATGGATCTAAGATTGACTGCAATTTCTTTTGCATCATATTTTTCGTAAAACTCTTACCACTGCAATTAAGCAGACTACTGGATTTTAAAGGGATCTCAAAATGCGCGAGGGCGGGAAAATCACACAATTGGGTCGGCGGCGTTCGCTTCAGTACCAGTCAACAAGCTTTCTGGTTTGGCACATTTAAGAAGGTTTTCTGATGCGAATTGCGTTATTATTGAATGTTTTCCTATTATTTGTGTGTGCCCCAATTGATTGTTCGAACTTACACCCACACCACAAGTATAACCCACATTCGTCGAAATAAATTCAGGGAAGATGACTGATCTTACGAGCGGGGTGGTACTTGTTCTGATGAACTTATGTCATATGCTGAGAGGACAGACGGAGGTCACAGGGAATACCACAACCGTGATACTAGATGATCAGGATCACTCTACCTCTACGGGATAAGATCGCATGCGTTTTGAGCAAATCAGAAAATTACATAGCAGCCGAACTCAATACGAAAGCGATGAACAATGATCCACTGGGAAGTATATCGCCAAATTTCTTCTTTTCGTAGGTGGGGCGCACTACAGCGCTAATGGGGTCATCGAGCAAGGATGCTGGTGGCCGCATCTTTACCTACCTATACCTAATCAACTGATATTTGTTTGTGTCAAAATCGTAGGAATCGTTTTTGATAGAAATATTTTAAGCCTAAAAAAAATAATATAAAAAAATTTGTTGGAATATTTCCCAAAAACAAACCTGCCTACTAAGTTTGAAGAAAATCCATCAAGCCATTGAGGCTAAGATCCCTGAGCCCATATAAGGCCTTAAACATATATAGCACTTATAATATTTGGTTGGGACAAAATAAACTTACAGTCACAAAGTAACCCCAGTTATTCAATTAGTTATCATACCTGTTCAATTGATATCACCGTTCTTCGGTGTCTTAGAAATTTACTACAATAATTATCCCCAATCACTTCTTATCTAGTCTCTGATGGCGCCATAAGAAACCCCTTGTTTTCTTATTCAATTTCTCTCAAATATTTATAGTGCATGCAATGGGGGGAAATCTGAAAAAAGTTTTGAAGTCTGAAAAGTTTGAATGCAGTTTTGAAGAGAGGGTACTTCTTAGCATAAATCTCGATTTGCGGGATTTTTGGTCTTGTGGAGCGTCCGCCATCTTGGAAAAACGACTTCTTTTGATAATTTCGTTTTTCTCACTTCCTGTGCTTTTTTATGAAAAAAAATTTATACAGACTTTTTTGTTTTAACTTAAATTTCCTACAAATCGGTATATAAATTATTTTTCTGGTGTAGATAATTCAAAAGTTATTAATGAAAAACGAGTACAAAATTAGGCCTTACGGGCTTAATTATAGAATAACTCCCAAACTATTACATTTATAAAAAAAAGTCTTAAAGTAAAGGTGTAACAAAAGACTAGGGCGTGTAGATTGAGTTACGATAAGAAAAAAATTGTACGGGGAGGGGGTGTCTATTTCCCCCCGTTTAGGCAGAAGGGGCAATTTTCTAAAAAAAAATGACTTATTTAAATTAAATGGCAACACTCAAAATATCATGTTATAGTTTTTTTTTTTTTGAAAGCTAAAAAACTGTTCTTAAAGCAACTTTTTAAATCAAGTTGTTTAAGCAAAAAGTTTTTGAGAAAATAATTTTCAAACTCAAAATTAAGAAAAAAAACTTAATTTTTGTTCTTCTTTCCAAGATGGCGGACGCCCCACAAGACCAAAAATCCCGCAAATCGATATTTATGCTAAGAAGTAACCGCTCTTCAAAACTGCATTCAAACTTTTTTCAGATTGCCCTTATTTGACTCCCCGTTGACTGTAATATTATAAACAATACAAAAAAGAAAACAACTATTTGCCGCAATCGAATGTAATTATAGTCAACCCGTATTGAATATAAATATTTTTCTTAATCAGCTCAAGCCAAATCAACTAAGAATCATCAGGCATTCCAGCCAGCTTCAAAAATCATATCTCTCTCTTTCTCTTCATCTGACATCTTCACATCACTCATCTTCACCTCTTCAAATTTGCATAAACTAAATATAGCAACAGCCTATTATAGCGAAAGCATCATCAGAGGGTATCTATCTCGTATATCTTAAAAATGTATCTCTGAATGCTTCTGGAATCCGTCTGCGTCTCTGCCTTCGCATTGCGGATTGACTTTTCTGTGCGAATTTGTCTGGCGCTAGACGCAAGCCTTAGGCGACAACTTAAATTATTATTATTACTTTTTCTTGTCCTACGTAAACATTTTCTGTTTCTATACATTTATTGTTGATGCCACTTAAAAGCCGTTTATAGAAATTTATTGTTTTTTAAATTTCGATTTTTATTTTCAGATATTGGAAACGAGGAAAAAGATTCGTTATTTTGTTTATGTTTATGGTTTTTAAGGAACTTAAAGAAACATGTACCCGCGCATGATGCAACCTCCAAAAAGATTAAAAAATTTAGCAGGCAAACAGCAAGTTATTACAACCCAGTTGTATATTTTTATACATTTAGTTTTGCAAACAAAAAACTGTTTGTTTTCGATTTCTATATATTTTTTATAGTTTCTCACGGTCCTGAGTGCCAAAACGCTAATCTTCATCGTCATAGTCGTCATCGTCGATAGCCGCACCAAACGAACATCCGGAGCTGCAGCAGCAGAAGCAGCGTCTGACTGTGATGAACACAAAAATCGCGAATACCATTTGTATGAGTAATTGGCCATTTGACGGTGTCTGTGGGGGTTACTTGGTGGCCCTCGCCGTCGTATGAGTAGAAATCAGCAACATCACGGGATATTCCATCCCACGCAAAAATAATACAACAAAATGACAAACAATAACAAAATTGAGATCTGACTCTCGAGAGTTTTTGTTGTTGTATTTATAAATTGAATTTTGTTTTTGTTTCAGTCCATTTATCTTTTATTTCTGTTTTTTTTTTTTTTTTTTTTTTGACAAATTGAAAAATTTGCATAAATGTTGTTGCAATCTCTCTTGGGTGATTTGTGGTAGGTACTACCGAACAGCTGATGTTTTGGTGCTTCTTGGTGTGCCAGTCATCGCGCAGTAAAATAATTTAATTGTCTCTGATGCTCTGGGATGCGGGTGTTGAAGACTTTTTAACAAATTAATCAGCGAACATTTCGAAACTTTTCAAAATTAAATGCGCCGTGATGTTTGTTTGCACTTGTGATGAATCGTATTGTTTTGGCCTGGTCGGTTTGGTTGTGGCAGACAATTGAATTTCACAGTTTTTGTATGAGAAAGAGATTTGTTTTGTAGCAAATAAACGTATGTTTGTATAATTTGAACAATAGAGGTTGAAGGTCATTTTGTGGGGGAATTATGATTTGTGGCGTTTTAGACAAAGGTCATGAATGTGTCAAAAATTAATTAAGAGAAAAACTATCTCAAGTTTGTTTGTTAATTAATTTAGAACAAATGGAAGTACCTATATCTTGAATTTGTTAGAGAAAATAGAAAATGTTTTTGTTTCGAATATTTTAGCTATTTTGGCTTTAAAACTCTTTCCAAAACATTTTGAATTATTAAAAATTTTAAAAGGAGTGCAAATATTTAACGCTGATTGTAGGTAATAAAAGATTAAATTAAAAATCAACTCCAGAAATAATTGTGTTTCGCCCAAGGTATAACAGTGGGCTCTTCAGTCAGTCTGTTATACCCACTAAGACACAAATTTTGGTCGATGTTCACCGACTCTTATAAAATTCACAGCAAAAAGATACTGTGAATTTTATTATTCTAGGGGAATTTGTTTAAATTCGTGCACCCAGAAAATAAATACCCGTGGTCAGTTTTTTTATAATAAGATGAAGAAATTTAAATATTAAAATATTGAAATTACTTCTGTTTTAAGTGGAGTGAATGAATACAAAATTTGTGTCTTAGTAGGGTATAACAGACTGACTGAAGAGCCCACTGTTATACCTTGGGCGAAACACAATTATTTCTGGAGTTCAGGTCACTTGTACTTTTTAATTGAATTTTATTCATTCACTCCACTTAAAACAGAAGTAATTTCAATATTTTAATATTTAAATTTCTTCATCTTATGGTAATAAAAGATACCATAACATAAAACTTCGAAAACAAAATAAAAAAAAGTCACCAAGAATCCGACCAGAGACCTTACGGCAGTGAAGAGAAACATTTAGTTATTTCTTTTTTTTCACGTTTATCTTTAAAACTGTAACTAGAATCAAAAACTAATCTTTTATAAAAATAAAGCTTATTTAATTCTGTAAAAAAAAATTTTCGTATCCGTTAGGCTAGGCCCATATTGAAGCGCGTTCGACGCGAGTGACGCGAAACAGCATAGCACGAGTTTTTGTAAACAATATAAATCAATAGAGCGACGCATATTAATAGAGCGGCACGACATGACCTGACGCGTGTTTTCCGAAAATCGCGTGACACAGTGATCGAAACACAGTTTTTCTTGCGAGACCGGCGCGTGTTTGTTTTTTTCGTCAAAAAATAAAATAATAAACTGTCGTTCGTTTTGAAAATTAAATATTGTTTGCTTTTTTAGAACTAACTTGTTTTTTTCGAGTTTATTTCAATTATTAATATATCAGACGATTTTTGCTTCAATTAATCTGTATTTTGACACGAGACACGCGAATCAGTATGCGCAGAACGGCATCACACGTTTCTAAAATCGTGTCGTGCGATACTCGTCAGGTCAAGTCACATGCTTCGGACGCGCCTAAATATGCACCTAGCCTTATAATTTAGAAAAAAAAAAACTCTAGTGGTAGTTTAGAGAAACATGTAGTTTTGTTGGTTTTCCTCATTTATCTTGGAAAGTGTTCCTCGAAGCAAAATATAATCTTTTGCAAAAATTAAGCCAAAGAAAATTTCTAGAAAATCTATTATAGGTACACTTCGTCTCACATGATTAGAACAAGATATTTTTGTTTTAATTAAACAATACTTTTTTTTTTTTAAATCATTGGATAATCAGGAAAACAAAACGTTTACAGAATATGTAGTGGTCTTGTTGAAATTGTTGGTTTAATGTGGATAATTTCCTGTTTTATGAAGCTTTTTACAAGTGAGGCCATAGAATGTACCTTTTTGTCTCTCTTGATTACGGAAAAAAGGTAACTCTACCTTGTATGGCATTCGGTATCAAATAAAAGGGCATTTCAAGTATTTATGAATTCAGTTCGGGACATCACTTGTTGTAATCCACAATTTTTGGCAGAAAAAAGTCAACCAAGGACAAGGTAGGAAGGTAGAAATGGCGGCCACGGGCATTCTAGCCCATAGTCCAATTAGCTCTGAAGTGCACCGTTTTGATACCAGACGCAGTTCGCAGCTCATATGAATGGCACTTAAGAGGACTTGAATTGGTGTTGTTTTAACTTAAATTGTTGTTGTTTTATTCAAACCTTTAATTCACAAAAGCTACAATAATTGTATGTCTTTACAGTACAGTTGTACAGTAGTGACATTTTTGTGGCACAATTTTTGTTAATCCAACGACTATTGGAAATTTCACTTAATAACCAGCTTGTGGTTCTTCTATCGATCTAAAACAGATAGATAAGTAATAAATTAACTGAATGTGAAGCGAACATGTTTTGTAACACAAGACAACAAGAAATAAAAACATTAACAAAAATAACAAAGTGGTAATTTTCCAAATAATGTTTATTTTTTTTTTTTTCTTTTATCAATCAAACAACCTCTGACATCGTATTTGTCGCCTAACAACTTTCCTTGTAAACGTCTATCAGTTGCATTGCGTTGCTAAGAATTTGTAAAACATGTTTCGTAAGGCTATTGTCACGTTTCAGCAATTTCAACAAAAGAAAATTACCTACTCACCATCAGCAAAAATATCCAAAGTGAAAAAAAAAATAAGAAATAAAAAAACTAGTAATTCTTGTCCATCACAAATAATGGAAAGTCCAAAAATGTGTAATAAGCAATTTATTTATCTCTGAGGAATCATTTAACAAAAATCATTTCATGGGATAAGCTCTTAATTGTTAAAATGTATATTTATCGTTGATCGGCAAAAAACAGGTCCTTATCATGCAGCCGGTATACGGACTCAGTTGGGTTTAATTGGTTCGACGAATCGAGAAAAAAAAAACTTAAAGTGGATCCCACTTGAATAACAATATTTATCGTTCACAATTTACTTTTGTAATTTTAGAAAATGTCGTTTGTGAAGTAACTAATGGAAGACCCAAAATGTATATCAAATAATTTCCAGTTCGTTGAGGAACGCTCTTGCGATTTGCTTTCAATGCGATTAAATAATTTTGGTCGTAGGAAATTTCGACCGTTCATTTTACTTTTCATTTTTCCATCGCAATTTAATTGCAAAACAATAAAACACACACCTTTGCATGAGAATGCACGCATAAGCTTTAAAAGAAACTGCAAATGTATTTTGTCGAAGATTTCGCTAGTAAGCCACTTGCGAATTTCTCCTTTTACGATGAAGAAATCGCTATCTTAAAAATGTGCTCACTAACGGTTATCTGGTGCGCAACTATTTAATGTTAAACAAATACAACTGGTCACAAGTACTTGCAGGCTCATTTAATTTATTTGACGTATTTAAATTTATGACAAATAATTGCTTAAAAATAAGAACTTGGGTTAGGAACGCATTTGCGATTTCAGACTCACGATTTTTCATTCGCAACAGTTTTAAAGAAAAATAACTTAAGTTTTAATTTGAATTGACGCACATAAATCCAGAAAATCGGAAGTGACTTCCTTGCCATATTACATTTTTAAATAGCTGCGATTTTTATTTCGCATTTTTGCAATTACATTTAATTACATACATAACATACATAAAATTAATAACCAAAAGTTTCTTGTGTATCTCATTCCTGTTTCGACACGTTTTTAATAGTCGCAAGTAGGAGCATTAACATGGTAATTTATTTGTATTTGTAATAATAGGATCGCTCGAAAAAAGAAACAAATTTCAGAGACGCGATACCTTAGCAGCATGTTCGCTCGTTTTCATTTACATTGAAAGCGAAACGCATACGATTTATTTTTTGCGACTAAAAAGACGTGTAATCGGAATCGCAACTGCGTTACTATACCCCTAAACAAGGAATGCACTTGGGATTTCTGTCGCACGATTTTTCAGTTGCAAGAAATAGAACACACGATTACTTAATTAATGTGAATAAGAAATTCAAAATGGCGAGGGCGTTCCTAGTCTTATTTAATTTTTTAATCACTGCGGTTTTTAATTTGCGTGTTTTCTTTTAAATTTAAGCCTGTGTGTCTTACGTCAATAAAATCAAGCTAATAATAAAGTAAATTCTTTGTTTAAAAAAAAAAATAAATCGGGTGGCACAACGGCTCATGAAGAACCAGGGCCTAGTGACTAACAACTCGCAACCATTCCTGTGTGCGCCTTTCGACAGGAATGGAAGGGACCTACAATTTTATGCCGAATCCGAACGGCTAGACGAGAAGCACTTATTCGTGACAAGTGATACTCTTGGCAGATTTGTCAATTCCTCGCAAGAGGCAGTAGCCCTGAAAAAAAACTTTTTAGTTTTTAGGTGTACGAGGCTGGGAAGCGATCCCAGACCTCCAGCGTGACAGTCGAACGCACTAACCATTACGCTACGGGCTACTACTTCTTTGTTTCGCCACCATTTAACGCAGTTGCGATTTTTATTGCACGTAAGAAAAAAAAAACACATACGGTTAGATAAGTGCATTCCTAGCCTCATTTAAATTTGTATTCGCTACGATTTTTTATTCGCATATGTGTACTTTTACATTTAATCTCGTATTGAGCGATTTGCAACGTATGTATACCTATATATTTCTTGTTGCGACACGATTTTATTAATCGCATTTGCGTTATTCATTTTCGTTTACGACAGTCGAAACTAAAATAAAATTGCAGCCTCTTTAGCAACGCGATTTCTTACTATCATGTTCGTTTATTCAAATTTAAACTCATGTGTTACATTTTTTGCGACTGAAAAATCGCGTGATCGAAATTTCAAATGAGTTACTTTACCCTCAAGGTTCTTTTAACACAAATCGCAACATTCGGCGCGACACAGATACTTTAATTGATGGTAGGGTTTAAGATGGTGAGTAGCATCAAGTTAGTGTGGGTGCTGCCGTTGGTCGCCACGTAATTTAATTTTGCCAGACGAAAAATTCGATATCGCGATAAAAGTTTCGCATTGGTTTTGGATAGGAACGCACTTGCTATTTATGTCCCCCGATTTTTAAGTCAAAAAAATAGAACACACGTATCTAAGTTTAAATGTGAATTAGAAATCCAATACTCATTTTAATCGCAGCGACAAAAAATCGCAAAATAGGTAGTACACACAAATTTTAACTAAAGAACATTTTAAAGCAATTATTTCACCGCTCTGTATACAATTCGAAAACTATTACCATTTATCATCATATTGACACTGTAACTCCCCCTCTTCACCCTACAAAAATATTAATTTTAAAATTCCAAAGAAAAAAAAATCACTATTCGTGCAGGTGCCGTGCGCGCCGTGTCGCGTCCGTCGACGGTCAGTTTCCTCAAAGCCCCGGGGAAAGATCTATTTATTTTGATTTTTATATTTCGCTTGCGATTACACCTCAGTTGTACTTAATTACATGTTGATTATACTTTGGCACAAGATACAAATTGGTGAATCCAGAATTGCTAAAACCAGCACAAACGTGTACCCCCTTAGCGGCAGGTGTTCATCTGGGACCAGTTTTGAGGTGTGGGCCAGAGCACACTGTACCTGTACATATGTATCCAATATATTTTACACAAGCAAACATAAAAACAGTGGCTATATACTCGTACCTACGACAGGATGCTTATCATGGTTGAATTGTGTATATACTAAACGATTATACGGTGTAACACTTTGCCAAGACCAAGAGTTTTTCAATAAATCATAGAAGTTTATAAATACAGGAGGGACGAATGGGGTCTTAAGATGGTTGCTATATCGGGATAAGTTATGAGATGTGATATGACAAGGTATAGAGATAAATAAGGAGCAACATTGTTGCTGATTTCTTACAAAGAGGAATAACTTTTCTTTATTCGTGTGGAAGCAAACAAAAAAACAAAAACAAATGGAACAAGACCGGAAGAAATGTAAGGAAATAAATCAATCTAAGAATTTTCTTGGTTAAATAAAGTAATTGAGTTTGTTTCATATTTTGTTGCTTCTTCTTGCTTCATTCAGTCAAACAAAAAGGGAAAAGCGAGGATTGTTCTTCCTTTTCAGGTTTATTGAACTTAAACCATTTCTACAAAAAAAAACATAGTTTGTTGGACATTTTTATCAGTAACTGCTTGTTGAAGAAAACTTACGTGTCCGAAATCAGAGAGTTGCAAGAAAAAAACTCATTTTTGAAATTTTTACATAACAACTACATTATTCTCATCATGTTGCTCATACACATCATATGCATATCGACTCTTACGCAACATTTAGCGTACAAATCAAAAGATACCTTCTTCCATAACAATCACTTGATATAAGTAAAACCCGCATGAAGCGGATATATAAAGATTTTTTTCCTGTTTCCTGCGGCCATCTCGTAGTGTCCGTCGTCTTCGTTGTCGTTCAAGAGTAAAAGTGATTTACTCAAATTAAAGTGATAGTTTGGTTATAAAAGGTCGCCGCCGAAGCGATGTGTTGCACATGATGATGATGATAGTGTTGACCACCAGATGAACGTTAAATTTGCAAGCATTCAACACCAAGTGTGATGCATGGACAATGAGACAGAGGATTTTAACTTACGAAGAAAAAAGCATATAAAATGTGTAAATTATCCAGAAAATGAACGTATACGTATAATCAAAATATTTCAGTTTAATTTTTTTTTTTGACGATTTTTGTCTTTTAGATGCGATTCATGTTGCTTATGATGACTTGATTGCATCACACCTCTGAGCATGTTGGTGTGAACTGATTTCATAATTTTGTTGGTTTCCCAAATGTATGATCTTTGATTTATTTTCAAGAGGTTTGTAAAGTTTATTGCGCTGCTGGCTAGGTCGCACAAAACGGCTTTTACTGAGGCATTTTGAAAAAAAAGGTTTAGGGTAAGTAATAAGTTCACAGACCAAAAGTTCACTCTTCTTCTTCGTAGTCTTCTTCTTAGTCTTCTTTTAAGTCTTCTTCTTATTGTACTTCTTAGTCTACTTCTTAGTCTACTACTTAGTCTTCTTTTTAGTCCTCTTCTTAGCCTTCTTTTTAGTCTTCTTGTTAGTCTTCTTCTTAATCTCTAGTCTTCTTCTTAAAATATTAACACCCAGTGCGAGCGTTCAGGAAATTGGAAAGGGTTAAAAAGCAGATACCGATGAACATTTGTTTTGAATGTCTGAATACTGTAATAAGAGGGAAACACAGAGCCAGGTAAAGTATTCCATATTCTTGTGGTTCGACTAAAGAAAGAATCTCTATACTTAACAGTACGTCCAAAGTTGGGCTCGAGGGTAAACTGATGGGCATTCCTAGAAGCGCGAGTATTACGGTTGAATTGTTTAAGGGGTGGAATGCAACAGGCTATTTCACTAGAACACTGTTTATAAAAATAACGGTAAAATAGGGAAAGACATGAAACATTACGGCGGTGTTCGAGAGATGTAATTGTTTCCGTTATAGATCTTTCACCTATCATTTTTAAAGCTCTCTTTTGTATTCTGTTGAACAAACTTAAGTGAGTTTTTGGAGCTCCTGCCCAGACTTCTTAGTCTTCTTCTTAGGCTTCTTCTTAGTCTTCTGCTTCTTTTTAGTCTTCTACTTTTTCTAAGCCTTCTGCTTCTTCTTAGTCTTCTGCATCTTTTCATTCTTCTGCTTTTTCTTAGTATTCTGCTTCTTCTTAGTCTTCTGCTTCTTATTAGTCTTCTGCTTCTTCTTCTTAGGCTTCTTTTTCTTAGTATTCTTCTTCTTCTTTATTTCGATCGAGAGGATAATAGTTCTCCCACTTGTCAGCTTTACACTATTAGTGCGTCGCAACGAAATATTTCTCCTAGGTATGTTAGTATAATTTTGTTATGAAATTTTTAGCTTCACGTTACCAGCATAGTCGACTTTACGAGAAAAAAAAAAATTTATTTAAAAAAAATATTTGTTTATGGAAGCATAACTTGCCCTTTAATATTTTGTAAATTGAAAAATTAACCAAACATCTCTTTGAATTATTATACCTATGCTCTAAGATCTCAAAACAAAAAGAAAAAATCAAACGACTTTTTTTATATGTACACGCGGATATATTTCTAAGAAATGCCGCAAGCAGAACCTCCAATTCGTGCACTGACTCACAGACAACACGGAATGCTAAAAGTGAATCTTAAATTTATTCAAATGTCCGACGACAGTCGCGCGCGATCTCATTTATGTTTATGTTTATTTTTGGGTTAAGTTTAGCGGATATTAATAATAATCATCATAATAAAATTCAGGTGGTCCACAAAAACGTTGAGTAGTGGGCGTTGTAAGACATTAATTTAGATTTTAGAAGGAAGCAACCAGCCAGTGTTATAGTATTCTAGTGATGTTGACCAATGTGCCGCTGGCTGATGAATGAGGGGAATTATTAATAAGACAGATTTTTTTGTTTTGATATATGGAAAATTGTAAACAACGGATATTTATGACGGTTTTGAATTATTTTTTTTTTTAATTAATATTAATAATTGTGATAAGAAAAAAAAATGGTATGAATCATTTTTTCAGTTGTATAAAAAAACAAATTAACCAGATAAAATATCACATAATTGCTAGCATTCATGTTCATCAGGAAGCGAAGATGAGGAAGACCAAGAGAATATAAAATTCTTGAAAAAACACAATACAAGATGCGTCCACATGTTGGCCCGACTAATGGGACGACAAAAATTTTATTAACCATTTTCATCTTCCAAAAGCCCACGACTATAATGGTGTTCCATTTAATAGATAATTCTTTGTCCTGCGATGAAAGACGATATTGAATGAAAAGTTGAATACAAAAGCGAATATATGGAATAGGGAAAATGTAGTGTTCGATGTTGGCCACTGCAGAGTTGAGACAGTGCAATTATTTCTCATTGCGTGTACCGTACTCCACAACACAGCTTTCGACAAAAAGGATTCTCAACCACCCCCAGAAATAACCGTATTTGCAGATATGAAATCTGCTACATGTTTGATCGGCTACGTAATATCCAGTTCCCTCAGCAGCTGTTGGTAATTGTTTTCGATTGTTTCGAATATATTTCCAACCAATGTTAGAATGAGTATAAAAAAAACCAAACGTTTGTTTTTTCTTCCATTTAATATTATTATTGTTATTATTATAACTGCTCTCAACAATACTGAATATATCGCGAAACATAGATTTGAAATACTTTCAAAACTACAGTTGAAACTGATATATCTGTCACGAAAATTCCAGCTAGGTATATTAAAAAAAAAACACAAGTAGACTTTCAAATATCAACTGTGTAGTTAAGAATTTAAGTGGTAAAAAAAAGCATTTTTAACTCCCGATGTTGAATCATCTCTAGAGCTTATCAACTTCGGAGTTTTCATCTAGTCAAATAATAGTGAATAAAATAGCTCTTGAAGTCCTATAAATTTTATTTAATTTATTTATTAATATTAGTTTATCTTTCGATTTTAGTGACAAACTAATATACAAAAAAAAACTCATACTTTGTTTTACAAAATATTATATAACTTTAAACAATAGCAAACATTTTATACACATAACAATACAAAAAAAAATATTATAAAGAATTTTGTTTGTGTTTTCCGTTTAAAAAATTTGCTTAGTTGATATACACTCTCTCAAAAAACACGGCTAATAGGAAAGAGCCACAAAAATTACTTAATATATTTTGAAAGAAATTAAATTTTCTAAAAGTTTGTCGTATAAATTCTTTTTCTAAGATCAACAATATGCCTGCTGCGTGCGAAAATATAAATACCCGTTAAAAATAAAATGGCGACTTAATGACACCAGGTGCGATTGTACAAAAAGTGGCTTTCGACTCGTGTACTTATATACTCTTTCAAATACTGAAATCAAAGTTCACCTCGGACTTTTTCACAGCAAAAGTCTAAATTCCCTGGACTGATATTGTCCCAGGAATGCAAAATGCATGGCCGTAAAAGTCCGGAATGAATAATTTAAAGAAAAGAAGAAAGGAATTTTATCAATTTTGCTGACAAATTATATCCATATCGGGTAGGTTCTAGAATTTATCAATTTCAAAGTTTTACAGTAACATGTACAAACATATATGTCTTATTTGCAGAGGTATCTACTATTGATATAATAAAACCCCTCTATAATTGGTTAAAACTTAATACTTATTTGAATAATATTTTCTATGGCTTAATAAAGCTGTTAATTATTCGCACATTAGTTTATGACTATTTAAATGTTGTCTTTCTATTTTTCTTGTGATTTTGAAATATCAAGTAAACAAAGCACCTATTATAAAAGTTTATATACAATTTCAGATTGCTTTACAATTAGCGGCTAATTTTTTTACTAATAAGTTGTAAAATTGTGACAAACTGCAAATTATACAGCAATCAACAATTTAATACATAAAGTTTTTAACAACTTTTTAAATCAACAAAAAATTGAACGAGAAAATTTTAATTTGTCGCAACTATTTAACGGAAAATTATCGATCGGTGTTAGATATGGAGAAGGTGAAACGTGAAATCGTAGTTTAAAAAGACAATACGAAACGGTGCTAACTGCATCACAAACCAAGCAATGCAAAGCAATTCACTAACGCAAACAAGACTGGCAACTAATTAAGGTAAATTATTTAAAACGTCAATTCTATAGAAATAGGAATTTATTTTTAGGTTCCTCTGTAAGAGAAAAGTGACGTAAGTTTATCAATATGTTGTTGACGTATGGAACAATACATAACAGACAGACCTTTCTGGTAATAATTGCATAACAATTATAACCTTTTATTATTTCAAATTACATCATTCCCCCTCCCATGTCACATTCAACAGAAGTTGCTAACTAACGGGTGATTTTTTTGAGGTTAGGATTTTCATGCATTAGTATTTGACAGATCACGCGGGATTTCAGACATGGTGTCAAAGAGAAAGATGCTCAGTATGCTTTGACATTTCATCATGAATAGACTTACTAACGAGCAACGCTTGCAAATCATTGAATTTTATTACCAAAATCAGTGTTCGGTTCGAAATGTGTTTCGCGCTTTACGTCCGATTTATGGTCTACATAATCGACCAAGTGAGCAAACAATTAATGCGATTGTGACCAAGTTTCGCACTCAGTTTACTTTATTGGACATTAAACCAACCACACGAATGCGTACAGTGCGTACAGAAGAGAATATTGCGTCTGTTTCTGAGAGTGTTGCTGAAGACCGTGAAATGTCGATTCGTCGCCGTTCGCAGCAATTGGGTTTGTGTTATTCGACCACATGGAAGATTTTACGCAAAGATCTTGGTGTAAAACCGTATAAAATACAGCTCGTGTAAGAACTGAAGCCGAACGATCTGCCACAACGTCGAATTTTCAGTGAATGGGCCCTAGAAAAGTTGGCAGAAAATCCGCTTTTTTATCGACAAATTTTGTTCAGCGATGAGGCTCATTTCTGGTTGAATGGCTACGTAAATAAACAAAATTGCCGCATTTGGAGTGAAGAGCAACCAGAAGCCGTTCAAGAACTGCCCATGCATCCCGAAAAATGCACTGTTTGGTGTGGTTTGTACGCTGGTGGAATCATTGGACCGTATTTTTTCAAAGATGCTGTTGGACGCAACGTTACGGTGAATGGCGATCGCTATCGTTCAATGCTAACAAACTTTTTGTTGCCAAAAATGGAAGAACTGAACTTGGTTGACATGTGGTTTCAACAAGATGGCGCTACATGCCACACAGCTCGCGATTCTATGGCCATTTTGAGGGAAAACTTCGGAGAACAATTCATCTCAAGGAATGGACCGGTAAGTTGGCCACCAAGATCATGCGATTTGACGCCTTTAGATTTTTTTTTGTGGGGCTACGTCAAGTCTAAAGTCTACACAAATAAGCCAGCAACTATTCCAGCTTTGGAAGACAACATTTCCGAAGAAATTCGGGCTATTCCGGCCGAAATGCTCGAAAAAGTTACCCAAAATTGGACTTTCCGAATGGACCACCTAAGACGCAGCCGCGGTCAACATTTAAATGAAATTATCTTCAAAAAGTAAATGTCATGAACCAATCTAACGTTTCAAATAAAGAATCGATGAGATTTTGCAAATTTTATGCGTTTTTTTTTTAAAAAAAGTTCTCAAGCTCTTTAAAAAACACCCGTTATAATACCCACTTATCCTTCAGCATCATCACTGTCTTATTTATTTACATTAACAAATCAAAATAATAACAAACTGGGAAATTCATTACGTTACGTTATAATGACAGATGACAGTTTCAACTTTGAATAACTAAAATAATAATTTAACTCTCGACTTGACCTGTCAATGCCATCACTTAAATAAAAATAACGTCATCATAATACGCACCTTTTATAAAGATATTAACGAAAAATTTATTCAAGTTGCATTTACTACTTTATCATAACATTCGAAAACCTAAAGCCAGTTGAAAACAATGCAAACTTAAAAAAAAAATATAACCCCACCTGCCCCTGCCTATGAAATACAGAATTAAGTTTTTTTTTTATCTTCTTCGGATTTCACTTTGTAAAATTTCATACAATGGGGAACTCACGTCCCCGGAATCTGAATTTTTCATGACTGAAATTTATAATGGCCGGCATATAGTAAGATGCTTTGCTTATACGCCAAAGCGCAGGCCATACAAATTGCGTGACCAGACCTAAGACACTTAACTCGTGAACGGAACAGTGTCTTGAGCTTAAACTCCACCTGCAAGTCATTATCTGCAATTTTATACGAAATGTTTTTATTTAAAGCAAAAAAAAAAAAAATAAAGAAAATAACGTGTGTTCAGTAATGTAGGTACAGTAGGACAGGTTGGGTGAAAATGTCGGACGAGTTTCAAAAATTAAAATGAACACAAATTTCTTCAGTCGCACCACACGAATGTGGAATGCTTTACCCGACTCGACTTTCCCATCTCATTTCGATGTGCAAACATTCAAAACCAATGTGCATCGGTATCTCCTTCTAAATCCTCTTCTACTTGCCTTATCGCTCGTGCTGTGTTGAAAACATTTTAAGGGTAGCCATAACCCCTTTTGCGCGCGTGGAATATAAAAAAAACTGTTTTTACAAAGAAATATTCACCCCAATTACGAAATTCGTATTATCAAGTCGTATTTCCCTAATGGTAAAATATCATCTTTTTTTTTATGGAAAGCTTTTGGGAATTTGCAAATAGAGACATTGTGATACTGATATTTTAACTTAACAATATTATTATCAATAATTATGCTGTTAACTTTAAATACCAGCATCGCAATGCCTCTATTCACAAATTTTCAAAAGCTTTGCATCAAAAAAGATGATATTTTACCAATAGGGAAACCACAAGCCCAACATACGAATGAACACGGCTTAATAATATGAATTTCGTAATTGGGCTGAGTTTCAAAATTGGCGTACAAAAGACTTTCAGTTTTTTTAAACTTATATTTTTAGAAAAAAATTGATTTGAAGAAAAGATCAAACCGTGATATAATATTAAATTTCAAAATTTAGAAAAAAAGAAAAATAGGGGCGTGTCAGTAGACAACTCATAAATGACAGGTTAAAAATAAACTTTCTTAACATTCAGTTCTCGAGATAATTGCATTCTGCCCCACTGTACTATAACGATGGTGAACACCATGCTCTAGATGAAGGCTGCTCTGCCGTATACCGATGCCGGTCGGTATGTCGGTTATAAACATGAACTTGACCTTTGATGTTGCTGAACGGCCATCATGGCTGGTGAATGTCATTGAATTTAAAGCACTTTTCTCTCTCTCTCTTATAACAACAACAACCAGACAACCTTTTGGCTTTAATCTGCAGATAGTTAACAACAATTTGTTAAGCCACATTGTTATTATTTAACTTAAAACGTTGACAGTTGAATGCTGTTGGGTCACACCTCAGTGACGAGGTCCGTGCGTCGTCGCCGGAATAGGTCTAGACCGTTCTGAACGTGTGATAGGTTTTTTTATTGTTTGCTTATCACAAACAATCTCTATAACAGTTGGGGAACAAAACAATTAATTTAGTATTATGATTGCATTTTAATCGATCTTATGCATTTTTCTCAAATATACTCGTAATTGGTTTCACACGAGTCGAGTCTAACTATAGTCGTGAGTTATTAGGGCTTAAATGTAGACTGATTATCGGTGGGTGGTGTCAATTAGATAATAATAAGCTCAGTAATATAGACGGCAGCTTGTTTGAATAAAATTAAAAACACTAAAAACATCATAGGAGATAAGTAGTTATATGCTATTAAAAAAATGCCAATATGTAGTCGTAGATTTAATCGTAAATTTAATTAAATAAACTGAAAGAAATAATCAATATATTTATTATCAGAATTATTGGCTTCCAGGTCATAAGAGGTGCTTGCAATTTAAAAGCAATAAGATGTTCAAATGAAATAAAAAGTATATGTTAGTATAAGGAATATTTTATTGTTTAGGTTTTTCGTTGACGAAATTTTTGATGATAAGTTAGTGTATTAGATGTTATTGTACATGTTTTATTGGCTGCGATTTGGTTTTTGAACGTCATAGAGAGTTTATAGCCTGAGATTGATTACTATCATTTGTTGGAAATTAAGAGCTTTTTAATTGTCTTGACGAAGATAGTTTTATTGAAATTACTTCGAACCTTGATCTCATAAGAAAACAATAATTTTGTATACAATTTAACTATCAAACTTAAGGTCAAATTATTTGAATGTGCTTAACGCACTAAAAATATAATCAAGTTTTTTTTTATTTGAAAAGTTCAAAATGTTTCCTCTGTATGAAATAGAAATATTTAATTAAATAATTTAAAATGTAATGTTCATTTAAAAAAAAAATACAAATAGAAAGAACAACACTCCTACACTCAGAGAAAAACATCAGGTTAAAATTTAACAAAATGTCTTCTTAAATTTACAAGTTGTAGGTAATTTTTCATATCAAAATACAAAAAGCAACAATTTACACGATTGAAAATAACATTTATATTCATATTCCGACTTCATGAAGGACTTATAATGGCCTTATAATGGTTTTTTTCTGTTTCACCAACTGCTTTTAAATTCAACAGGTTTTTAAACACCCTTATAAAATAAAAGCTCATTAAATTTTAAAAGTTTCAAGAAAGTCATCACATCCCATCATGAACATATATTTTGATATCCAATTTGGTTTTTTTTTTCATTTTAATTTAAATTATGAATAGATCATACATTTTGGGTTTCTTTTTAGAAAAACAGATTGGTCATCATCTTCTGAGGATGAAGAGCAACATGAGACTCAACGCGAAAGAGTATTCCGCGTACTGGATTTGTTTGCTTGAGAATGGTGACTACCTATGCTGATATTTTTTACTTACCCCAGTACCAGTACTTAACCTCAATTTTCCACCTCAGATTTCGGATTGGTTATGCGAAGAAAAGTGTACTGTTTAGCATTATTTTTTTTTTTTCATTTTTTGACATTTGGAATTTATGAACAACGTTGTTGCACATTTTCTCGTACACTTCAGCAGAATCTTTCTTTTGACGTATACAGGGATTTTAGCAAACAACTAAAATATCCCCAAAATTTCCCTTTTCTACATTATAGTCCAGTAACCTTATCGTTTGTATGGAAGGCGCCGTTTGCGTCAAATCTGGTATTTCTGATTTTTTGATGAGTTGTTCAGGATATTGGCCTAGTAAATCACCTAAGTTTTCGACTACGAGCGGCGACCGCTTCATGGTCAAAAATCAAAAAAATCGCAATTTGTTCGCGCTTTTTTCATTTAATGGCGATTTTAGTGTTAAAGAAGTAATTTTAAATAAAAACATTGTTCCACGATTTCAAAGTAACCTATTCTGCTCTATCTCTGTAGACCGAATGGTTTCCAAAATACAGCATTTCAAAATTTAGCGATAAAAAAACAAAATATAACAAAAAGTATTATCAAACAGTATAATGGAATATAAAGAATGGTTGACATAAATGCATTAAAGCACTGGAGCGTGTAGGTTGAGCCAAAATAATATGGCAATAATTCCGGAAGGGGGTCTATATACCCCCGTTAAGATGGGAGGGGCAATTATCTAAAAAAATGACTTAACGTAGAAACAACACTATTGAAAAACAATGGTAACAACCACAATACTCTCCTATAGCTTATCTTCTTAAATAAAGTTATTTTAATCGATAGCTTTTGAAAAATTAATTTACAAACTCAAAATATTGAAAAAGAAATTTGCTTCAAGGATCCTGTTTTTACTAAGTAAATAGTAGAAAATTCTTTTTCAGAATGTTGAGTTTGGAAATTAATTTCTCAAAAACTATCGATTAAAATAACTTTATTTAAGAAGAAAATTCAAGAATGGGTTTCTGGGTTCAAGATAAAAGCTGAGAGTTTTGTGGGTGTTACCATTGTTTTTCAATAGTGTTGTTTCTACGTTAAGTAATTTTTTTAGATAATCGCCCCTCCCATCTAAGCGGGGTATATAGACCCCCCTTCCGGTATGATTGTCCTATTATTTTGGCTCAGCCTACACGCTCCAGTGCTTTGATGCATTTATGTCAACCATTCTTTATTTTCCATTATACTGTTTGATAATAGTTATATTTTGTTTTTTTATCGCTAAATTTTGAAATGCTGTATTAGTGCAACTGAACAAATTTAATGGTTTGTTATAATTTAAAATGATTTAAGATTAAAGCTATTTAGTGAGTGTTTATGAAATAAGCCGTTAGTGAAATAAATACGACTTTATTTTGGTAATGTTGCAATGTTATTTTAACATACAGTTCTAGCAAATAAAAAAAAATTGCAAAATTTTGAATTGGCCTCAGTTATAATGTTTTGCTTGTAAATTTTAACTTAATAGGTACCATGTTGAAATAATATTTCATATAGTTATTTTTACAATAGTTTACCTGATGCACATAACCTGCTATGGGGTAATGTTAAAAATAAAATTCTGTTAATGTTCTAAAATTGTACGACATTGTATGATTAACAAATTTCCCCGGCTGGAAAAGTGCCAAATTTCTGTCTAGTTTGGGCGAGGTAAGTTTTCAGTAGGGAAAATGTAACACAACACTTTTGTCTCTCTTTCCGTTGTGTTCTTTTTTATGTCATGCTTTTTACCATTAGTGTGAGACATCTGTAAAAACCTGTCTTATGTCGTTCTACCTACAAGTACCTACATTAAATCCTGTTCTATTCTGTGTTTTTTTTGTATGCAATGTGGTATGAAACGTTAAAGTATGAAACTTATTCATTCAGTTTCGTCATTGAATTTGCAAGTTAGCCCAGTGGGTAAAGCATTGGACTGACAAGCAGAAGATCGCGGGATCAAGTCCCACATAAGCCACCTTTTTTTTTTTTTTTGCTTGACGAGGCAAAAGGGTTTATAATCGCCAAGGCCCGTGTTCTAGCCTTTACAAATACTTGCTAGCCCCTTGCCAAAATCTATGTAAAACTCACTAGTGCCATGTCGAAAACTAGATTGTTTTTCTGCGCAGGTCGTAGTTCATTAAAGATTTTTGTTAAAAAAAAATTTTATGTAAGAAGATGACAAACAAAAAAATTGCATTGTCAGTCCTCGCAAGTCAATAAATAAGCCCAATTTAGATCACCCAGACGAAATGTCAATTTTTGAAGCCATTAAAAGCTAGTTTATTTTTTTTTCTATTTGGCAAAAAAAAAAAATCAGAAAGTTAAGTCTTTTCTATTGCTTCATTATCATGTCAGGGTAACAAGACCACTGGCACTTTTTTAATATGAAAATGGGTAAGGTAAACTCGTCATACTTATGCTATTCATCCTTGTTTTCTTCCAAAATTAACATAACTACAGATTTTACTAAATGTTTAGTATGTCTATATGTATGTCTGCTGTTAAACTAACAGCAGTAAGGAAAAGTTAATTTATCTAGATTTTTGATAAAATTTAACAGGTAATCTATTTTCGGTATTGTAAAGCCTACAAGGTGTCATGAAGATTAGACAATTAACTTGTGTTGCTGTTGATTTAAGACTTTTACTTGGTTGTTTCTCAATAAAACTATAAACTTGATTCCTTTTAATGAAAAACACTGCTTGTTAGTATAAGAAAAAAATATTTTACATAGTATGTACCTCTTGAACTTCCTTCCATTTGAAAAGCTTGAGAATCAAAAATAATAATAATAATAATAAAGCTTGAGAATGAATAATAAAAAGCTTAGAGCGACCGTAGGATGGGTAGAGACAAGAAGAAAATTTATTAGAAGGGGGTCTATTTCCCCCGTTTATAAGGGAGGGGTAGTTTTATAAATAAAAAAAAAAAAACTAACCTTCACATACAATTTTTCTTCTTGTCGCGACCCAATATACATTTAATCTTTTGTTTGCATCTTATGTGAATTACCCTGTGTAAAAAAAGTTAAGGAAGGAATTCTTAAAATTCAAGTTAGTTATTTGTTTCCTAATATTGTTTGAGACATTTTTATCGACATAGATATGGGAAACATTTATACTCAATAAAGGTTTCATGTATGTAAGAATTTTCTACTCTAATCAGTTCTTAGTAAAACTTTTTATCAGTTTTCGATAAAACTATATTCAAACCAGATTCTACACACGTAATTTAAGATCATTTGGGTTTGTACAGTTCATTTGTTCTTTTATTTGTAAATAACCTCACCAAAGAATTTCTTAGGTTAAATACATAACTTTGGCATTAAATCAACGCGTTCCGACGTGATGATACGTTAAGTACACGGAGAGGGGTGTACAGTACATTAAGGTGTACCATTTTTGTTTTTGAAAATATGGAAATATTGTCCAAGTCTTAAGACCATACATATATTACATACCCGGCTGGAAAAATCCCAGTTTCTGTATAGTTTTGACATGGCGCTAGTCAGTTTTCTTTAGGGAAAATCTAGACGAGGAAAACTTGTCAAATATACGTCAAGCCCTTGCAAGTTTTCAGTAAGTAAAATTTAGACGAGGAAAATGTTTCATACTCTCGTGAGGTTCTCGCTAGTAAGAACTTGTTGGACGTTTTTGGCATCCTATCAGACTAAGCACTATCGTTAATGATACATATGCAACATTTTAACTAAACAAATTGAATCGATGAAAATCAAATTTTAACTATTATAATAATTGATCAGTTTTGGTTTAAAAAAAGAAGTTACAAATTTCACGCTCTTGCAAATCCTACCAGATAATCATATAGGTATTTAATTTCGAAAATCTCTATTTTCAAACACCCAACCCCGCCAAAAGCTTTTTGAACTTTTCATTCAAATTAATCAAAAATTATAATTTACTGTCTTAAACAATTTTTACTTAATACCAGATGGTTCATCTCAAGTCGTTCATAGCCGGTTGCTTTTTTGGTGGGATGTAGTTTACATTAAGCGCATTTTTGTACACGATACTAAATCAAATAATATGATAATAAGAGTTAATTTGCTTTAATATCGTATTAAATTCATAAAAATTTGCGCTATTATTTTTATTATTCAGGTTTTTATTTTTGATCTGATTTATTTTACTATCGGATCACAACCTATGATAAAATTCCCCTTCTTAATGTTTTTAGCAAAAATATGAACAAATCTAGTTTTTGCTAGTCCGGGGCCTAGAGTGGTTTTTCTGACGAGGCAAAAGGGATCGACAAGGCCCTAGTTTTGGCCATTACTCAGCCATGCTAGGGCCTTGCCAGAATCTATTTAAAACTCTCTAATGCCATGTCGAAAACTAGAATGTTTTTCTGCGCAGGTATGTATGTATATATTTATTTTTAAAAAGGTAATTATAAGCCGAGCTTTTTTCATACTCATTAATTACTCACTTTTTAATTTTATTAGCAAAACAAAAACAAAATAAACACGGAAGTCTGATTTGTTTTTGCTTTGCGTTTAAAAAAAAGGGAGTCATTAATGAGAAAAAAACTCGGCTATAGTTAATACAAAGTAGGGCTGGCCATGAGACGAGACTCTGCGAGACTTTTGTAAGTCTCGTCTCGGTATTGGTTAAATCGAAAATTTTCAGTCTCGTCTCGGTCTCGTGTCGTTCTCGTATAATTAAGTCTCGTCTCCGAAAAATAGGTTTTTTTGGACAAACTGTTGATTATTGGAACGAAATATTTTCGATTATCGTTTGAATATGTGCAGAAGAAAATATATATTTAACTGAAATTGAATTTTTTAATATATTAGACTCTCTGTTAATTTTAGTCCAAACATACAGTCTCGACTCGGTCTCGTCTCGGTTGCCACAAAGGCAGTCTCGTCTCGGTCTCGTCATGCGAGAACGAGATCGAGACCGAGACTTTTCTCGTCTCGTGACCAGCCCTAATTAAAAGTGAAAACAATATGTTTGTATTTGTATGTACATACAGGTAGATACTTATTTGAACAATAAATTGACTCAATAATTACATTGACTTACTGCATCCGCCAAAAAAACAAGAAATATCGTCTTACCTGAAACAAAAAAAAAAAATAAAACAAAATGTTAATTATTTGAAAATAAATTATATAAAATATAATGTAAACAAAAATAAATAAAACACAATATAAATAATATAAAACACAATCTACATCAAATGGTCACTTTCTTCGTGTCCGAGCGCACATCAAGCAGACAATTTACGGCTTAAATTAAGATGCGATAAAAGTTCAAACTTGTGTGTTCACAGAAGGACACTCAAATATAAGTATGATGATGATTATGAAAGGGAGGAAATTCATAATTAAACCGAAACTATAGCTTACGTTAATGACAGCAGTGTAACTTGGCCATTTCCACATAAAAAACGAAATTATATTTTTATAAATTAAAATATTTAAATAGGTACTTCATTTTTAACAAAGATGTCAAGTCATGTAGATTTGTTAGAACATCCTATGCTGCTGACTTGTAATATACTTTTTCTTTTTATCAATAATAAGTTTTTCTCGGAATTAATTTATTTAAGAAGAAATAATATAAAATGCAATCTTATAAATATTTAACAAAGTTTCAGAAAATCCCACCAAGCAATTTCAAGAAAATATCAATGAAAAAAAAAAAGCAGCAACTCGTGAAAAAATTGTAAACACAATGGAAAACTAATGACGGCATAAAATAAATGTAAGATACATTTTAATTGATAATGTTTATAAAAAAAAAAATGTTTTAATTCCTTTCATAAACAGTTGGACCATTCTTCTCCTCCACACTCCTTCGATACACACCAGACCGAAAATCACACGAAGAATCTTCCTCTCAAAGCACCCTAGCAGATTTGCATCCGATTTTTTCAGTGTCAATGCTTCTGCCTCATTGAGCAGGACCGGCATGATTAGGGACTTGTATGATGTCTCATTGGTTCTCTGAGAGGTGGCCTTACTCCTTAAATGCCTTCTTAGACCGAAAAAACAGCGGTTGGCAAGAGTAATTCTTCGTTTGATCTCTGCACTGATGTCAATTTGTGAGGTAATAGTGGAGCCCAGGAAGACATCGTGATATTTTGCCCGAGTCGACGATGTTGAGATTCATTTCTCGATGACAGCATATACTTCGTCTTGTCCTCATTAACCACCAATACCATTTTAGCCGCCTTTGATTCAATGCTCGCAAATGCGACAATGTCTATGTCATCGACATACGCAAGCAATTGAACGGACTTTTGATAAATTGTACCGCTGGTGTTGACGTGTGCGTTGCGTACAGTTGCTTCAAGAACGGTGTTAAATTGGTTGCATATGATAACGCGTCGCCTTTCCTCAATCCTTTCTTAACATCAAAGGAATCGGTGGGGTTCTTACCGATTTTGCCGGAGCGGCCAGATTTCTCCATCGTCATCCTGCACAAGCGAACGAGTTTGGCAGGGATGCGGAGATATGACATGGCTCTGTATAATTCGTCCCTTTTCACGCTATCATACGCGACTTTAAAATCGATAAAGAGGTGGTGTGAATCGATCTAGAATTGCTGGGTTTTACCTAAAATCTGTCGGAGTGTGAACATTTGATCGACGGCGACGGTTGACTTGCCTGGCCTAAAACCACTCTGATAAGGGGCCGGTCAGATCGTTGACAAAAGGTTTTAAGCGGTCACACAGGATAGCCGACAAGATTTTATAAGCAACGTTTAGGAGACTAATTTCTTTGTAGTTGATGCATTTCAGAGCATCTCCCTTTTAATGGACGGGGCACACTATACCGAAGTTCCATTCATCAGGCATACTTCTATCCGACCAAATTTAGTAGAAGAGCTGGTGTATGCTCCTAACCAATATTCATCTCTCGCTGATTTAAATAGTTCGGCTGGTAAGCCATCTGCACCAGCAGCCTTGAACGATTTAAGTTTAGATGTCACCAGCCGCACTTCGGTTAGGTCGGGTGGACGAAACTGTTGGAAATCATCGTCCAAGTTGAATGGAGTGTTCTGTCTACTAGCGGAATCCAGGCTGTCTTCGACGTTAGGCAGTCTAGAGAAGTGTTCTTTCTAGATCCTCAGCACTGACTGTGTATCTTTACTACCATATTCCTACTCTCATCTCGGCAGGCTTCCGCTCTAGATTTGTGTCCTTGGGTGGATCGTTACACCCTCTGATAGAATTTTCGAACATCTCCCCTGCCGCTATAACCCTCAATAGACTCGTCCACCCGCTTCTCGTGCTCTCTCTTTTTCCTCCTGAGAAGTCGGCGTTCCTCTTTTTTTTCCGCCCGTAGAGCTGCCGGGCTAACTCTCTCAGCAGCTCTTATTCGAATCTACAGCATTGCCTGGTAGGCCTCGTCCTTAGCTGCATGCCCCAGCCCGCACTCTTCATCGAACCAGGGGTTTAGTTGTGGTCGCCTAGTGAAACTTAACACATCAAAGGCACTGGTCATCTGCACTTGATGCTGGTGGCGGACTTCCTGAGAGATTAAGAGTCCGTGGTCCGCAAAAGTTCTGGCGGTCCTTTGCCATTAAGCTTCTTGAAATCGTAGCTTTTCACAGCATCTGCTCTGCGTTGGATATCCACATCCGTAGTCTAGCTACCACCAGGTAGTGATCCGAGTAAATATTGGCCCCTTGGAACGTTCGGACGTCCAAAATACTGGAAGCATGTCTCGCGTCTATCGCAACGTGGTCGATTTAGTTTAGTTTAGTTTAGTTTAGTTTAGTTTAGTTTAGTTTAGTTTAGTTTAGTTTAGTTTAGTTTAGTTTAGTTTAGTTTAGTTTAGTTTAGTTGATCACGTTGATCACGCGACCGCCAAGTCCCCTTGTGTATATTGAATTATTGGAAACAGGTGCTTGAGATGATGACATTTCGCCCCGCCGCGCTGGAAAGACTGCCAGCCTGTATCCGTTGCCGGAAGTTTCGTCGTGCAGGCTGTGTCCTCCGACTATCGAACCAAAGATGTCCTCCTTTCCGAATCTTGCGTTGAAGTCACCAAGAGTGATCTTCACCTCTACCAATATACCAACTTTAATTTTATTATAAACATTTTACTTCTTACAGTTCCTCCGATTCGAAAACCTTAGATAATTCACAGATGCAATTAAAAAACAATTACTTAAAATAAAAAAAGAATTGCAAGACAACGGCAACTCTATAAATATTACTCCATAACTTTTTTTTAAATCTACTAAACCATTAATTTGTTTCAGAATTTTGAAAAACAAACAAAAATTGTTTTGAAAATTGTACGATAAGTAGGTAATAGCTATTTGTGCTCAATTTTTCGTTTTTATCAAAATTATGGGTGGATGCCTCTTAAGTGGAATACTAAACACTATCTGCTTCTAAGAATTTTATTTTTCAAAATATCGAAAAATTAAGAAACCAAAATTCCTTATAAAAACAAGAAAAAACCTAAGCTGTAATGAATATTTAGCCAAATTTTTCTTCTTTTAGTAAGGACGCTGATTTTGTTATTTGATTATATCTTAAAAACTAAAAGTTCTATGCCATGCAGTTTTTAATTTTTGAATTAAAATTTTTTTTAGTCTTAAAACTAATTGTTCATTAAAATAACTTGATTCAAAAATAAAAATAAACTGGCTTTAATTAAGGTTGTATCGTATTATTGCAAGTGTTGATTTCCTCCCCTCTAGGGCTTGCCACGAGACGATAAAAGTCTCGGTTTTGATCTCGGTCTCGCATGACGAAACCGAGACGAGACGAGACGAGACTGGCTTTTAAGCAGCCGAGACGAGACCGAGACGAGACTGTATATAAGGACCGAAATTTACAGGGTGTCTAATAAATTCAAAAATCCAATTTCAGTTAAATATTTATTTTCTTCTGCACGTATTCAAACTATAATCGAAAATATTTCGTTCCAATAATCAGCAAGTTGGCCGGAAATCGTATTTTTCGGAGACGAGACCGAGACGAGTCCGAGACGAGACTTAAAATTTTCGATTTTAACGAGACCGATACGAGACATACAAAAGTCTCGCAGAGTCTCGTCTCGTGGCCAGCCGTACTCCTCTCACCCTCCAATACCGTTTTTGTCTTGTCTCAAACCAATTTACATGCTCTAGCTTTTTATCGCATCTAATGCGAAGCACCCTGTTCAAAAAGCTTTAACCCTCCCAGAATCGGTTATTATCCCGATAGGTTTATGGACATATTACACTATATTAGATGACTCTATTACAAATTTTTTTGATTACAATTCATTACATTCAATCAGTGAATAGAAATAATTAACATTTTTATTACACCAGAATTATTAATAAATATGTAAATTTGAATAATTATACTATCGCATCACAGGCGCCGCCGCCGCGACAGTTTTTATCGTCAACATCACTCTGTCGCTATAGCTTTTGTGAACAGAATTCATATTTCTCAGTTAAATAAATTCATTTAATTTCCATAACTAAAGGAATAAACTAATGCAATTTTGTTTTATTGCTAGGTCGTCTCATATAATAATAACAAAATACCTTCAGTGCAATATTTAATATTCTTATCGTTTAGTGTTTTTTTTTTAATGAGTTTACATTTCCCCATTTAATCAGCGTTGCATCAAGCGCCTACTCGTGCAGTTCTTGTACGCTGAACAAATTATACATAGCTTATAAGCAAAGGGAACAAAGTAGAAAATTAGTCAAAGATGGCAGAACATTATGAATGGCCAATTCCCTTTAAATGCCTTTTCAAATCAAAATTATAAAAATACAAAAAAAAAAATAACAAGATAATAAAAAGTAATACAAATTTAATGAAAACTATTTCAAATGTTTATTTAAAAAGATTATTTCCACAGTGTAGTTTTTATTTAACTAATTAAACGAAAGCAGAAATGTCCGTTTGGACATTTGTTTGGCGTTTGCAGCATGAATATTTAATATTGCAACGAGCCATTATGCCAATTTCTAACAAATAGATGGAGAATTATTCTCTTTTTTAATAGTAAAATCATTCATTGCACAAACAAAATTAAATATGCAAAATAAAACAAAAAAAAGAGAAATATAAAAAGCTAAAATTAATTTTAAATTTCTTGCGACAGAAATTATTATAACTCATTCGCAGTGGCGCCCCCATCGCACTGCCGCAGCCGATGCCATCCCACAAAACAGTGCGTTGCTTCTTGCATCAAATATAGTTTTTTTTCTCAAAAAAAAAAAAATATATTTTCATATCTCGTGACATTATGTTGGTTCTTGGTGTATCTCCTGACCTAATTTCAAAAAGATATTTTCAGAATAAAAAATGTAAATACCCACATGAAGAATTTTCGTTGAGGGCGGAGTAAAAAATAACTTTAATCTCGAAATTTTCAGTGTTTTTTCTTGTTTGCCTTGCTTTATCAGGTGTCAAATGGGATGAAATAAACAAAATTTCTTCAGGGAAAATTCTTCAATTCATGATGACAAAATAACTTCATGAGATTAATAAAAGAACACATAAATATAAAGATACAAAGGCCAGATACATTTACACATAATACGAAGTAATTTCCATTGAATGACTTATTCAGTAAGTGCAGTTTTTTATCTGATGACATTTATGCACTGACGGCACTGCCATCGAATATTATACAAGTGCATCAGATGCAAAGCCATTAGATTTAATCACAAGCATTTAAGCAATTAACAGAAGATGATGCTAGAGGAAGTTTCATAGGACGGGTTTAAGTACTTTTTCCCGTTTAAATGTGCGCGCGTAAAATCAAATATGAATCATAATAAATTTGTGTTAAGTTAAACAAAACAAAAATAATGGAAACACTTTAAAAAGCCTTGCTCGGCTGTGATCTCAGAATACATTTTATAATTTATTTTGTTATTTTCACGATTGTGAGTATGAGGTTATTTTCATCGGTAAATATTTTTGTTTATCAAGGAAATTATTTCTTTTATTGTTTTCGATTTTTTTCTGGACTTGAGTGAATTTTCTTAAGAAACAATATTTTTTCTGGAAACCTCAAATAAAATGCAATTGTAGTGGCGCAATTTAAACCTACGCTCGCTTTTTTCAAGGTAGAATTTGAACAGGAAAATTAGGCAAAAAACTATAGTTTTATGGAACGAAATATAGGACGGCTGAGTTTTGTACACCTGAAAAAGGGCTATTCGAAAAGCTAGTCCTGTTTTGCGGGACGCCATACCCCTTGGGAAATGCGCCGTTTTGGAAAACGTGAATTTATCTATATTTCCTATGACAGGTACGTACGTAGTCTAATAAGTAAAAGGTCGGGTCTCAATTGGTTACATGTTATTGGTAGATTAAAATTCAATTTCCAGAAATATGCCCCCTTCGCCGATCTTTATCCTCTAAAAAAACAACAGAGATTCATGACTTTATTCATTTTTATTGCCCATAACTTTTTCGGCTTGTTTTTAGCGATAAAAAAAGTTATTTGCTAACTAGTAGAAGAAGACATTTTAGCAGTTTTTGGGAGCATTATAGCTTTATATAGCATTATATAGGAATTTTTTTCTTTTACAACCAAAGCACAATTGGTTCGCATAAACTAGGTCTCGTAGCTTACAGCCTTTAAGCCGCTAGAAATAACCAATGTATTTTTTGGTCCAATAATATAATGATGTCATAAAAAAATAAAATGTTAAGTGGTAAATAAATACAAATTTTAAATATAAATTGTTATATACAGGATGTCCCTTAATTCGTCAAGAGTATTTTAGGGTATGATTCTGGGGTATATTCTAAGAAGAAATTGTTCTACAGTTAAGGCATATCTCTAATTTTGATATAATTTATCGGGAATTAAAGAAAAGACTTACTTTGGGGTACCCTGATCCATGTTACCGGTAATTGCGCCGTAAGTACTTATGATAGAAACTTTGTTTAGGCCTTTATTTTTGGAAGAAATACCAGCCTTTGTAGTTGCGTTTAAATAAATTTTATACCTCGTCTCAGTCTTAAGATATCCAGTTTTTAGCCTGTTTAATTTTTCTTGCCAATCCTAATTTTTTGACTTTGGGGTCGATTTTCTCCAAAATATGTGTAATCAACATGATGTTTTAATAATTTTTTTGCAAGTATGTAACAATACTAAAAATAAAAGTCACTTGCAAAATTGCCGAAAAACCAATAGACTTTATGATAATTTAGAAAAACAGCGGCAGGTACAATTTAATAAAAAGGTTTTCTTTTTTTGCTTAGTGCTCGAATGGCTATGAATAAAAAATGATACATGTGATTGTCGATAATTTTTATTTTATGTGTTAACTAAAACAGTTATTATTGTTACTATTGTACTCTTCGTACTAGAATGTCAGCTTAATAGGCTTGGCCAGTTGTAACAGGTGTAAAAATGAGTCCTTTTTGATTTTATTTGCATGCTATAGCCAGTTTTCGTATTTCACTGATATTGATATTGATGATCCTAGCTACTGCCTCACTTCGGAGAACGCTGTGAGCATGCGCTCTTCTAATTCACTTTAAGTTTCTATTTTGGTTGAATAAAAGATTTATTTCGTTCTTACCCATTCAAAAATATCCAATATTGTAGGGTCAGGAGATCATTGAACTGCTCCAAATTTTTCCTATCCAACGATTACCGGTCACTTTTAGTCTTTTCAATTTTAAACCTCTCAAGCAAAGTAGGCGGAAGCACCATCAAGTTATGAATGAGAATAAGCTAGTTGAACTTATGGAATGTCCTCCAATAGTTCTGATAAATCATTTTGCAACAACTACAGATAGTTTGTAGAATTCAATTTAAGTGGCTACTTCAATTAGCATGTATTCAATCCAAGGAAAGCCAAAGTGCACCCGTTATAATTGTTTTAGTAAAAAACATACTCAAATAATTATCTTAAACCACACAAATAATTTTTATTCATAGCTTTTCGAGCTTAAAGCTAAAAAATCATTTTTTTTTTTAATTTTACCTGCCGCTGTTTTTTCAAATTATCAGAAAATCTATGGGTTTTTCGGCAAACTTGTTGCTGAATTTTATTTTTAGTATTGTTACATACATTAAAAAAAATTATTAAAACATCATGTTGATTGCGCATTTCTTGGAGAAAATTGACCCCAAAGTAAAAAAAATTAGCATATGGGTATACAAAATAGAACAGGCTAAAAACTGAATATCTTAAGACTGAGAAAAGATGTCAAATTTATTTAAACACAATTACAAAGGCTGGTATTTCTTCTACAAATAAAGACCTAAACGAAGTTTTTATCATAAGTACTTACGGAGCAATTATCGGTAACATGGATCAGGCTACCCCAAAGTAAGGCTTTTCTTAAGTTCACGATAAATAATATCAAAAAAGGAGATAGGCCTTTACTGTAAAACAATTTTTTTTCTTAGAATATTCCCCAGAATCATACCCTAAAATACTCTTGACGAATTAAAGGACACCCTGTATTTTTTTATAAATTTGTGTTTTTTTGTTTTTTTAATAGCTAAAAACAGTTTGAAATAGCTGGAGCGCAAAACAAATATATTATGTGATTTGTTTGATAAACGTACTAATTTATGAAAAATAAATAAAAATTAAAAAATAGATACAGCGGTTTTCTTAAATATTAATTTTTTATGTATATAATAACATTTCAAAAAAAAATATTTGCTATGTGAACTTTTAGCATCTTTTTAAATGCTATATTACACAAAATTTTTCAGTAATCCATTTTCAAGACAATGAATTTTCAAACAAAAAAAAATTAATATTTTTTTTTAAAAATTTGTTTGGAAAATCTTTTGGAAATGGTTTAAGGTAACACAGGTATCTTGCACAAATGTTTTAGTTGAAATCGGTTAGATCGTTAACAAAATATTTGAAAATCAAAAAATCGATGGGAGGTACCGTTAATAACCGTTATAAGTAATTTTTTTCCACCAAAATATGTATTATATTCCTAATAGTAACTCGTATTTTTTCCAAAATCGTTAGAGCCGTTTTTGAAATAAATCAGTTTTTATTTATTGGTTGTATGACAGGTACCGTTATTTTTGAAGCTAACAAAATTTCAATTTTCTCTCTAGGGAATCATTTAGCCCAATTCTAAATAAAAATTCCCGGGGAAATGCTTCCCTACTCTCCAATTCTAAACTATAAATTCCCGGGAATTTTTTTCCCTTTTTCTTAATTTAAGCAAACTTCGAATATGAGAAATGGTACTACGAGAAAGAAGCTGGCATTCTAAATGTCAAAAAAATGGAAAATGTAAATATATTTGATGTGAGCAGCATTTTAAATTTGGGAGAACAAATTCCCGGTGAGTTTTTTTTCCCGGGCAATCTTTAGAATTGGGCTGATTAAGAACAAGTCCAAAGTTTGATGAATATCGATTCTGTGGTTAAGGCCGTAGTTTGAGATACAGACAGAGATACGGACAAACAGGAGGACAGACAGACAGAATTGCGGGACCCACTTTTTTCGCGTTCCATATCTATGTAATGTTAGGAAAATTTATTATCTCGAGTTCGAATCGAAAAGATGATTTGTACTTCGTGGTAATTTTGAGAGGATACCGAAAGGGGCGGAGGGGGTTCAAACATACGAAAGGTGTAACTCCCTTCTTTTGAACTCCGTTTATTTGAATAATATGCATGTATCTACATATGTACTGATTAGTTTTCACGAACGAATCTGGACGATTTAAAAATATGATTCCCTCGTGGATTTATTCGCGAGCCGTTCATAAATGATTAAGAAAAATTTAAAATATTTCTTGCAACTTGCGAGCCATAATAGGTACCTAAGACACATTATTTCAGTGTTTCGTCTATCAGATCTTTCACTTTGGACCGTTTCACAAAAAAATCCAAATTTATGTTGGAGAGAAAAAAGGGTAACAAAAACTGATAACAAAAGTACCTGATTATCTGTGATAACCTTTATGTCATTTCTCGTTTAATTGAATAGTTTTTTTCTGTTTATTTCGTGCCTATATTTGTTAATTTATTTTTGAATTTTTTGGTCAGTGCCGTTGGGTTGATGCAATAATGATAGATAAAGTATAATTTAATGCAAAACTGGAATAAATAAAATAAACCCCTGAAGAAGTAGGGAATACTTACGAAACTTTGGGTATAAGAATGGAATAAGAGTTTTTATTTGCATTCCAAAATCAAAAAGACCAAAAGAGCCTAATAAAACACAATCAAATAATTAACTAAATAATTGGTCAAACACACAACAACAAAAACTGAAGAACACGAGTTTATAAAAAAAAACATAAAGATAATATGCATTTAATTTTGTGCATTGAACGTTACTCAACCCCTTTCCCCCTTTTTGTTAAAAAAAAAAACGCAAATTCTCTAAGTGATTTGCACCTACATTAATTTGATTTCAATGGACTCAAATTATATTATTCGTATTTATTCATCAATCGTCAAAAATATTTTGTTATAAATTCTTTAAATTCAGGTGAATTGAAACATCCTTGACATATTTTTCAAAGTCCTAACTTGTATTTTTGTCAATGATCCACTTGCCTCTACAAAAAGGCAATATTATGTATAAATAAATACATTGCTTTTGTATGCTATTTTGTTAGTTTATAAAACCATTAAAAATGAAAAACACATAGACTCATCATTTAAAATTCAATGTTTACTTATATGGCAAACTAAAATTGCAACCTCCCATAACAGCAGTAGCAGTAGCTATACAGTATACAGCTTCAATTCAATTTTCACATCATAACACAGATAAAATGCCCGTCGAGCCAAATCAACAACATCGATTGATTTCAAATTCAATTTCTAATTTCCCACGTTTAATGCTTCACTTGCAATTAATAAGCGCGCCACTGTAAAATAAATTAAAAAATAAAAACACAAAACAACAACAAAAACAATGTGGCCCATAAAAATTGTGAATTATTTTATTTAATTGACTTAACATCAAGCGTTACATTCATTCATTCATTCATCCGATAGCTATTTCAATGCAAAGGTCACACTCATTGAATGATGTTTTCAAAACAAATTAAAAAAAAAAAAACAAACGAACAAAAAAATTGAAATTGAATTACACGAAGCCTAATACCAGAATTAAAACCTCATAATCCACCATAACCGAACGAACATAGAGAGATAGAGATAGATACCTTGACAGCCACAGGTATTCGAATTCAATTCTTGATGATTTCTATCTCAGCATCGTCGTCGTGCACATCGAATTTGGGCGATATTAATTTGTATCTTTGTTGTTTTTTTTTTTTTTTTGTTTGTTTTGTCTAGGTATGTTTATTTAGTGGTTTTATTACAAGACTTACTCTAATGCTGACGCCATGTTAAGCTTGTAAATAAAAGTTAAACATAAAATGTGCTTAATTCTCATGGAGATACATGATATGGAGGGCTATAATTAGATTAACATATTTATTGTTGTGAGTTCTGTCAGAAATTATTAGGAGCTGTCATAATGTCGAAAGAATGATTGAAGGTAACGTAGCGTAACTATAAGGAAAGATTTATTTTTAACTGAATATTAAGTTAGGTTCTACAGTGAAATACAAATTGTTTTAATTTATAAACAACAAATTTGAAATTGATACAAAAATGTTGCGCATACGCCATAGTGAACTGTCGTTTTTTTATTAGTTTTGCATATGTGTTTTTTTTTTTTAATTCTGTTAAATTTTGACAAAGAAAAAAATGTATAGAATGTGGCCTTCTAGATATAGAAAAGTCTTAAGGCATTTCAAGATGTTAGGCTTCCAACAATTAGCATGAAATTTAGTCAAAAAACAATCGTTTTATGGAAAAAATTAGTACAGTAACTATATACATACACCCAAGTTTGCGTCAAAACTGGTAGTTCAGATTTTTCGCTGAGTTGGCCAGGGTGTTGGCCCAATAAATAACCTAATTTTTCGACCTCAAAAAATCAAAAAAAAAAAAAAAAAGCAATTTTGTACTAACTTACTATACTATATATACTATATACTTTATATACTATATATGGCACTTTAGATATTTTAGATGGCGCTCACAGCCCAGGATCGGCCTCAACTAACAAGCCCTTCAGCCAGCTTTGTCCCTAGCTAGCCGCTTACACACCAAGTTAGTTGATTTGGTTATCCACTTGTGTGCGCCACCTGTTATGAGTTCTTTCTCTGATGCGTACACCATCGGGGTTGGATTCGCAGACTCGTCGGGCAGGTGCGTTGCTGTCCATATGCTCCATGTGCCCCAGCCATCTCAGCCGCTGTATTTTCAGCTTCTTGACCAGGTGAATGTCGCTGTATGGCCCGTATAGCTCGTCTATGAATCTTCTCCTCCACACTCCTTCGATACACACCGGACAATCACACGAAGAATTTTCCTCTTAAAGCACCTTAGCGGATTTTCAGGTTCTCTGAGAGAGGGCCTTACTACTAAAATGCCTTCTTAGACCGAAGAAACATCGGTTCGCAAGAGTAATTCTTCGTTTGATCTCTGCACTGATGTCATTTTGCGAGGTAAAAGTGGAGCATATGCAAGCAATTGAACAGACTTTTGATAAATTTTACCGCTGGTGTTGACTTGTGCGTTACGTACAATTGCTTCAAGAACGATATTTTACTAATTTTAAATAAAAACATTGTTCTACGATTTCAAAGTTACTTAATTTGCTTCAAATTGAGTCAGAAATCATCTCTGTAAACCCAATAGTTTTCAAAATACAGCATTTCAAAGTTTAGCATTACACAATTTAATATAAGAAGTAGTATTATAAAACAGTATACTATAAAGTAAACAAATAAAGAATGGTTGACATTAAAGCACCAAAATGTAGCTAAACGAGGATAGAGGATGGTAAATGAATGTCTTGTTCCGATCACCATACTAAGTGATCCGGGACCAGAAGACCTTCTGAAAATAATTTCGCGATAATGCGAAAAATTCTGTTGCAGTGGCTTATCTTGCACCAAAGACATTAAAATCTAAGTTCAAACCAACGAATTAGAGGAGGATGATGAGAAAAAAAATAGTTATTTAAGTGAACTTAACGAGGAACCTGAACCCAGGGGTA
The DNA here is from genome assembly GCA_949320155.1 of Melangyna quadrimaculata. NCBI lineage: Eukaryota > Metazoa > Arthropoda > Insecta > Diptera > Syrphidae > Melangyna > Melangyna quadrimaculata. The sequence goes on along the minus strand of OX439483.1, from coordinate 455,705,478 downwards.
TTGATTCCCGCCGAAAAACATGACTTAAGTGCCTTTCACATTAGATGCGAACTGCGAATGCTAATAAATCATTTTAACCAATTTCAAGAAGAAATATCAACTTAGTTTAATTTAAATTTTTCGAATAAGTGGAGAAATGATCTTATTTACAAAATTTAAAAAGAAAAAACAATGGAAAAAGTGTTTAAAACCAAAAAAAAATACGTTTTAATATTTTCTACGCGAACAACAACCAGCTACTGGAAACTGTCAACTGTAAATTCGCAATACACAACAACAGGACGTGTTCTACAAACTTGCGAATAAATAATTCGCTCAAATTTAACCTCAATAACCGATTTTACCTGTTTTTATTGCATCAGAATTCGTAGCTCTTAGCGTCGGCTCATGTGAATGAAACGACAAAATTCACGACCATTTGCAATTCGTATTCACAGTTAGCAGCTCATATGAAAGGCACTTTTAGCTTTTCTAATAGCTTTCTTTCAGGTATAAATAAATTCAACCGTCCTACATATATTTCGTTCCACAAAAAAATCTGTATTTCCTGTGTTACACTAGAAGTTAAAAAATGATCAATACCAATTTGTAATACGCCTCCATCCCATTAGCCCAAAACACAATTCTCGCCTAAATATAAACGCAGAACCTTACGGTTTATTCATTATTTAGTGATGAGATGAAAGAAGAGATCTCAAAACCGTTAAACCTACAGAGAAATCTAGTTTTCTAGGCACTGATCGAAATCGTGTATACCAGGTTTGTGTAAAAGTGTTTTGTAAGCAAAAATGTTTCCTGTTCCAGGCTCTGAACAGTTGTCAACACAACATACACACATACCAGAAATTTGTTACATAAATAAAAATAAAAAAAAAAAAAACTTTTCATCGCGTATCAAATTAAGTCGAACAAAATTAATGACTGAATTAGTCGAAAAATTGCTCATGCTATCCAGGAAGACATGCAAAGTGTGTCTTTGTATTCATTTAATGTTGCGCAACTTTATTTTTCAAAACCAAAAAAATAAGAAGGACAATTTGTAAAAGCAATTAATTGCACTAGTTTTAAACTACACTACATTCCTGTTAAAAAAAAATTGCAACAACAACATAAGTTGCAAAGAAAAAAATCAGGCGCTTCCCAAACAAATTACACGAGTTAAGCATCATTCCAATAACACTTATCCTAGCCTAACAACCCAGTGATTTCGCTATAAATTTCTTCTTCCGAGTCGAAATTTCTTCCGCAATCGCTCGAAGACACATCGGCGACAGCAGCAGCGCAAAATTCACCACAAACTCAAATTTCAATTAAACCACTTTCTACATAACGTCGAAATTACCCCCGAACAACAACCACAACAACAACAAAAGACTATATCAACTAACTTAATGATGATACCGAAATGGTGTTTTTATTAGCAACAAATGTTGCCAATTAAATTCTCATCACTAGCACCATGTGATAATATATAGCGAGCACCATCTTATTAATTTTTTTTTTTCTTCGTGAATCAATATAAGAAAATTTATTAACCATAATTTATAATAAATCTGTAAATGATATAGTTGCGAGATGGAAGCAGAAAACAAAAGTTTAATAAATTAATATCAAGACTACACGACATTCTGGTTGGTACACAATTTTTGTTTGTATCAATATGTTGCTGTCGAAACAAGTGGACTTTCTTAATCGGGTGTAAGCGTAGAGTCTCAGTAATTATGCCATAAATTTTCAAGCTATTGTGCGTTTTCTCCTCGTAAATATTAAACACGATTATAAACATACCTACTGCACAATATTTACCCTATTTTCTTTTTTATTTTTTTTGTCTGGAGGCAGAACTTTTGTTGCAGCCCCCTAAAAACATGATGGGACACCACCATCCAGCCTCTTTTAACTGTTTTTTCTTAACGAGGTGCCCATCGATCGTCATCAGTTTCGGTGCAGTTTTCAATTGACTTGACCCAAATTTTCTTGAAGTAAAACAAAAACAAAAAACAACAACATTCATCCATCCGAACAACAAAATTATTTAAGTAAAAAGTATCTTGTTGTGGAGAATGTGCACAAAAAATTCGTCCAAGTGGAAAATTGTATGAAAAATTACACAATTTTAACAACTACAGGGTGCTTCGTATTTTAAAGATTTGTTTAAGAAGAATTTTAAATTTATTATTTCCCAAAAAAACTTCCACTTGATATTCTAGATTGCTGTTGGTAGGTTGTTTGGCTTGGCAATGGGTACTAAAGCTCAGCCACTTTAAATGAAGCCGCAAAAGAGTTGTATACACATGCGTTTCGTCAATAGTTTTTGGAAATCCTAAATCAGTCTGTTGAACACGCCCCAAGTGACAGTTGAGAGAAAAGCTCAACTAGGTTGACAGATGCAGGTTAGACCTTGGAAGAAGAAATAAAGGAAGAGGTATTTGTCACATATACGGTGTACGTGAGTGAAGCAATTTTTGAGAACCAGAAGTGTCAAATCGTTAGCGTGTGATTAGAAAAAACAAAAAAAAAAATTGATACAAGTTAAAACCCAAATTAATATAACAATTACTTTGAAAAAACAAATAATTTAAAGTGCATTAATTGGACATTGTGGTGATATTCTTATAAATTAAAAAAAAAAAAATGAAGTGCATTTTTCAGGGGTGTGGAAATCAACAAAACAAGGTGGGTAAAAGCATTTCCTTTAACAGGTGAGTTTTATTATATTTTTCTCAAAAAAAGTGCTGTAAAGTTTTTGTATTTAGATTGATGAACTATTAAACAACATATTTAGAATGGTTTACACTTTAAATTAAGTCAAGAATATTATTATTTAGTTGAAAATGTGCACATAGTTTTTTGTTAGAATTCAAGAAACAGAAATGTCAAACTGAAATTCAAGTTAACAGGGGCGCATGAAATTATATCGGAGTTTGAAAGGCGCAACTATCTGTTAAGCGCCATTATGAGAAATATTTTTTTTTATTAAATCGATTTTTTTTTTCGTCAACTTATTAATTCATGTTTCAATGTTAATTTGTCTTTTCAGTAAGGTGTCTATCAGTTAATGTTTGGTTATTCATGGATCATGGCTCATGTTTAATGTTTAGTCCATTTTAAATAATATGTTGTTCGATAGTTAATCAATCTACATAAATACAAACAGTTAACAGAACTTGCTTTAAGTAAAATATAATAAATTACTTATGTGAGGAAATGATCTTACCGCTTTTTTTCGTCGTTTTTCACACGATTTACCAACGCACTTAATGTTTCTTTTTGTTTATTGATAGATAACCACAATGTCTATTTTATTCACTTAAAAAGTTTTGGTTTTTTTTTTTCAAAGTTCTTCGTTTTTTTTTTTTATATATATATGCGTCTTAATTTGTAACACTTTTTTATTGTTCTTTTTTAAAGTCACACTAGCGATTTGATATTTCAGATTGACAAAAATTGCTTCACGCACGTACTCTTTCTTTTTCTAAGACCATACCACTAAAACAACTTCGGAAAATAACAAAAATGATTATTCTGATGGCGCCCTAGTGAGTTGCTGTCAAAGAGCACTCCGTCCCTGCTGTAATGCATTTGTGTTTGTGGGATCTCACACCATTTAAAAAACTGCTTCACTTTTTTCCAACAAGGGCAGTTCCTCTATTTCTTCTTCTAAGGGTTAGACCCAGTATGTCAACTTTTCAACTTTCACAAATATCATTGTGCCAAATCTGAAAAATCAAAAACTACTTCACTTCAAAATCTACAAACAGCAATTAAAAGTGTTTTTTAAACCAAACTTAAATTTCTTAAAAAAAAAATATAAACCTTTTCTGTCAAAAACTGAGTCATAAATGAGTGATATCGCAGTGGAATATATTAAGGTCTTCCAGACCTAATTTTTCTCGTCTCTGGGAATTTGTCCTGCTCTATGGGGGAGAATCCTGAACATTGAATAAAACATATGAAAGTCTGCTAGGTTGCTTTGAGTGGAAGATTCTTCGTGTGATTTTTGATCCAGTCTGCATCGAAGCATCGTGGAGAAGAAGATTCAACGACGAGCTTTGCGGGCTATACAGCGACGAAGACCAGGTCAAAAAGCTGAAAACACAGGACCTAGAATTAATGGAATTAATGCGTATGGACAACAACGCACTTGCCCGATTAGTCTTCGAATACAACCCCGAAGCAGAGGAAGACCTCATAAAAACAGGTTGCAAGCACAAATGGAGAACGATCTCAACCAACTTGGTGTATGCAACTGGAAGCGGCTAGCTAGGGACTGAGCTGGCTGGAAGTGCTTGTTGGTTAAGGCCGTTGTCCATCCTAGGCTGTTAGCGCCATCTAAAGTAAAGTAAGTTCGGAATTAGTAGGTATGTTTATCAAGAGCAAAGGCTTTGCACAAGTTGAAAACCGTAAACGGGGAGAAAATGACCACTCAAATAATATACCACAAATTTGAGGAACAAATCCGAAAAAAACACATTCACACGCCAGATCTTTGAAAATCCCAGGTATTTCAAATTAACAGCTACCAGTTTTTTCATCGATTTCAATTAAAGGCAGCGTTTAACCGAATCTTTATAGAGAAGAACTTCATGGACCAATTTCAGTTTTGGCATTTCTGCCAAACTCATCGTTTGTGCATGATGACAATGAAGAAGGCACGTTGCTTCATTAAGGTGGGCAAAGACCATACCGGAACTTTTGATGTTTAAATTTTTTTTAATAACAGTATGCGCTTTTACATGACTTTTTAACATCGTTTTTGAAAGAATTGTGCAAAACTCTCCGGTCAACGCACTTATCCTACAACCGATACATGAAGGGGGACACGATGGCTTTTCATTCTCTATGATCACGAGCACGCTTCTTCTAGCCATCCGATTACGAACACGGTAAAGCCATCCAATGTGAAGAGGAAGGATGACAAACATATCGCACGAGCGATTTGAGCATGGCGTGGTTATTTCACACAGATACGGCCGATACCGACGCGACGTGAACTGGACACTGGGACTGGGATTGTGTAATTTGATCCCGCTACCTTTCGCGTGCACCAAGTATTCTCGGAAACCGACGCACGAACGAATGCTGTTGCTGTTGCTTTGCTTTATTTTATTTGATTAATTTTTTTTTTTTGACACCCTGTATTCAATGAGAGCAATAAAGATGAATGAGCTTGAATTTAACAGTAGATGGATGGGATGGCTATGCTGATGGGGTGGAATATTCTTTGTTAAGATTGTTGCTTTCAAATGGAATATTGATTGATTGCAAAATCTGTTGCTAACGATAAGAGATGGTGGTCTGCTATAATAGCAGTCAAAGTTTTCTTGAATTTTCTTCTTTCCGCTTTTGTACTGTTTAGAAAATTAAAAAAAAAAAAACATATTCAAATTCTGTTTTCTGTGCCATTGAACAAAATATGAAGGTTTTTTTTTTTTTTTTGTAACGGAGGGTAAGCAAGAAGCTTGTTTGAGGGGCTTCAATCTATTGGAATAACCGGTGAATTTAAAATCGTATGCTAATCCAAGGAAACGTTAGTATGAATGGTTATTGTATTTGTTCAGTCTTTCGTTAGAAAATTATGTAATAATTGGGCGTAAATACTTGATTAAGCTTGCGAAATTTACGGCACAAGTGTAGCAATACATTTTTCGAAAGATTAAATTTATTTAAAGGTAGGTGTATACGTTGGTACTTTAGAAGTGTTGAACGAGAACTTTAGCTGATAATGAGAAATAGAAATTATGGTTAGTTGGTCTTTATTGTGCTATAGCGCTGTAGGTCACTTTAAGAAGGCGAACGTAATTCGTAAGTTAGACTTAGGTAAAAACGTAAAAATGTCCAGTCCATGTGTAATAGTTGCATATTTCCTATATAAGGACAGTGTGTTTCCAAATTGCTTGTTTAAGCTTCTAAGCTTACTATATTTCTTGTCAAGACAGCATGAAACACAGTTACTTGTAAAACAATTCCCTTTAACTCAATTTTAATCTTGCAAACTGTATTTTACAAGCATACCTACAATTTATTTTACAATCCGCAAAAACAAAGCCAAGCCCTCCCAGGTATCATTATATGTCACACCAAAACTATTGTTCTTTAAATGGCAGGCCTTTTACTTCAGTCACATTCGGTGCGAAACGGTCTCTTGCCTCTTGTGGGGTAAGATTATATACCTCCTCCGGCAAACAATCACACGACGTGATTTGCGTCTTTCACTCTGTAAGCTCGTATTATGTCACATCAATCGCCAGACCATTAACCATGCGGTCAAGCCGGTCAGCAAAAGGCAAACTACGTGTCTGCAACCAACCAACGACTACTCACACACACATACATGCCACTCCACATTCTGCATCTGCATAATATCAAAAGGTATTTTATATTTCTGCTGCACACACAAATCATGTGTTGCAAGGTATTTCTACCGCAACAAGTCATTTACCGTCATCGTCAATAATTGCACAGACATCATCATATAAGGTGCAAAAATACTTCTTGCTGATGCTCGTAAAAGATATCTACACGTTAATGGGGGCAGGGTGATGATGTAGGCTGCCGGCCGATGCAATGCTTGCAGTAAGTCGATCGTTGAAAGGAATGCAGAAGAGGGAACGAATTCTTCCCAAATGCATTCCTTACAGATATCGTCGGACACACACTATGGATCTTTTCGAGGAAAATGTTAGCTAAATTTAATAATATGGTAATTTGATGATTTCTATTCATATAGAGTAAATTATAGTATCTGGATGAGCGGATACCGCTTGCATACATATTAGCTTCGTCAGTTTACTTTTGCATATCGGTTTGTTGATTGATTGTTGAACTTGCTACGTGATTATTAAATGCTTAATTTTCGGATGGATAAAGCTATGCATTTGACTTGGCAGACTTTTATAGCCATTAAGTATGATAACAACCAAGTTTTGTTCCGTTAAGCCACGTAAGTTAGTAATGTTCTTTATTAGTGAAATTAAAAAGAAAAACATATTAAAATATATGGCATTTATATTGACAGAACAGACATGAGTCTCAAGGAAATAGCAACACTCTCTCGGTTATTTTCGTTAAGAGGATTAACCAATGGAAGATGAAACATGAATCTTAAAAAAATAGCAACTCCCTCAGTAATCTTCGTTTAAATGTTTAAACGCTGCGATAGACTTCTACGATCCTGCGAAGATACACAGCAGACGAAGATCAAGTTTTCGTTGTTGGTGTTGAGACCGCAACCCAGGCTCCTCGAAACAACGATGGAAACTTAGTCACCAAAGCAGAGGGAATATTAGATGATTTGTAATCATAATTTCCGAAAGTAAAGAAAGTATATGCAAGAAAGGACGCTCAACATCGACGCACGTCTTGGACACAACGTCACCATTAACAGATATAACTTTGAGGTAGTTAAGGACTTTGTCTACCTGGGCTTCGCTATAAACTCAGACAACGTTACCAGCGCTGAGGAGTGGATGTAGATGTAGAGTGTATGCATCAAGTCCTCAGTCAAGTATGGGTGGACGCAACCCATGCCCGAGGTCTAGACTATCAGCAACATATGGGCCATCTTCCAAAAAAAAAAGCTATCTTATGTCCTGCAAGAACTATTTAGACACTATGTACAATCTACTAGTCTTAAGTCATTCTGCAACACTATAATTATTTTATTCATTTATTTATCGACAGGTCTTGCTCCTTCGAACTATTCCAAAAATGTACAGGGTTTCGTAAAAAGGAGGTGTTATCATGTGATTTCGATAACCTTTTTTTTTTTGGAGAAGTAGGGCATGCGTTAACACGAAGGGCACTTTTTTCCAAAAAAACATCTGTTCAGTTACTAAAGTAAGCGAGTGATATTGACCCTCCCAACGTTCTGTTATCGATTTCTTCACGATAAGTGAAGAACATGCGAAACTTGTTGGTCTTAAAGTAAGAGGATTAATACAACCAAGAAATCAATGACTATTGAAATATTTGAGAAGTTCATCTGCCTCGCAGTGTGAAGAGAGATCACACCATCGATGTATTTTGAAACATACTTCGATTCATAGCTTTACTCCGATACTTTCCCAATATCATTACTCAGCATATTGTTTGGTTGTTTACGCTCACATCGAAAATACCCAAACAATATGCTGAGTTATCATATTGGGAAAACATCATCGGATCATGGCTAGAAATCAAAAGTGAATCAGTTATTCTTTGCTGACGATGGAGTCATCATAAGTGAAGATCATGTGTCCTTGCAATGAGCACTTGAAGTATGGGTGGATGTTCTGGAGGGAAAAGAATACCGCATTAGCGCGAAAATGACCGAATACATATGCTGTCCATTTCTAATCCACACAGGCCTATTTTGGACATCTATTTGAATGGATCAGTTCTTCGCAAGTGCGAAACGTTTAATTATCTTGGATCATTTATCAATAGCGAAGGATCTTGTGATGACGACATCAAACAGCACGTAAGCGTAGAGTGGATGAAGTGGCGGGAAAACTCTGCCATCTTCTATGATAGAAAAATGCCCCCTAAGCTGAAAGGAAAGCTCTACAAGGCAGTTGTTCGTCCAGCGCTTCCATCCGGTTCACAGTGTTGCACAATGTACAAGAGTATGAGAGTAAATTGACGGCATCTGAAATGAAGATGCTTCAAATGACAGCAGGAGTGACAAAGCGTGATCGAATAAGGAGCAAGAGAATCCGAGGGAGCCTACACGCCAAAAATACCATCTTGGACAAAATACAGCATGACCAGCTTAGCTGATACTGTCATGTACAAAAAAGATGCTATGAAAACCCAGTTCAAACGGCAATAGCACAAGACGTTCCAACACTATCGCGGAAGAAAGGCAGGCGCAAAAACTCTTGGATGAAACAAATGCAACGACACCTGCATTTAGTTGGCCTCAGACATGGAACAATCCAAGGAGGCCTGTCAACGTTTTCTGAGGTCAACCCGGCTAACCCCACAAGTGGAATCCTAGGTGAAGCAGTTGAGTGGGAGAGTTGTGGTCCCCCTCGAGATCATGACAATCGCCGGTTAAATGAAAAAGATGGCTAGGAATCGAAATATGTTTGAAAATATATCGATAACATAGTTTTAAAGTATATAGTAATACATTGATTCAAATAAAGACACTTCAGAATTGGAAGCCAGTCAAACCATCTCTTTTTGTTAACATCAACTCGCTAGAAATCGAATGCAATCTTCTTAAAAAACAAAAACCGGTGCACCCTAAAGAGCGGTTTTGCTTTCCGGTTCAGATTCAAGGCAACATGTGTGACGAGTCGGGGAAGAAACCTTTGCCACACAAATTTACAGCGGACAACTCGTTACACGTAGGACTAACCAAATGTATGCTCAATGGGCGCATTATACTGCATTATACTGCCAGGCCTGCTTTACGAAACGGTACCGAGTGTGGAACGGCAAAAGGGAGAGTCGATATTGAGCTGTTTTGAAAAAAAAAGCAATTTTTCACTGGCGAAACACCTAGATGAGTGTTCTGTGAGCGAGGATAGCGAATGTCGAAGAGAGAAGGATGCGAATTATATGAGCTGATACAAAGCTGGGGCTGTAGCCCAGAAAGTCAAAATACGTCTTATACATTGGCTCGATCACATCAAGGGAAAGGACGTAAATCCTCCAGCCAGTATAGTCCCTTCAATTTCTAGCTCCCGCAGGTTCAAGGAGACATAGAAGAGCAAACCATCGGTTTAATGACTAAGCTGTCACAACGTGGATGCCAAAGTGTTGAGTCACTATTAATGGGAGCTTCGAACTCTAGCCATCAGTGATCGGGAGCCAAATAAGTACCTATAAAATTATCTTCGTTAAGAGGTTCATTAAGAACAGGTATAAGTCTATAATATTATTGGCACTTGATCCGCCATTTAAATTGTTGTATCAATTTGATTTTAGTCCCTTTTCTTGAAGTATGAATTCGTAAACAATAATTAGGTGTGAAACAAGAAGCAATTTATTGTTTGAGGAATGATGCCTCGATAGAGTTTTAGCTGAGTGCTGGACTAATGGCAACAAAACTGAGTTAGAAGTTCTGCAGGTCCAGGATTGTTATGGATTCGTTTTAGGTATTTTTGTACCTGTGCGCTCTGCAACAAGATGACTTCCAAGATTCTCATCTAGTGGATATTTTTTTTAATTTTCCGGGGCGTTGCCAAAGATTCAAAATTGTTAAAAAAAACGCGTCATAACAATTAAGCTATTGTTTACCCAAAAAAGAATTTGGAAATCTTTAATTACATTTTTTTACAAGCAAATGCTCTTCGACTAAGTTCATACGCAAAAAACGCGATTACATTTATCACTTCATTTGTTCAGATTTATTTCATTTTATTTTATTTTAAAGAAATTATTTTAAGAAAAATTCAAACGTCCAAATCAGTCACTGTTTTTTGGTGCACATAAAAAGAATTTCTTTTAACGATTGGACTTATCAAATGTAGGCGTTAGTATACAGTACAGAGTGTTTGTAGAGGAATAGATGGAAAACTTCATTTTTCAAAGATGTGGTATCTACTTCCACATCGAATGAATTCACCTTGAGAAATTATGCAAAAATACAATGTTTAGATTTCATACAGGGAGTGCCAATAGATATGTATTGGTGCTGGATGTTGTATATAAACATAATCATCATCCAGTCATCGCTACATCGCTTATTGCTGGCCCAACGAATCTAAAGAGTCTATTCAACTCTCGGTTACTGCAACTTGAGCTCGAGGAATGTGTGGTGCCAACTTTATTAGAGCGCATAGAGCACACAGTCTGAGCTCAAAAATAACGAAAAAAAAGAGTGATGGATTTCAGTTCTGTTTAATGTTTATCGTACAGAATTACCAGATAGGTTTTGTTTTTTTTGTTATTTTTATACAACTTTGTTTTGCTGTCTTACTTCATATGGTCGCGTCGTCGTCGCCAGCTTGGCTGTTTGTGGTTTAAAAATGACAACAACGATGAAGGTAAAAGTGTGAAGACCGCAAAGAATATGATTGTTATGCCAAAGAGATGAAGTACTTCGATTAAGATATTGTACCATACACTCGTATATGAAGCTTTTCACAAAAATAATTTTTTTTTCTTTTTTTCATTTTTTTGATCAACAGACATTGAGCTGTCTTGCTTGAAGTTGGGGTTTTCCATTATTGTTTGCTCCAAAAATCATTAAGATTGTGTAAGAGAAATTGGTCGAGACAGAGCAAGTTGCAAAATAAATTTTAATTTTTGTATTTTGTTTGCTTAATGTGTGATGAAAAAGAACCAAAATATTATGTGAGTACCTATTGATAGTTTGCATGAGTAATAATAATGATCCTGTAAAAAAGGGTGTAGTGCCAGACCTTGGTTAGGCACTACCGTGCCCTTTGATACGCTGAGAATATGGAGATTTATTTTGAATAAAAGCCGCCAAACTTGCAGGCCCTTTTATAAAATTTAACCTTATTTTGTGGAACCTTTTTTTACGCCATAATAATTAAGTCCATGTTTCGAAGAGCTAAACAAAATATTGGAATGATGTAAATTGAACTTTATAAAGAAGCAATTTATTACTTTTGGGAACAAAGCGGGAGGGTTACCGACACCAAAGCACGCAACATACGATTGACCATGTGAAAAACACGGGAATTCGAGATTGATGTCACTGAAACATCTATCGATTGTCCTTGAGACTTAATTTTGTCATAGCAAAAGCGAGACGCACGGAAAATTGAAGACGCTTACGATTTCGAATGGCAAATCACTCGAAAATAGCGGTACCCGCCGAATGAAAAGTGGCAATAATTCGGTGGAAATCCAATCAGGCCGATGACGGCTAAGTCGACTCGAATCACGCAATTTCCCATCGCCAACAATGCTTAGAGAACTTGTTTGATTTCAATTTCTTCGCAATCTCAGCGCAATCTCAGATTTCGAACGAATCGTAACCATCTTTTTACCAGCAAATAAAGTGAGAACCAGATCTTCCAAAAGTTTCAATTTTCCTGGAAATTTCGAAGGATGTTTCTACACAGTGTCCTTCATTGGGCCAATACGAATCTATCAAGCAAAAAATCGTGAAAATTGAACGATCCATTCTCGAGTTCTGAGTGCATCCATGAATCATATGCTACAACTTTAAAGCTACCTATTATGACTAAACAAGCCCGATCCTCAAGAAAGGAGTTCCCTTTAAACTGCTCCAATTACAGAGGAATCAGTCTCCTTAACATCGCCTACATGAACTTCTCTGCCGTGTTATATTAACGTCCGAAACCGTTTCTCAAGAACCTGATAGGTCCATATCAGTTTCGTTTCAGGTCAGGAAAGTCCACCATCGACAAAATTTACAAACTACGGCAGATCTTGGAAAAAATCCAGGAACTTATAATCGACACAGCCTTTTCATCGATTTCAATGCCGCGGATCTATAGAGACAGCATCTATAGAGAAAAGCTATATAGAGCAATGTCCAGCTCTAGCATCCCTGGCAAACTCGTCCGTTTGTGCACAATGGCGATTGAAAATGCACGCTGCTCCATTAAAGTTGGCAAGGACCTCACCGACACGATTGATGTTGATGAAGAATTAAGGCAAGGCGACTTCTGTTAAAATCATAATTGAAGGAATAGTGCAAAACTCTCACGTCAACACTATAGAGGTACAATCTTTCAAAAGTCCATCCAATTTCTTGCGTTCGCCGACGATATTGACATAATTTGAAGAACAATGCGGGATGACACTGAAGCCTTTGCAAGCATTGATAGGTTTAGCGTTGACAAAACCAAGTAAAGGTATGCTGTCATCAAGAAAGGCCACTCAACACCGACGTCTTGGCCAGAACGTCACCATAGACAGATATAATTTTGATGCAGATAAGGACTTTGTCTGCCTGGGCTCAACTCAGACACAACAATACCAACGCTGAGATCAAAACGAAAGACAACTCTTAAAAAACGCCACTTCTTTGGACTAAGAAGACAATTAGGAACCAAATCACTATCTGGAATAACTAACCCTGTAGAAGACATTCATCATTCCGGTCCTGCTGAATGGTGGAGAGGCACGGACCCGGTTAGCGGCGGATAAGTACGCTTTAGACATATTTGATAGAAAACTTCTTTGGGTGATCTTTGGTCCCGTGTTCATAGACGGAGAATGGATTAGAACAAGATACAACGACTAACTTTACGGGCTGTACAGCGACTTCGATCTAGTCACAAAAGTAAAAAGGCAACGACTTAAGTGGCTAGGTTATTTTGAGCGGGTGGACATCATTGATCCGACCTGACAAGTCTTTGAATCTATCCTCTGACGGACGGACCACGCGGTAAAGGAAGACCACGAAGCCGGTGGCGCAGGCCGCGCAGGCATGTGGAAGAGGATCTCAACCAACTTGCCGTGCGAAACTGGAATCATCTAGCTAGGGCAGGCGCGAACGCAGGGGGTTTTATTAAAAATTAATTAAATATTAAAAACTACTGCCGCCTGCTTGCTTTCTGCGGGCAAAAGACAAATAAAATCGATATGCAGAAGCTAAGCAAATATTACGCTTGCCGCAGATTTCTGCAATACGAACTCGACCTAAGTTCTTAAGAATTGGAATCTAGCAATCTTTGAATACAAGCCAGTCAATGAATGCTAATAGAAATTTGTTCATAAAAGGACCACAATACATAAACAATTTAAATGAAAGCAGGAACCTTCTAACAGTAGGTACCTGCCTACGAATTTTCGTGATAAAATATAATATTTATTACCATTTAAAATTTTTCAAAACCACCCCCCCCCCCCTCGTGTTCGCGCATGAGCTAGGGACAGAGCTGACTGGAGAAAACTTGTTGGTAGCTAACAGTTCTAGATGAGCTTAGGCAAAAACTTGAATTTCTCCTCTTGGGAATCACATTAAAATGATTCAAACTAAATTCGAAATATGATTGTTGGGGAATTTTGCGGTTATTGCTTTTAAATTCTATGTTTTATAGTCTAAGTAAGTATTTGACCAATTTGGGGGTAACACATGATTGGTTTTTCAGATAACATGAATTTTGAGAACTTGAAAGATTCCTCAATACTTATATGTGCCTATGTAGAAATTAATTTAAAAAAAAAACTTACCTTAAAATGTTTGGATGTGATAATCTATTAAGAAGTTGCACTTCTCTCAGCATATTTGGTCGATTTGCACGTAATTGATTCATTTTTAGTACCATTACTTCTCCAGTCGTTCGGTGTGTGACCTGAAATAGATAAAAATAAAAAAAAAAATTTTAATTTAAAAAAAAAAAATTTTATAATTATTAAAATTTTATATTACAAGTCTGAAATTCACAAAATAAATGCTGGTGTGCCCCAGGGCTCCGTTCTGTCTCCGACTCTTTTCCTTATATTCATAAACGATCTTTTATCTGAAACTTCTAATCCATTCAATTGTTTTGCTGACGACAGTACCCTCAGCTTTTCATATTCGTTTTAAGATTCACATCCATGTCCTTCGGATGTGGAATTTGAACGGCAGCGTATGATAAGCTCAATAAATTCTGATCTAGACAGCATTGGGGAATCAAAAATCGTGTAGAATTGAATGCTTCAAAAATTCAATGCTGTCTACTGTCGTTAAAACGAAACCCACCCCCCCATGCCACTATCCATGAGTGGCACTTGCATTGAGGAAACCGAAAAGCTTTCAGTCCTCGGTATGTGTGTCACAAACCACCTTTTATGGAATGACCACATATTCGGCATCGCCTAAAATGCTGCTAAGTGTTTAGGTTTTCTCCGTCGATGCAAGAAATGTTTCTCCCCTTGTGATCTGGCTGTGATCTACAAAGCCTTTATTCATCCAAAACTTGAGTATAACTCCCACATTTGGGCAGGTGCTCCAATAACCCACTTGAGTTTATTGGATAGAATTGAAAAGAGAGCTCTTAAAATGATAGGTGAGAGAGCTATAACGGAAACATTCTGATCTCTTGAGCATCGTCGAAATGCTTCATGTCTTTCGTTATTTTACCGCTATTTCCATAAACAATGCTCTAGTGAAATAGCCAGTTGCATTCCTCCCCTTAAACAGTTCAACCGTAATACTCGCGCTTCTAGGAATGCCCATCAGTTTACCCTTGAGCCCAATTTCGGACGTACTGTTAAGTACATAGATTCTTTCTTTAGTCGCACTACTCGAATGTGGAATGATCTACCCAGCTCAATTTTCCCCTCCCATTGTGATCTACAGAAGTTCTAAACCAATGTGCATCCGTATCTCCTTTTAAGTCCCCTCAAATCTACCTAATCGCTCGTGCTGTGTATATCATCTTAAGGGTAGTCATAACCCCTTTTGCACGCGCTAAATATATAAAAAAAAAAAATAAAAAATAGTACTTGTTTTACATAGAAATTATAATGCAATATGTTCTTTTTGAAAACACAATAAAGAAGTTATAACAATCCTCTTTTAACCTATTTTACCATGAGTTCATTTGATCTAGTTTTCAACAATAAAGTCAACTTTAATTCACTCGAGCAAGTTTAAAAATAAAACGCACAAAAATTCCCAACAGAGATGAAGAGATAATATAATTTTTAGTCTTTTGTGATTTTGAAGTTTTCTACTTAAAAGCACATAACATCAACCAAACAGCAGCCAAGTTGTCGTCTACTCCCTGCGTGCACTTGTTCTGTTGAAATCTAAAAATAAATTTCAATAGAATTATTCATTTTGTATTTTTAAATCTCTCTTGTCAATGAAGGCGTAGAAACATCATTTTTTTTTTGTTTTCCAGAGTCACAAAGCATATCCGTTTCAACCTTCAACAAGGCACGGGATTTATTAAATAATCAAAAAAAAAAAAGAACAAACTTCAACAGAGATGATGGGCGGTCAGAAGTTTATGAAGCGGATACTTTTGCTGTATGTCATGTTACACTACACTTTTCGTGTGGAGTTGACTTTTATCGAGATTGAGGGAAATTCTTTGGATTTTTTTTTCTATTTTAATTTTGGCTCTGGAAAATGTTTTCTGCAAATGCATCGTCGACGTCGCCATAGAGACGCGTCGGCGTCGCCATATAGACGTTTCTAACAATAGGATTTAGTGGTTGTTCTGGTTTTTAAGGCATTGGCAATGAGTGGAGGTTTTTGCAAGGCAATGCAGTTATTGAAAAAAATTGTATATGGTCAGGGACGATATTGTGACCTCGTATTGATTTCACGCCACTTTAAGGCACTTTATTGAAAAATTCATAAAGAGGACATTATGACTATGAGAAAGATTACTTTTGAAGAAATGCAATAAACTCAATTTAAAACAAAAACACACAAACAGCATCTACTGATGCTTGTAAAAACATATTAAAATTAAATCAAAATCAATGTAGAATTGTACATACACACTTTAGGGTGGGGCTTTTCTTTGCAAATGTTCGAATTTCTTTGGGATTTTAACTTTGTATAGGATGAACCATGATCTTCAGGTTAGAAAATTACCCTAAAATCATGTTTGAAAAGGAAAATTAGTCAAAAAACAATAGTTTGATGGAACGAAATATAGGAGGACTGAATTTTGAAAAGCTTGAGCCCCATTATTCCCTGGGAAATCAGCAATTTCGAAAAACGCGGTTTTGATCTATCCCCCTGTTCTGTTTTCCGATCGTTCATAAAATCCTTTCGTTTTCAAACTCAAGATGTGTGGAAATACTTTGCGTTTTCAAAACTTGTGGAACGAGTGAGCTTTCATTTTCGTTCGGATTAAAAATTAAACTGACTTTTGTAATAAATTTGAGTTGTTTAGTCTGATTTGTGAATGTGAAAATAAATAATTAAAGTCCCTATATTTTGTGAATGATAGCAACTTTAAATCCACGGTGCCACTTATATTTCGTTGTTTTTAATATTTTTTTTTTTTTTTTTTCAGATTTCGAAAGAAAAAAAGGTTTGGATATCGGCTAGTACGAAATTGGAATTCAGAAGGCGTTGTTTGAATACATTCGGAAATCAATTTTGTATACGGATTCAATACGAAACCGAAAACAGAACAGGGGTGGATATCTCCGAAACTATCGGTTTGAAGTGAAAAGTTGTCATAATCAAATTTGTTGGAAATAAAATTATCTTTTACTTGTCATCAAAACTTTTATGTGCTTTGACAATATTTTTGAAGTTATGTCGTTTTATTTTTTTTTACTTTTTCACATTTTTCTCATTTCGTAAGAAACTTACGTAAATTGTTCTCTTGTTACAAATTGTAGACCACAAAGTTTAACAAATTTTCATATATTTTTGAAGATGATGCGATATCCCAGTCCACCATTTTGGAAAATGCGAATGAACCTATATCTCCGAAAACCGAAACTATTGATCTTAGAGGAAAAACTATAAGGTTAAGGTTGTAGGCAATTAAACCGTCTTTTGTTTAAACATTCATTTTTGTTCGTTTTATATTTTGTTGTATGCAAATACACATTTTTGACATTTTCTCGGAGAATTTGTCGCTCGAAAGGGATGGAACTCGAATTCGCCACAGTGGCTGGTTTTTCTTTTCGCAATTTGTTCTCTAGATTTTAATCATTTAAGATTTTATTACGCTTGGGTTATTGTTTGGCAATTTCTTCATTTCGCATAATTTACATCGACATTTTGTGTTTCGCATTTCATTATTTCGCATTATTGGACTTCGCAAATTGCTTGGTTAATTATTAGTTATTCGCTTTCTATTATTTCGTATTTTATTGTTTTGCATAATAATATTTCGCTTTAAATTCCTTACATTTAGATGTTCTTATTAATTGAGAAATAAAGTAATGCCAAATAATAAAACGGAAATTGCGAAACAATTAAAAGGGGTTTTTGATACCCTTCAAATTTTAAATTAAACACAGTGCGAGCGTTAGGAAAACAGGGAAGGTTTAAAGAGGAGATACCGTTATTATTTAAATCCCTTGAGATTAATGCTTCAATTCAGCTACAATATCAAGTCTCCCGCAATTTCTTGTTTGTTATCAGCAAATTCATTATGGCACTAAAAATAGAAAAGGTAATAAAACAGTTCCCTTGCATACTTGGTTGCATTGGGGTATTTGATTTCGGTTAAAAATCAAAGTAAAAAAAAAAAAAATGATTCATATTTGTCGTCAAGTTATTGAATTTGGTAACTGTTGATACAATTGATTAATACAGAAGCAGATCCTGGCTATGTTCCGAAATATATCTTTAAGGGTGGAAACACAAGAAGCATATATTTTTCGGAGAAAAGTGTAATGCAGTATAAGCATAACTTTAAATTGCCCCCTATAATATCAAATTGCCCCCCTGTGGGGCGTGGGCCCCACGTTGGGAAACACTGCTGTAGATGATCCTTACCCATTCTACCCTAGAACATAGTCATTTGTTTTCATTTTTAAACTTAAATATATGCAGTTGAGAATATAAAGGGTTGGCCATTTAGTTGTTTCTTTTTAAATCATAGGTTATTTTGACACTGACAGCTGTTTCGCGCTCGAAATCTTGACATAAAGTCAGTATCATACCTCCGCGGAACGAAAACAGTCGCTTTACGCTGGAACAACTTTGGGAAATATTGAAAACTTATTGCTAAAGTGAGTGCTGTGTGCCCAACAGTGCGTTTTTTTAAAGAAATTTTGGTTGAAACGAGGCACCCACCGCGCGCCTGCAATGCTAACAAAATTGGTGCATCTGGGTAGCAGAGAACCCTCACTTGATTGATCAGAAGCCAATGCATCCGCTTCATTGTACCATTTTTCTTCGAAAATGAGGCCGGGAACAACAGTTCGGTCAACAGTAGGCATTACAGAGCCATGTTGACCGACTTTTTGTTTACTGAAATTGAAGACATGGATTTCGACGACCTCTGGGTTAGGCAGGATGGCATATTGGGAAGGTTTTTGCCAAAAGAAATAGAATAAAAGAAATTAAGCTTTAGGGTGTTTTGAGCAAATTTTTTTTTTGATACAGGTACCCTTATATCTCGTCATTGGCTTGGTTGATTTTGTGATAGTTTTGGAATTCTGTACTTCTAAGTAACATTTGTTTTTTTTTTTTTTTAAATAAACTCAACAACTTTTTTTTAGTTTCAAAGAAAATCAAAAATTGCTTTTTGAACTTGTTTTTATTATTTTTTTTATTAACGATACAAAAAATATGGATAAAACTATGAGCACACTACAGAAGCAAGTTCGTGCGACCCATTTCTGAATTTTATTTTTGGATCAGCTCCAAATGAAAAAAAAACAATAATTATTATTTCAGATTTTTATAGTAATCCGTTCTTGTTTTAAGGTATTAATCAGTGTTCAATTTGATTTGATTTTTTTTTTTGGCGTAAATGCGGAAGAAGCAGCAACATTATATATTTGAAAGCCCATCTGAACATATATAATATATATACACAATTAAAAATAAAGGTTACAACGACCATCCTAATATAATTCGAAAGGCATTCTTTTTTTGTTTGGAGGTTTTGCATAAAATAAGATAGGATTCTCCCACTGAAGGTTGGTTGGAAATCGAACAACTTATGCAATTTTCTTTAATTTCAATTGATTTATTACAGTGATCTACTACAGATTTCCAAAATCTGTTAGGTATGCTTAGTTTAAGTAGTTTAAGCTCAGGCTAGAACAGAACCAGCTATACATAACAATTGGGCGCAAGTTATTTCCATCTCGTGATATTTTTTCTTTTTTTTTTTTTTTTTTTTTTAATACAAAACTTCCCTTTCTCAAGCTCTCAAGTAAACAAATTTAAAATTAAAATACTCGTATTGCGTTTGCCTATAAGAAATCAAACACGGCGGTAAATATTCTTGATATGTCTTCTCTTTGAGTTTATAAACTATAATATTCAATAAAAAAATAAGACTATTTGTCGCTGAAATTTTTGTTTTCAATAGGTACCATAACACACCACTTACATCACACAAGGTTGGACGACATAACACAAAAATGAGGCGCCTATCCAATTAAGAATATTTGCAGCAAACATGGACTTATTGTCATACCATTTAGCGCATAGCGTTAAAGTAAATTGTATTTCCCATATACCTACGAGAGCAAATTAACTTTAAGTTGAAAATATGATATGGAATATGTATGTACCATTGTACCTACATACAGGGTGTTCAGTAAATAATGGATAACCTTGCAACCGGTTATAGCTGGCCTTAAGGCCTTTCAGAAAAAAAATATAAAAAAAAATATTTTCCTTGTAGTTTTTCGGTTATGATGTTTTTCAAAAAAATAAAAAAGTACGACATGCCTCAAATACTTGAACGTAACGGTTGAATGATTATTATTGTTTTTTTATTTTTATAATATTCTTGAATAATTGTACTAATAGATGTTATACCAAATTTAACACTTGCTGTTGCAGTTTTTTTATAATATTTTTTTTTTTATTTATTTTTTGATACAAAAATCAGTTTTTTTTTATTTTCACAAAAGTTTGACTATCTCTAAAATAAAAAAAAATGTATGCAAGCATAAGTGGCCAACTATTTTAAAAAGTTGTCTGTTTAATGTATTTTCTAAAATGGTACAAAACATGCGTGTATCTTTCAAAATAAGCCATCAAATTTGACATTAATCTACTAAAGGAGCTTTTCTCAAATGTAAAAAAGATACAGTGAATAGCCAATTTTAATTAGTTTCTTAAAAGTAAAAAATAGGTGGAATGGTAAAAAGTATGACGCTTGGTGTAAGTCGACCCTAGTTTGAGTCTGTGCGTACCACGGCACCTTCGCTTGTGTTCATGAGGGGTAGGTATACCTGTAAGAAAAATTGCACTAAAAATGAAATGAGAAAAAAAAATGATAAATAAAACAAACAGTAACACAATTAGGTATGCACATATTTATTTATTATCATTAAAATTAAACCACAATAATTGTAGTCCATTGACCCTGATACATGCTCTGCATATCTTAACAGAAGATCTCTACACGCTATCAGTACTGCTTATTGCAAGCATTTGTAACATTACATATTTCATTAAAGAAAACGCGCATATTGGCGGTCTAAAAAATAAATATATAAATCGGGTGGCACAACGGCTCATGAAGGAGGATTCGTCAATTTCTCGCAAGAGGCAGTAGCCCTGAAAAAAAAACTTTTTAGTTTTTAGATGGACGAGGCTGGGAAGCGATCCCAGGCCTCCAGCGTGACAGTCGAACGCACTAACCATTACGCTACGGGCTACTACATATTGGCGGTCATTAATTTTAAAAACAGCTTCCTGAACATTGCGAAGTAGTTCCGCAATGGATACTATTGGTTTATTGTAGACCATTTCCTTGGCATCTTTTTGAAGACCAGAAATCCTGTTCTCATTTCGCTTTTAGTGCAATTCTCCTTACAGGTATATTCCTCGTGAACACAAGCAAAAGGTCGTGGTACGCACAGACTCAATCTAGGGTCGACTTACACCAAGCGTCATACTTTTTACCATTCCACCTATTTTTTACTTTTAAGAAACTAATTAATATTGGCTATTCACTGTATCTTTTTAACATTTGAGAAAAGCTCCTTTAGTAGATTAATATCTAATTTGATGGCTTATTTTGAAAGATACACGCATGTTTTGTACCTTCTTAGAAAATACATTAAACAGACAACTTTTTAAAATAGTTGGCCACTTATGCTTGCATACATTTTTTTTTATTTTAGAGATAGTCAAACTTGTGAAAACAAAAAAAACTGATTTTTGTATAAAAAATAAATAAAAAAAATATTATAAAAAAACTGCAACAGCAAGTGTTAAATTTGGTATAACATCTATTAGTACAATTATTCAAGAATATTATAAAAATAAAAAAATAATAATAATCATTCAACCGTTACGTTCAAGTATTTGAGGCATGTCGTACTTTTTTATTTTTTTGAAAAACATCATAACTTAAAAACTACGAGGAAAATATTTTTTTATATTTTTTTTTCTGAAAGGTCTTAAGGCCAGCTATAACCGGTTGCAAGGTTATCCATTATTTACTGGACACCCTGTATATGTAATTGGATTTAAGCAAATGTTTTCTTTTTTATATGTTTTAGCTTAACAGTGTCCACTTAATGAAAGGAAATCAGAAAAAGTTAAGTATTTTTCTTAATTTGTATATTTGAATCAAATATCCAATTAACATCAGGAATACCGGGTAGCCCTGAATGTCCAGTCCAACATATCAAATTTTAATAGTTTATATTCTTTTTTAAGTTTATGTTTGTTTTTCCTTTGCTAAAACAAGAAGGAACACACATTTGGTATGTTTATTGATTTGTTAATTAGTTTTTATAAGTCGATAGTCATTAATTTTTCATTCGTTTAGGTTAGAATATCGAAGGTTTCCAACGGTTTATAGGAAAATAGAGTTTTAACGCAAAATTCCATTGAATCTTGGATTAGGAAAAAATATAAATAAAACTCGATACAACAGGGTAGGCACCAAGTTGGCTGCAATAAGCTTGTTACTTGAAGTCCTGGTCTACACGCGACTGTAGCGCCGCTTAAGTACCTACCCAAGTATATAAAAAGAAACTAAATGTACAGGTAAAATCAACCAGTAGCGAAATCTATACGAATGCTTGCATGCTGTTAACCAGCGAATTATAACATGCACAGACATCTTTCATTCCAAAACAGCTATGAAGATACAAGTATCTCAGCGCGCAGACCGGCCGCCGACATCACTTCAAGACGATTTATGATCAGTAAAATTGTTACCTATCGTTTAGAAGTGTTATTTTACCAATAACTGCGTCTATCAGTTTTTTGTTCGACTCTGACGTGCGATATAATTAAATTTGCCGATTAGCACAAGCTTGTTCAAAGTGGTGAATTGGTCTTCGCGCTGAGGTGCTATGATTTGAACTACATCCTTCTTAAACTAAAAAAAAAAATACAAAAATTATGGCTTCACTAATGCTATGAATGTTGAAATTAAAATGTTGTCAGGTAAACTTGATTTAGTAGTTAGTTTAGTTATTTTTCTGTTGATATTGCAATCGTACCTATCTATATTGGACTTGTAAAGCGATTACTTTTCATGTTTTGTGGTCATGGATTTTATTTTATTTTTGTTGCATACGTATACGTATTTTGCATATCAGCTAGCACATGTTCAGTTTTTGGGTTTTAATGTTGGCAATGGGGGTAATTCGGTAAGTTAATTACTGGGTCAGTGAAATTATAAACTAAGAAGGAATGATTTTTCGTACAAGAGGCAAATTAAATTACTGAGGATATTTTACTCGTAATTTTATTATTTTTCAAGTTTTACAACAAAAAAAAAAATATGATTTTGACAGAGTAGATACGGTATTAAGCTTAAGAGTCTTATTTTTTGAAATAAGATTTTGCTTGTAAATGGATGGTTCAAATTTTGTAATTGCTATAAACGCACTTCTTGGAAAAATTCCAAGATTCTGTCTAGTTTGGGCAAGGCGCTATTAAGTTTTCAGTAGGGAAAACCTGGACGAGGAAAACTTGTCAAATACTTGGCAAGCCCTTGCTGGAATTCAGCACCAAAAATGTATACAAAAGAAACTTTTCCAACACTCGTGAGGGCCTCCTTAGCAAAAAATTGTTGGACATGTTTTGGTACCCCATCAGGAATGTCTCTTTGTACACCAAAAGCAAACATTTTATAAGCACAATGCAATTTCAGTATCATACGACACTTTTGTCTCTCTTTCCTTTGTCATCTTTTTCATATCACACTTTTTTCTATGGGTGTGAGACATCTGTATATCGCTCATTAAAAAGAACTACGTCATAACTCAAAAAACATCAATTTTTACCTAATGATACAGTTCAAACTCATTTTCTATAAAAAATTGATGGCTATACAGCATCATTTGTCGTTATATACACTGTCACTTTTAAATATTTTTTAATATTTTTTTGTCTATCAATCTGTCTGTATCTATACAAAATTTGCAGATTTCACTCATAGAGTAAGAATGGGAGCATTGAAAATAACTTGCATTTGCTAGATAAAACAAAAACATAGCTAATTGTTTGCACTTTAACAAAATTCCATTAATTAAAATTAAGTTGAAGCAAGATATGTTATATAGAACTCCTTATTTAACATAAATACGCAATAAAAATAAATAATTCCATATGTTTTTGAATTTTGAAATTCTTGTAAGGAGGTGATGTTGACAACATATCGTGATGCAATAAGGTACATTATAATTATTTTAATTTGGTAAGCTTTTCATTTGTGAAAGCTATAAAAATAGTTGTAGGTAACTGATGACTGAACACAAGACTGTTACTTCAATCAATCAAAAGTGCTTAACTTTGTGTCATACCATAAATTTCTTGCAACAACTAAGACGTTATATTATAGAGCTCTTCACCGTTTTCGTATCTTTTTTTTTTTGACAGTGATATTTGATATACAAGCTTCATCCACAGCTACCTACACCATTAGGCTTAACCATTTCCCAATGTGCTTGAAAGGTTGAAGTTCCAAGCGAATAAGGTACCTCTTCTTTTATTTACTAATTTTTTGGCAAATTTCATCTTGCCTGAATCTGCTATTCTACTTTGACTGACTAATGACTTTTTCTGACTTAACTGACTGCCTTACCTACCTGTAGCAAAAAGTTGAAATTTTCTCAATTTTATACTGCACCGAATTTTGTTTGACAATTAACATCTGCAAGTAACACTGGAACTTTTTCTTGTTTGTTATCGTCATTTAATCTTTTTTTCTGTGCGCCAAACCAATTTTGCAGTCGGATAAAAGCACATTTTTTATTTCATCTTCATATGGCTATGAACGGGGTGGACTGCATAATGTTTTCTTCCTTTAAACTTCGTCAATTGTACTAGCAATCTACAACTAAATACAAGTGAACATACTGCTATTGAAAGAATAGATAAGAATAGTTTTTGTTGTTTGTTTCAGAACGTTTGGAGCTTTCAATATACAGCTATATTTGATTAACAAAAGCGCTTAATAATTGCTGACAAGAGAAATAGAAGTTTGAAATCCTTCAGTAAAATATAAAGTAAGGAACAATTTTATCATTTATCTGTCCGATTGAGTGTCACAACAACTTGTCTTTAATAACCATAATTCAAAAAGTATTAAATTTGAATTTTGTATTAGATTTCCAAATCACTAGTTTATGTAAAGAATATGCCAACCAACGAATTTAAATTAATAATTTCTGAATAATTAAGTAAATTAGGTAGGTGAAAAAAAAAACATGAACTAAAATTGTTTTAAATTTTTTCGAAGTTTTCAAGAATTTGTAGATAGTTTTTTTTTTTTGTGTAAATCTTGAGGGCAGTATTTTTAAACCTAATCTGGAAGATCCGTTTAGAATTTTGTAAGTTACGAATTTATTTTATATTGATTTGATTTGCTCTTGTTAAATTAATCAACAAATTTTTTTTTAATATTATCTTATACCTAATTGTAGGAGGTTTAAGTCAATAAGTCAATATGTGTGTGGGTTTTGTTTTACAAATTTTTAAAATTTTGTATCAACTTTTCAATTTTATGCGCCAAAAATGGAAACGACTATTTACTCAATCACATTTTTAGAATGAATTTGTACAACATTTTCCGATTAAGTTTGCATACAATCATAAGTTTGCATACAAATACAGTCATCCCTGCTTTAATTTTTCACCTCATTCATAAAGATCTGATGTATTTTGTTTGGGACAAACCATCTTCAGAATTAGGTTTAAGCACAGCCACATTTGTTGGCTCTCATCTTCTTGTGACTATAAGCGGCCTCTTCTGTAAAGTACTTCTATTTTTAGAGTGGTACGAGCTACGAAATAGATTATTTCATTGAAATCCAAGCAAAAATAAGATTAGGAACGATTGTACCTGTGCGATGCGGTATCACAAAATGCTCATCTTTTTTAATAATAATTCAAAAAGTAATAAATTTAAAATTGTCTATTATATCTACAAATATTTAACCCTTTACTATATGTAGACAATATGCTACCAAGAATCTTAAATTTCAACTTTTGTACCACATCAAATTTCCGTATAAAGTTTTGAATAATTGAGTCAATTAGGGAGGTACAAAAACATTAACTCAAATTGATTTTAATTTTTTTTTTGTTTCAAAGTTTTCATGGAATTGTAGATTGTTTTTTGATTTTTTTTTTTTTTCAATTAATCTTTTATATCTTGCTTAATGAAGTATTTTAAAATCTTAAAATCGGAGACTAGTTGGTTGCAGGACCTCAAAGGCGCCCGACGAACATATTTATGTTAGGTGCCAGTTATAGCTATCATTGAAAACCATCATTGAAAAAGTTAATTGTTGATTTTGAGACCCTTCGAAAGCTTAATCATTGAATATTTTAAGGCGGAAAGGTAGCTTACGACTTCAAAATTATTTCTCCTCAAAAAAAAAATTCATTTTAAGCCATATCTTCCCCATAACGTAACTTTTAATTATTTCAATGATCATTAATAAGGTAGTTCATCATTGAAAAATTAAGTCATTTTATGACAAAAGTTGTGTCAAATTGAATTTCGTTTTACCTAGAAATAATTATTAAGTCAATTAGCTTTACTTTGGCATCACAATAATCATTTGTTTTAACTTCTAAATCTCTCAAAATTGAAAATTAATATTTTCAATGATCGTTTCCAATGATAGCTATAACTGGGCCCTTAGCCAGGGCTGAGCGCTAATATTTATAAAATTTAGTTGACAAACTCATCGTTCGCTTTCATAAAAAAGTTAATTCCAGAAAATTGGAAACCCTAAAAATTTTCGTTTAGGAGCAGGAGTGTTTTTTCTGATTTTACCATCATAGCAGCGTTAATATATGCATATTTTGTATGTATAATTTATAATAAAAATAGAAAACATAATTGAACAATTTCTCATCACTTTTGTTTAAGCAAGTAACCAAAGATATTTATTTTTTCAAGTAATTTTTTTTTTGTAGAAAAGCTATTTTTTTTTTTTTTTGTAAAAAAGTTATTTTTTTTTTTTTTGTAAAAAAGTTATTTTTTTTTTTTTTTGTAAAAACGTTATTTTTTTTTTGTAAAAAAGTTAATTTTTTTTTTTTTTTTTTTTGTGAAAAAGTTATTTTAAATTTATTATTATATACAAATAAATAGGTTCAAAACTTTTGTAAATTCTACTGTGGTAAATTTTGCATGTATCCCTTTATCCTCCGTTCTTTTCTACCAACCAACTTCTGTAAACACGCACTGTGACTGTAGACAACACAACATATCAACCCAAAATTCGATACTCTGCTGTAGTTGTGCTTTGTGCACTGCAGTGTGCACCTGCCAATAAAAGACCTACAAACATGTAGCTCATTATTTATGTCATCGTTTATTGATCATTTTTTCATTTTCTTCTTACTTCTTTGGTAGCACAAGCAAATTGCACAAGCACGAAACATCGCCCAACCAACAATTCGATATGCGGCGATGTTCATCGCTTACAAAGATATGTTCATTTTAATTTTGTAGGTAGCCCCTAATACGCTCAAGTTCATTTTTATTTGTATTCATTTGTACTTTATTCATTTTGGTAACACCATAATTTGTGCAAAACGAGCCTATAAACATTTTCAATGTTAAAAAAGGTATGGTTAATATTTTGGTAAAAAAAAATCTGACCAATAACGGTTATAAATGGTAACTGTCATATAACCCATTTTTTGATTTTCATATTTTTCGTTAGTGTGTTCACCGATTTCAACCATTTTTTTTTCTACTGGAGGCCTAGTTTAAACAATTTTGCATATAAAATTTTTCAAAAAAATTTGTTTTGGATTTTTAAAAAAATATTGAAATTTTTTTTTTGAACATTCAGTATCTCGAAAGCGGGTCGATGAGTGTGATCCAGTCTTGCAGTTTATTTTATCTTCCTCTTCATTTAACCGGCATGATCTGGAGGGGGACCACAACTCACCCTCTCAACTGCTTCACATAAGGTTCCACTTGTGGGGTTCGCCGGGTTGACCTCAAAAAACGTCGACAGGCCTCTCGGTCTTGGATTGTTCCATGTCTGAGGCCAACTTAATGCAGGTGTCGTTGCATTTGTTTCATCCAGGAGTTTTTGCGGCTGCCTTTCTTCCGCGATAGTGTTGGAACGTCTTGTGCTATTGCCTTTTGAACTGGGTTCTCATGGCATCTTCTTTGTACATGACCCAGTACCAGCTAAGTTGGTCATGCTGTATTTTGTCCAAGATGGTATTTTTGACGTGTAGGTCCCCTTGGATTCTCTTGCTTCTTATTCGATCGCGCTTTGTCACTCCTGCTGTCATGCGAAGCATTTTCATTTCAGCTGCCGTCAGTTTACTCTCATATTTCTTGTACATTGTCCAACACTGTGAACCGTATGTAAGCGCTGGACAAACAACTGCCGTATAGAGCTTTCCTTTCAGATTAGGGAGAATTTTTCTACCACAGAAGATGGCAGAGTTTTCCCGCCACTTCATCCACCCTACGCTTACGCGATGTTTGATGTCGTAATCACAAGATCCTTCGCTATTGATCATTTATCGTTCAGTTTATTTTATAAAAATGGGCACTACTGGATCGCAAAAACTTGCTCGCATAGCTAACAACTTGAATGTAGCTTAAAATTTACAATGTGCATATATAGCGGTTCTATAACATTATGATATCATTTAAAAAGTTTTAAAAACAATTTAAAATATAAATTATTACTATAAATTAATATAATTTTTTTTCATAGCTAAAACGGATAGAGCTAAAAAAATTATGCCATCTGATTTGTTTGATAAATATTAACTTATGAAAAAAAAAAATTCAAAAATCGTTAGAGCGGTTTTTTTTTAAATAATTTATTATATATAAAAATTCTTGAAAATTTAAAAAAATTAAATTTGGTATGCCAACTTTTAGTATTTGATAAATTACAATTTTTCACAAAATTTGAAAAAATATCATCAACCCATTTTCAAGATATTTAATTTTCAAAAAAAAATTCAATATTTTTTTAAAAATCCAAAAATTATTTTTTTATATTCAAAATTGTTTAAACTGTAAAGGACCTCTTACACAAACAATTTGGTTCAAATCGGTGTAGCCGTTAACGAGAAATTTGAAAACCAACAACTCGGTTCTATGACAGGTACCGTTAAAAACCGTTATACAATTTTTTTTTTCTACTAAAATATTAATTGTCGTATTTATAGTAGCTCGTATTTTTTTTTTTTTTTTTTTCAAAATCGTTAGAGCCGTTTTTGAAATAAATCAATTTTTGAATATTGGTTGTATGGCAGGTACCGTTATTTTTTGAGGTAAAACAAAAATTTGAATTTCCCCTCTGGGGAATCCCATAAGAACCTTAAGTCCCAGGTTTGAAGAAAAATCGCTTCAGCCGTTCAGGCTGCAGGTCGAGGTACATACAGACAGACGGAAAGACGGACAGACAGACAGACAGAATTGCGAGACCCACTTTTTTCGCGTTGTCTATCATCGTAATATTTGGGAAAATTATCTCGAATTTTTTTTTTTTGCACGAATCCTAAACTTGCCCTATACTACGTACATATATCGCAAGTAAAAAAAAATCAAACTTAAAAAAATTGATATTTTGATATTGATCGATTAGGTCGTGTTCATCATGTTAACTTTTTTCGTGAAAGAAAATTTAATTTCCAACAAAAAGTCGTTAAAGTTCAATTCTCAAATTCTGCTTAGTTTTCGAGTAGGTCATTGCCAAAACTATAGAAAATTGACCAGTGGGACCACCATCTCTTATAAATGCTTGATGAATTTGGGAGAAGTTTGTGTTTAGGGAATCTTAGGTTTCACACAAATATTTTCAATAATAAAAACCCTAGAATGGAATTGTACTTTACTTAAAGGTGTATTCACTACCCTTTACTACATCAGATTCGATCTTTTAATATTTTTAAATTTTAAAACTTAAATAAATAAATTTATTCAATTCGTTTGAAATATTTACTCGGAATAATAGAGAAAATAACAACAACTCAAACATCAATCAAATTGATATACAATTTGTCAAACTATCAGCCACGTTTATACATTCTTAGAAAACACAAAATGTCCAAATGAGAACTTATTTCGCAATTGATACTTATCGCCTTTAAAAAAAAACACTATTTCACTATTACTAATAAATTTACAACAATTTATGGTCATTAATTATCGTGTTGTCTACAAGAATCTCCTATAACATGGCTACATGAACAAATTTACTGTCGTGCAGATATAATTTTCCGCTCAAGTGATATTTTCATTCAGTAAAACAAAAAAAAAAAAAAAAAAAAAAATGCAGTCGGTAGGTACATGTTGGCGTTGGCGGCGTCTACAACAAGCTTTTATCGTCCGTTAGTGGTGGCGTCGTCGTCGTTGTCGCTGTCGCGCTCAATTCTTTTGAATTCCATTGCACATTGTAATTTATTTTTTTATACCAAGCAAGAATGAAGGTATGGTATACGTACACAATTATATCTTCCCATTCACAAAAGTTGGTAACATTAGTCAACATGCTTTTTGGCCGAACGTATTTCTTACACAAAATTGAAATGTTAAACAAATGATATTTCTAAATGCACAGTCCGATTCTTTGGTTAAATACCATCTCAATACATAATTTGAACTAAAT
This sequence comes from Melangyna quadrimaculata, assembly GCA_949320155.1. Taxonomy (NCBI): domain Eukaryota; kingdom Metazoa; phylum Arthropoda; class Insecta; order Diptera; family Syrphidae; genus Melangyna; species Melangyna quadrimaculata. Next base: position 455,674,863 of record OX439483.1, on the reverse strand, counting down.
CATTAAAACTATTGGGGCACTCAGAACCTCTTATGGTGACTTGGTGACGACTCTGGATAACACCTTAAACTTGGAATGTAAAATATTATCTATACGTCATTTCCAAGAACAAAGAAATATAAAAAGTGGGAGTGACAGTGGGCGGGTTTTTCTAAAACCAATTTTTATTTTGTCTCCTTTATAAGAACAAACTCTGAAAATGTCCCCCAAATCGTTTGACACATGTTTTCGAGAAACCAAGAAATAATAAAAGTGGGTGTGGCGGAGAGCGTTTTTTACTTAAACTAATTTCTAAGTTCATGTCGCGTCTATGGACACAAATCCTGGAAACTGCGCCCAAATCGTTAGAGTCGTTTTCGAGAAAAGTTACAGTTGGCAGATTTTACCGAAACCAATTTTTAAATTTCAGGCTTATACATTCTTTTCGGGGCACCTTGTATAAACAAGAATTGCTACTTTAATACTACATCAAATCACAAGAACCGTACTGTTTAAAAAAAATTTCATTTTGGGCAATTTAATCAACCTGTGTTCGCTAATAATTATATTATAGCAACAAATCAACAATGGTGTAGGCTCTTTTTCCATTGTAGCAACATGTTGCAGAAGTGTAGGTTTACGTTCGGCTAAACTCTACATTTTTCTCGGGAAGAGAAGCACTGAATGGCAACGTCATAGCTTATGCATGTGCGGGGGTTGGGTGGAATAAATCCAGAATTGTGACGATAGTTATTAAAGGGTGTAGGAGGTTTGTTGTGTTGAGAGCCAGTGGAATTGACATAAATGTTTACATCTAAAAAAAAAAACAACAAAAACATTTTTGTTTTAAATAAAATACTAGACTTGTAGTTAGAGAGGGTGCAGCAGCAGCAGCAGCTATAGTGTGGGAAAATATGTTCCAGTTTCATAAAGCATACCAGGTACTTTAGGACAATGAGCTGTTTTATTTTGTATAGCGCAATACACATCGTTTTGTAAGGTTTGCACGAGACTTAAAGCAAATGTTTCCCTACATAGTTTCTCCATTATATGCGTTTGACCGTGATTTTAATTTTTTTTTGTCTTCAACATGAGGCGTGAGATACAAAAATATATAAGAAACAAGTTATGCGCCGCAAGTTCATTAACATTTATAAATATATTACTTGTAGAACCGTGAGATTGGTATGTACGATTAGTATAGGTATTTTGATTTTCTGTATACCGATAAGGTGATGATATTATGTCTGTTAACTCCACAATTTTAAATTAATTATAAATTTTTTGTTAATTACCATTTTAAGTCAAAATCATTAGGTTATCAAATTGTATAGTTAAAGATATGTAGGTTTGGCTCGCTTATTCGGACACTTGGGTGAACGCTTAACTAATTTGAAACTTTAGGTAGCAAATTAAGAGAACACCATTTAATTCTATTCGATTTTTAATAATTTTTGAAGAGCTGTATCTCTGTGAAAAATCGTTCATAATTCTAAAGCTTTATTATTCTTTTTAAAAAAAAAATTAAAGGAAAAATTGAGTGCATAGGCCTCAGAGGTAGCTGGTCTAGGTTCGATTACAATTGAGTTTAAAAATAAAAATTGAACATAAAGACTAAGCACCACTGAAAGGAATCTGATGATTGGTGTGGCAGCCATGAAATTGCAATAATTCCAGCCAAATACAATGGTGGTAGCCCACTCAAGTGGTTGTTGAACATTCAAACATTCATCCTTAAAGGAAATTAGTTATTTATTTAAAGATACCGATATGGCGCAACCATAAAAAATAGCACATGACACAAATTTTCTTTTTTTATTTTACATTTAGATTTAGATTAGATTTAGATTTATTGGTTCCTAACATATTGGTAATATATTTTACAATTTATAAATCAATTTGAGCATGGCTTTGCCGTCTGCCGATTGACAATTTAGGTTATTAAATATACTTTTGTTTTAACATATAAACGTTAATATAGAAACATTTCAACTAAAAATTTAGGTTGCTCATTTTTAAAAATTGACATTAATGATCCTTTCTGTTCCGTTCTGAAACATTCATTTCATTCAAGATATACTTAATGTCTTCTTCATTAATACAGTCCCTTCCCAGGTAATACCGCCTAGTTTCTCTCAGGGTTGGGCATTTGCCCAGAAAATGTATAACGTCTTCTCTCTCTCCAAGGTTACAGATGCTGCACGTAATTGGTAAGTCATTGCGGTGCGGTACGTAATTAAGCTGTAACATTTCAACTCGAAGCATTAGCATCATCGATATTTGTTGTATACTGTTTTCATCACGAAAATAGTTTGTTTCCTGTAGGTTATGCTCTAAAACACTATACGTTCCTCTGTGTACAGAGCTGGATGCCTCCTCCAGAAACCGCTGTCTGCACTTCAAATCCACCTTTGTGATCAGCTCATAAAGTGTTGTGTTCCAGAGTTGATGATGTTCCACTTCTAGGTTCAGTGACATTCCACACATAGCAGCCAGCTCCAACCAATCCGCATACCAGCCAGTCGTACTCCTTATGGAATTTAGTGCAGCTTGTTTTGGCAGTCTTTCGTTTGACATGTTCATTACTTTCAATATGTAATCCACTTGGCGCTTGAGCGTCTTAATGAAGAGCGGTGGCAGGCCTGTCTCCAGCATAATTGCATAATTTGGTGTGCACGCCCGGAAGAGGAAATATCCGTTTTAAGTAGTATCTTAACAATTTATCCACTGTATCGTACTGTTTTGCACCCCAAACTTGTGCTGCGTACAACAAAACCGACTCCGCTACATCTTCAAACACCTGATACTTGCTGCTATGTGTAATGTGCTTATTTGCAAAGCATTGTTTCCAGGTTGTACTTACAGCAGTTTTGGCATTTGCTAATTTCACTTAAGGTGTCTTTCCATATTAAGGTTTGGTGTGAAAATAACCCCAAGATATTTGTACTCTTTGACCACTTCTATTAGCTGCCCTTTAAATGTCCATCGCTCATTCATACTAGTTCTTCCAGCATTTTTTTTGAAAACCATAGCTTTGGACTTATCGAGATTTACCGTAAGGTTCAACAAGGCGCAGTAGTCTTCAAGTCGGTTTATCATTCTTTGAAGTGTATCAGGAGTATTTGCCAGCAGAACAATGTCATCCGCAAAAAGGAGGGCTTTAATATATTGGTTGCCAAATTCCACTCCTCGTGGTAAGTAATCTGTGATATCGTCAATGAATAGGTCGAACAGCAAAGGACTCAAAGAGCATCCTTGTCTCACCCCAAATTTCGTCTCAAAAGCTTCAGAAGTCTATTTTTTTATGTATAACATCTTAACTCAAATTATGAGGCATTTTTGTTGTGCAATTTTGAGAAAAATGGCGACTTCCGTAAGAGACTCTATCCGGCTGGGCGTAGAAAGGTGTTCAAATTTAAAAATTGCACAATGTTAATGTAGATACATGTTTATGTTTATTCATTTCGTTGATTTTATTCGTTTTAACTAATGGGTTTACAAGCTTAAAATTTTTAGGAATGATGATTTATTATTGATTTAAATTTTTGTTTTTAAACAATTTTAACTTTTACCTAATCGTCATGCAGAATTAGTTTCAGTGTAAGAATGCGCCCAGTTATATTGACTCATTACTCTTGGGAGGGTTTATCGATTAATTTGTTTGTTACACTACGTCATAATTTTTTTTTTTTTTAAATAAATCGGGAAAAATGAAACAAAACGGTCTGCTTTGATTTTTGCCAACCATCATCCAACGTTTTCCTGTTTACAAAAATATTTTTAAATCGATTTGACGGTGACATCAAAAGTACAATAATTGTTATCATAATCAATTACTGTTAACCACATAACAGAAAGCGCTCGATATGACAGGGTTTTGATTGCCTAAAGTATTTTTTAAAATTTGTTTAAAATTAAAAAAAAAAACAATGTTTTACCGTCCCACGAAACTTGAAAAATACTCGCGCAGAAAAACAATCTAGTTTTCGACAAGGCACTAGAGAGTTTTACATAAATTCTTGAAAGGCACTTGCAAGATTTAGCAAAGGCTAGAACACGGGCCTTGACGATTATGAACCTTTTTGCCTCGCCAGGCAAAAAAAAGCTGGCTTGTGTGGGACTTGATCACGCAATCTTCTGAATGTCCGTCCAATGCGCTACCCATAGTGTTCTAAATCGATATACAAATTTCAATGTCTATTGTGAACAAGTTTCATTCCATATTACATAACAAATACATACAGAATAGAACCGGATTTTATGTACTTGCTTTTTAGGTAGAACAACTTTAAACAGGTTCTTCCTGATTGAACAATTCGATACAGATGTCTCACAGTCATAGTAAAGTGTGATGCGAAAAGGAAGACAAAAGAAAGAGAGAACAAATTGTCGTTTCATGCTGAAATTGCATGGTTCTTATAAAATTTGTGTTTCTGGTGTACAGGAGCGTTTCCTGATAGGGTCCCGAAACGTGTCAAACCACTTTTTACTAGAGATTGCCTCACGACTGTTTGAAAAGTTTTCCTCGTCTAAATTTTTTGTACAGAAATCCAGCAAGGGCCTGTTAAGTATCTGACAAGTTTTCCTTGTCTATATTCACCCTACTGAAAACTTAGAAAACTTACCCACAATAGAAAGAAACTTGGCTTTTTTCCAGCCGGGTATGTACAAACAGTGAAACTTGCATTAGCCTGACAGCAACGGTGACAGCACTTTTGTCTATTTAAGTGAGTTGCCCGTTCAAGGTAAGAAATTAAGGAACTTTATGCTTGTTCATTAACTCTGATCTTCTTTCTATTTTATTCCAAAATTTGAAATACTTGACTAAAATAGACAGAAATTCAGCCTGTGTGTCCGTTTTGAATACAAAAAAAGATATTAAAAAGCATTGAATGTTTGAATCGCATAAAATCACTAATAGTTACAGTAAGTTTTTGTCCGCTTAAGAGAATTAAATTAAATAAACAAATTGTCCGCGTCCAATCGAGGGAGTGTCAGTTTCGGCAATTCAAATGCTTCATCCACGGTCGGCTAAATTTGTCCGTTTAAGGGCTCTGTCCTCCTAAGGGAGCAGGCGTATCTGAATGGGAGGCTTTACTATACCATTTTAAATGACTTGTTTTTGTTTTTTCTTTAAAAAAAAAAAAAAAAAAAAAAAAAAAAAAAAAAAACGGTATAACAAGACCTAGCCTGCCTGAGGTATCTGACGTATTTATTTAAACAGTCACAGGCAGTGAAGGACATTCAACACCGACGTGACGTCTTCGTCAGAAAGTTACCATGACAAATATAACTTTGAGGTCGTAAAGGACTTTGTCTACCTGGATCCGCTATAAACTCAGACAACAATACCAGCGCTGAGATCAAACGAAGGATAACTCTTGCCATTCGCTGTTTCTTTGGGCTTACATCTTAGAACTAAAGCCCTGTCTCAAGTTATAGTCCAATCAAGGGAGGAGAATTGTATTGTTTTATTTTAAAGAGTACCTCTTGGGGATTCTAAAACCATCATTTTCCGATAAAAAAGTGTTTACTCAATTTTCTCAACCGCTATTACTCGTAGAGTAGTTATTTTTGTTTACTTTTGTGTCAATTTGTGTCTTAAATTTTTGTAATTTTGTGTATTTTTGTAGATTAACATGTTCTCTACAATTTGTGTCTTAAATTTTTTTTGATAGATCCTTCCTATAAAAAGTAATTGTTGAAAAACCAGCAAATTTTCGATTTTAAAAAAGATTTTTCAATTTATTTGATTTTTCAAGTTTAACTCACCCAATGTCCATCCGAACCAAAAATCACATTTGATACTTTTTATAGAATATTAAATTTCCTACATTTCTGTTTATTTAGATTTCATTTAAGTCTAAAAAACTTTCAAGATATAGCACGACAAAGTTGATGATTTTTCGCGTTTTTCTCAAAACTATGTTCACGTCGGATAGTTGGTTTTGAAGATCACCTACATAACTAAATTAGGGATCAGTTATTCGTAATTGTATGGGATAATTGGTATAGCGTATGTCAGAACAAGTGCTTTTGAATACTTCTCTATGAAGGAAAAGGGTGTGGTAAAAGGAAACAGACCATCTAGTATTTTGGATTTTTTTTGAAAGCCACTTCCATCTTACTATTAATTCATTAAACAAATAGATTCATTATAAATTAAGGAATAAAGGAAATATATTCTTTCTTTTTGTTTTATTTAACTTTCCAACCAATTAAGTTACGAATTTTAATTTCATTTAGCCTTTTTTCCATTCGTCATTAATTAACACCACGAATAAAAAAAAAACATCAAAGCAAATATATTTGTCTGCACCACCCTTGCTAGGCTTTTGACTTTTGATAATTGATATTGTTCCTTTTATTAATCCACCCATTGAAATACGACTGCAATTAACTTTAACTTGCATCGATATAACAATAGGTATACATATAAGAAACGATAAAACACCATATGCCCTTGTTAAACTAATCACTTCCAGCATTTTAAGCGCACTTAAGCCCCTGCAATTTAAACCAACAATAACAACACAAAAAAACATCTTCCCCGAATTTCCGTGTATTGGATTTAATAAAAACCTAAACCACCATGTGTAATCCGCGACACACGCCAGACGTCGCTGTCGTTACTGATGAACAAACCCACCCTTTGATAATTTTTTTTTTTGTTTGCCTATAACATCACAGGATTACTCACATATATCCAAAACAAAGCAATACTGCCCTTCGAGCCCGCTGTGTAAATGTTAGCATATTTATCCACCCGCGTCATATTAATGTTGGATGCAACAACATCAGTAGTAGGTACCCTGTGCGAGCGATTTAGCTCGGCCATCTTTTATTTCGCCGTTAAATTAATTTAAAAAAAATAAATCTCACGGAAGTGACCACAGCTGACGGTGCGGCAGCGGCACCGGTAGGTATATAGCGGCTGCTGATGGTCAACACGTTAAAACAACAAAACAACCACGAATATAGGGACGCACGTCATTTATTTAATTTAAATGGAAGTCAATATACAGTTTTGTGAAACAAAAATTGGTCGAACTATAAAGATTTGTATGGAGACGTGTCAAAATGGTAGTCTGGCTCCGTCTCGGGATCTATTTGGAACTTACGGATATAATTGAGAGAACATTTCCACCAAATTTCAGGTTTGCTAATAATTTTCTTCCGAGTCACGCATCCTATTGGTTGCCCTGGACCAAAGTAAGACCCAATTTATTCAGACTCACTCCATTAAATTTTAAAGCCGTCATTAAAGCCGTCATTTTTTTTTTTAACTTCGAGAATTTTATCCAACTCCAAAAAGGTTTTTTTTTATAAAGGTTTAGTTTAAATTGGTAACACTATTTCTGATGACAGAAAATTTGACAGCTGTCAGATGATTTGTAGTCATTTTGTTTTTCCATTTTAAAATTTAGGCCGTGTTATTATTATTTGTGTCATAAGTTAAGTACTTGAATAAAACTGTCGAAAAATGAATTTCCGGGCTTATATAGGAATCCTACTTAAGCAACATGATGCTTTGGAAGACAGGTGTCGTATTGCTTATTCTTGTAAAAAAAGTTTTTAAATATAACACCGAATTACGCATGACATACTCGCTTGTAGAATAAGTTTGACAAAAATTTGTTACACATCACTGTAATTTGTATACCCGCAGCAAAGTCAATGGTGATTTGTGCTACTGGTGGTGGTGGTGGCAAACCATTAGGCCCAGCGTATGTTGATATTAAGGCTTCCGGAATTACTTAGATGATATTTCTGGAAAAAATATGAATTCCAAGTAAATCCTTTCAGTCCCTCCAACCAAACCCAAAAACGGAACTCACTCAATGTAATCAAATCGGACAAAAGAATCTAACAAAAGTTTTTTCCCTCATTCTCCCATCAGGATATGTGATATGTGAATCACAAAAAAGGTATCACACGTGCAGATTTGCAAAATTAGATAATAGTCATGTATGTAGGTATATGTTACTTCAAATCATATCATGTTTGTTGTTAACCTTTTTTCTTTATTTCAGATTTCAATTGGAAAAATAAATTGAAATTGATTCTTGGATTTTTCGTTGGTATGAGTATAATAAAGCAAACAGCATGGGCGTGTACTGAATAAGTTGAATTAGAAAAGCCATTTTCATTTGAAATGAAAGGACAATATTTACTCTATAGGACCTAGGTATGAACAAATAACGTTTTTAATGAATATAAATGAACAAGTATCTAACTAATAATATGTAGTGTGAGATAATTGCCATTTGAAAAAAGTTATTATTTTTGTTTTTGCTAAAATAATTCAAACACAAAATCTATTGGAGATAGTAAAAAAAAAAAAACACAAAAGGTGTGGGTGCAAAATAATTCAAGTGGTGAATTTTGCGTGTTAACTGAGCCCATCCCTTGTTAATAGATTAAGCGCTAAAAGGTACGTTAATGGTGTTTTTATTACGCAGGTACATGAATTAGAAGCGCTAAGTGATAAATTATATTAAAATGTAGGTACTTAAAGAAGTCCATTAGACTTATTAGAATTAATGTGTCCGTGATTTTTTGTAGTTTCGGAAATCTTAAATGGGTCTATTAAATCATACCTATGATATTTGTACCCTCCGAAAGTCTCTTATTTCTCATAACCTTTTTCTTAGCTTAGAGTTGACTTTGTTTTCTAGATTGTCCTTGAAATGTTCCATACTGATATGGTGTTTTAACTGTCTTGGCAAATTACACCAATCTAATTTTCTGGTTTTACCTTCTAAAAATATATTATGCTACTTGGTTGCAGGACCCCTTCGCAACGGCGCCCGTCGAACATGTTATGTCTTGTGAGTCAGGGCTGAGCGTAAATATGTACCTATGTATATAATTTAGTTGACAACCTCTTACCCTTCACTTTCCAAAAAAAAATTACTTCTAGAAATGTGACAACCCTTTAAATTTTAGTCATTTTTGGTCTATTTAAGACCTAATTTCCGACATATTGCCTGTATTTTTTTTGATTTTTCGCTCAGGAGCAGGAGCCTATTTTCCGATTTTAAAGTCAAAAATTAGGACATCTGATTTTTTTTCATATCTGAACGAGGATTATTAGAAAAGTTTAAGTTCAGGTTTTTGGGACGCGCACCGCCGCATAGTGGTCCGTTTGTTAAATTCTGTGGACAAAAATCTTTTCCCACGCCAATTCTTGACGGAAATTAATGAAATTTGGTACACTTAATGATTTGGGAACGCAGAATTGAGTGGTACTGCCTATATTTTGGTACTCGAAATAGGAGCTTCACAATTTAGGCCAGAACATGGTTTGAAATGTTAAAGTTGCAAAGAAAGCCTTTTCAAAGCTGGGAATCTAATGAAATTTATGTTTGAAATGTCTTAAGATATGTGCCTAAATGTTTACTAAAATCGTTCAAACATTTATATGTACCAAATTTTGAAAAATTTAATCCAAAATGTTCGGGCCAATTTCACAAGGGATTAAAATTGTTTTGTGTGATATTCCCTTTATTTTTTTTTTATGGACATTTTTTTTTTGACCACATCTTAAAGAACCTCATACAAATTTGACAATTCTCTTGGTTTAAAGGTGATAAACTAAATTTCCAGTCAATTTCTCCTTCTTCTGAAAAGTTCGAAAAAGTGTACAATAAAATCACAAAAATTGTTATTTTTTTATTACATCTTTTGAATCTGATATCAAACTAAGAATTTTAATAGTTTACAGTTGTACAATAATCGTAAAATAGCCTTTGTATATACTTATTAACCTTTTCAACTATTTTATAAATAACGATTATTTGAAGATTATTTTACAACTGTAAACTATCAGAATTGTTAGTTCTAAATCAGATTTAAATGATGCAATACAAAAAAATAACAATTTTTGTACAGTTATTAATTTACACTATTTTTTAAATAAACAAAAATAAAGCAATATCAAACAAATCAATTCTAATAAATTTTAATTCTAAAAATTTGATACATATCAGTATTGGAACCATTTTTATATTTTAGTACACATTCGGACACATATCCTAAGGCATTTTAAACATAAATTTCATAAGATTCCTGGCCTTAAAAAGGCTTTCTTAAGAAATTTTACATTTCGAACATGTTCTGGTCTAATTGCCTAAATTTCGAGTACAAAAATATAGGCAGTACCACTGAATTCTGCGTCCCCAAATCATTAAGTGTACCAAATTTCATTAATTTCCGTCAAGAATTGGCGTGGAAAAGATTTTTGTTCCCAGAATTCAACAAACGGACCACTGTGCGCCCTGCTGGAAAATGGTGGAGAAATTCACCATTTTGGAAAACGCGAATCGGTCTATGTCTCTAAAACTATGGGTTTAAACTGAAAAAATGTTAGGACCAAAGTTGTTGGAAATATAATTACCTACGAGTATATTTATTTTTCTATATACAATGTTTTCATTGTGGGTAATATTTTTAATCTTATGGCTTTTTATTTTAATTTTCCGCATTTTTCTCGTTCCTTAAGTAAATAACGTAAATTATTTTCAATTAAAAATTGAAGAACACAAGATTTCCAACCTTTTGACATAACTTTGAATATTATGCGATAATGGAGCTTAAATTTAAAGCTCTTTTGAATTTGCTCCATAATTTGTGAAGAACTTTTTACAAATCTGCCGTTAAACCAATTGCTTCGAATTGGTTGTTTTTGGAGAGTTGAGATCATTTTTGATTTTAATATTCATGAAATACTCAGTCCAGTCAAAAATTTGCGGTAATTTTCAAACAAATTGAAAATTTAGTTCCTCTTGGAAATAAGCATTTTTATCGCGAAAGCAAGTCACATGTGTGTAATGCAATTTAATATTTGGGCCATTTTGGCGAAATATTTGGAGCTCAAATATTTTTTCCCGATTTTACAAATTAAGTAGGTAAAATGGGGCGAAGCGCTGGGTCGGGAAATATGGCAAATGCTTACGACTTTAAGAAACAATCAAATGTAAAGTCAGGGGTGTAAAAAATTTTTGTAATGAACCTTCAATTTGTTATCTAGATTGAATGTAGTTTATAAAAACAGCTATAATTTTGCAACGATTCAACATAAACAAATATTTTTTTTTTAATTTTGTCTAACAATGGACCTTAAATGCTGTAAAAAGCGGTTGAACGATGAGAGGCCACAGACTTTGCTATCGTTTGGGAAATCTTTGACAGCAGTAGTCATAAGTTGTCAAGGAATATTATGTTTATTATATAAAATGTATTCACCCACCACCGATTTTAACAAAATGTTAAACATTACAGTTTTATTTTTAAACCCTTTATTTTATTTAGCACAATTCTTTAAACCTTTTATGAGACAAAAGAAAAAGTTATCTATCTTGCCCCATACAAAACCTCTATTCTATACCTATTTAAAAATAAAAATAAAAAAATTATGTGGCTGGGTAACACACTATCCGCGTGTTCAATATAGCTTTTGACCTCAATAGGAAAAAACAAAATTGTACATCAAATGAATCAATCGACTTTAATAATAGACCTAACACCGCAGTAAAAGTCAACCAAAAAAAAATAAAATAGGAACACCATTTATGCCATCATCAATAACCACAATATAAAACAAAAAACTTGTTCTAAAAATACTTTATACTGCAAAAATAACGAACTTGGTATACTGACGTTAAGTGTATGGTGTAGGTACCTACAAAACATGCAACAACCTCGCATCCACATCGATTCGTTTATTTTTGTCGGGTCGGACGTCATCGTTCATTCATCAAGAATATTACTTCACCATCACTACCATCATAGGTATATCAAAGCCTATTGGCCTTAATTCCTTTGACTATTTCCAACTGACGAAATATCTGTGCAACTTGGATAGAGTTACTTTAACGTTATAATAGCGTGCATTGCATAAGTTAAGTTTTCCACTATTTATCTGTCGCATGTGATGGTTTTTATTTTTTGTTTACGTATATTTCCAGTAGAATACACCAACCACATTCCGTGGGCATAACTTCACGTCATGTGTCTCACCAAGATTAGCTTAAAAAATAAAAAAAGCCTTTTTACCCCATATCTCCTTTTTAATTAAGTGTAACTCCTGTCTCGATATCTATGAATTGGTTTTGATTAAACTAAAACAAAAACATATTTTATATAAAAAGAATTAGCCTATAGCCATAGCCATAGCTGTTGTTGTTGTTGTTGTTGTTTTTTTTTTTTTTTTTTTTTTTGAGTCACCGATGCGCGAACGTTCGATAACCTGCGACGACGACGCGACATTTTGAAGGCCGATCTAAAAATGACCATGTTCTATGAGTCGATTGAGTGCAGATACCACGAGCTGTGGAATTTAAATGAAATAACTCCAAAGCAAGCATGTCATGTTGCATGACTTATACGTGATCCCTCGGAACAACACTAATTAAAGGTGATTATTTATTCACATGACCAGGTAAAGGTATTTGGCGTCGTCGGTCGTCGTCGTCGGTTATTTTAATATGATTAACATGGTTGTAACAGTTGCGGTGCTGCTGTTGATTTTGCTGCAGCAGTAGCATTGCAAAGGCAACTTAAATGATTCAAAATTATCTAATCGACTGTAACTAAATGACATAGTACCAAAGGCGCCTTTAGGGAAAGTGTAAGGGGTGACGTAAACCTCCTTTTTTCAATATTTTGTTTCCAATACATTTTAAGAAGAATTTCCTAGGAAATAAAATATAATCGTCATATCAAACATTTATAACGATTTTTTGTAGAGTAAGGCTGCGCGTACAGTAGTGCGACAAAGCGATACGATGCAAGAAGCGATGCGAGAGAGTATTCGAGATTCGAGCAAAAGTGGTCAAAAGAGTTTGTGAACGTGATGCTTGCGATAAGTATGTGATAAAATCGCAACACTCGCAGCAAATATCGCTTCACTGTGCCCACGTTTATAAGAATAAATTTAAATAATTTTCTCGCACGGAGACATTTCTCGCATCGCATCGCTTTGTCGCACTACTATACGCGCAGCCTAAGACTTTTTCGCTTTATACTGATTTGTAGATAATTGTACTATCTACAAGTTGTTACTAGATCATTTTGGGAAAAAATAAACTTCTTTATGGGAGTAATTAAACAAAATAAGAACGGTTACCACCATTGTATATGGCTGGAATTATTGCAATTTCATGACTACCACACCAATCATCAGATTCCTTTCAGTGGTGCTTAGTCTTTATGTTCAATTTATAATTTATAAATTAGTTCCGTCAATTGGAATCGAACCTAGACCAGCTACCTCTGAGGCCTATGCACTACGCATTGCGCCACCGAGATCACCTGATCATGCCCATCCAATGTAAGTTTTGGTATTTATAAATTGCATATAAAGACTAAGCACCACTGAAAGGAATCTGATGATTGGTGTGGCAGCCATGAAATTGCAATAATTCCAGCCAAATACAATGGTGATAGCCCACTCAAGTGGTTGTTGAACATTCAAACATTCATAAATAAATATAAATGACGGAGCAAAAGCTTTGCAGCCTAACTGCGATTGTGTTATCACACAAAAAACCCTTTTGAATAAGAACAATTATATTTTTCAAGATGGCGGCATTTCCCTTCCGGAACACTCTTAAGACTTGGTTCTTCAATAGAAAATATTTGTCCAAACATAACCCCCAAACGAAAATTCCCTATCCAAAAATAAAATAAATAAAAAAAAAATGTTTTCTACCGTATTTCTCCAAATGTATCAAAAGTACGAAAAAAGTGTTATTAATCTTTTTGTGAAGAATTACATGAGCTACAATGTGTACCTACAACTTTTTTCAAAAGAACCTCTAGTTTTCGAGTAATTTGAAAAAAAAAACTGACATTTGAGTGTTATTCGTGTTTGTATTTGTTTTTCCTGTCATTACAGCATTGTTTTTTGAAATTGGTGACACATTTAACGGATATTTTTTCGCTGTGGTTACCGTAAGCAATTCGCTTTCGTGTTCGAGACCACATACAAATTTCGTTTGGCATCAGCACCGTAAAAGAAGTTTACCCTCTTTTTTTTTTCATAAAATTAAATATCCTGACCGAAAATTCTGTGCGGGAAAATGATATTTCAGTCAGCTTTGCTTTTTTGGCAATTGGGAAACTCTCCATAAATATTTAACCGCTGTGTTTTCGTAAGAATTTCGTTGTCTTCTTGTATTAAGCCAAGAATGCTGCTGATGCGAAACTTAATGCTTACTAAAACACAACGGACAAATATTCATGGAGAGTTTCACCAATTTCAATATGCTGAACCGAAAGCAACAACAAAAACAACCATCAACAAACTAAACACCATTTTTACGCACACAATAAAAAGTTTTAAATTATGCGTTGATCACTGGGACCTGGGTTACGAAGACAATTCGGCATAAATTACTAGAAAAACCTTCTCCAGGAAGACTTGACTAAAACAATGATTTGTATATGAAAATGTGGAAACATTAATGTCAGCGCTTTGAAAGGAACGCTCATGAACTTAACAGTACCGCATTCGTGCAATACCTGAAAGAGGTTTGAAAAATGCAAATAACATCAGAAATTCTTTGACGCAGATAATATTTAGCTGCAAAATATTAACAATGTTCTACACTCTCCGAAAAATATCCTTGTGACAAGAGTTATGTTTTTCATACTGTTAACTTCTAATAGAAATAGTTGACTTCTAATATTAATTTATGACTCATAACGATACACTAGTACACTCAAGAACTTTTGACTCTTAAAACATGTTTCGCGAACAAATTGTTTGTATGCATGGAGTTTCACTCTAGTCAACAGAGTAAAAGTTTTGTTCATTAATTGCAAAAGTTATAAACAAAAACGTTAGTAGCTTTTAGTTGGTAATTCGAAAATTGTTTGTCACAAACGTTTTACTGTGTTCAACAAAACGAAAAAGTTTTGTTTACGAGTTACCAAAAATTAATTAACCTTGTTAATTCGTAAACTGTTTGTTACAAACGATATTCGATGTGGGGTCAAACAGACTTGTATATGACCCAGTCTGAAATGTACAGTATCACTTTCAAAGTGATTAAGTTTCGACATTGTTCATACATATCGTGCGATGGCCTGGTGGTAGCATGTTGCATTGCTGCCCGGAAGGTGCCAGGTTCAAATCCCAGAAAAATCAAGTAAGTGAAATATAAGTTTTTTTCAAATAAATACAATTGTATACATTTCAGAATAAATGGAAGCGGCTGCAAAACCCACGAGGTGGAAAAAAATAACGAAATTAAAAAAAAAAAATAATAAATTACAAGTTAAAGAAAAAGATTGTTATTTGTGAAAAACACTATTCGCTTGTGGTTAATAATTAGTTTTTTTGTAGATAATAAATATATTGTTTGTTACAAGAACTTTTCTTTTTGCTGTTCGTATATTAACTTTTTATAAGCAGGAACTTTTCTCTAATAGTGAAACCATAAACCGATAGCTGGAAATAGGTAAAACGCTTGGGGCCTTTTTTCTCTTGTGGCTAACAGTTTAATTCTTGTGGGAATGAATTTTTTGGTTCAGTGTACGTTACATAAGTTAGATGTTTCACATTACTAACGACTAATCTAACGACTCAATCGATATTGTTTTTAAAAAATAACTCAATAATGTTAATTCTCACGTAGAGGTACAAACTGTGTCACCGACAGAATTAAAGAAGATACCTCTTATCTACATTTTTTACATCTACATTTTTTTGAAGGCCTAACAGCTGATTGAACAATTTACAGTGGCCAAACCTTTGTTAAATCTCTTTTTATCTATTTCGCATTTGCATGTCTATTTTGTTAATGAAGCATGCCCAATATTTTCATTTAATTTCATTGCAAAAAAAAAAAAAACGGAAAAGAAACTGTTAAGTTTAAGACCTAGAAAAAGTATATTTATTGTTATCACGTTCTGTTTGGCTTGTCTCGCAGTTGGCGTTGTCTAGTTGAAAGTAGATATCGCTGGCATTACGAGCTTCAATTACAGGTAGTAAACAATCCGTTATGAAAGCACAATAGCGGGTGTCACTTAAAAAAAAAAAAAAAACAACGCAAACAAGAGCCTTTCGTCTTCAAATTATGAACGTTAGATTTATAATCAAGATCTTTTGGCAAAATAAGTCAAGGTATTCACGCATACGACTCACAAAATCTGTCAAAAAATGTCCTCTATTTAAATTCCCTGTTATACAATTTTAACTGCCCCTACTTGAAAAAATTTCAGCATACGCGATTGTTTGGAGCTTAAGATAAAAATCATTTTATTATACCTCTGAAGCAATGCGACATTGTGCAGCTGGAATTTAAAAAAGAAAAAATATTTTTCTATGCGTAGGTTGAAAATTTTAGTTTTTATTTTTTTATTTTTTTGATTTATGTTTATACGAAAGCTAAACGTTTGGATTTACGATACAAGTTATTTGGTAATACGATGACAGCGAAATATTAAGCTGCTGTCATAAATTTTCATTTCGTAATGAAAATAAATTTAACGTCCGCATTTTCCTCATATTTTATGCATTTGTTCTAAGCAAAAAAATAATATTGAATTAAAATAGCAGTTGCAATGACTCTCAGTAATGATTTGGTCATCACCAGGGAAAGGATTTTGATGACCTAAAAAAATCAAAAAAGGCAAACAAAAATTCTTAAAAAGGCAAAAAAAAATGCATTATATTAAATATAAAGAGAATATAAACATATAACTTAACGTCTAATTATAATAGCATTGAACTACCAACAGCATTTTGAAGTTCTCACGTAACAGCCTTCTACGAATGTCCCTTAGAAGCGTCTTAAATGAGCTAAAGGACCTTTCTACTTGAGCAGAAACGAGTGGATCCCAATTTAAATTCTCTAGTCTCTACATCATTCGCTTCAATGTTTTCGGGAGGTGTGTAGTTGAGGTCGCCATTTATTACAGCATTAGCTAAACAGTTTTAAGTCCACGATTTACATTAAAAACACTAGTGAACTTTTTCAACACTTCATTTGCAATTATTCATTGATATCTGCAGTGATCTAGTTTTAATGATCGAGAAAAGATTATAGTAAGAGCTGGGATACACGAGCGCAAAAAAATTTAATTCACCGAAGAGAAGGGATGATTTTTAGGAAGAAAGAAACGGAAGAAAATGGCATCCCTTTCTTTCTTCCTAAAAATCATCCCTTCTCTTCGGTGAATTAAATTTTTTTTGCGCTCGTGTATCCCAGCACTAACTCTGGGTGAGTTCAAAAAAAATTCTACAAATACAAACTGCATGTACTTTTTACATTTCCAGTTGAGATTATTTCACTTAAAAACATGATCCTAACACAATCTTAAGCGCACAGAACACAAATTTGCTTGCCCTCAACATACAAGAAAAAGAAAGCAGGTAGTGTAGACTGTAGATAGAGGGTGAGTTCAAAAATGCAGGAATGCTGCATGACTGCAAAATACAATTGTAAAAAATGGTACCATTTATGCAAGTTTTAGTAAAATTTGATGTCATTATTGAGAGGAAACATTAATTCAAACAATGACATCAAATTTGACTAAAAACTTGCATAAAAGGTACCATTTTTTTACAATTGTATTTTGCAGTCATGCAGCATCCTTGCATTTTTGAACTCACCCTCTATCTACAGTCTTCACTACCTGCTTTATTTTTCTTGTATGTTGAGGGCAAGCAAATTTGTGTTCTGTGCGCTTAAGATTGTGTTAGGATCATGTTTTTAAGTGAAATAATCTCAACTGGAAATGGAAAAAGTACATGCAGTTTGTATTTGTAGAATTTTTTTGTAGATTTATTCTTTTAATTTAAATAAAAAAAAAGCAAGCAAGTCAAAATTGACAAAAAAGATACTCACAGGTAAAAAGGCAAAAAAAAAAACACTAACGGGTGAAAAAGGCAAAATAAAATAAATATGTTTTGAATCAGGAGGACATGAATCGTGTTTGTATAAAGTCAAAACTTTCTTATTATCGCGTGAAAAAAATAGGCAAAGTTAGCAAAATCCTTTCCCTGGTCATCACTATCGGTTTTTGTTATTATTTTGAAATATGGCTTATGATTTTTTTTCACTTAAATGATCCACAGGTCCGTAAGTATCTATGTTACCGCAAAACAGCATCCCACTAATTTTATTTATTTCAGCGAAACATGTTTTTCTTGTTTTCTAGTTTTTAATTGGTATTTTACTAACCTTGCAAAGGGTTTGGGGTTATTGTGTTTGACAAAGCCTTTTAAATGTACGTGCGAAATACGTCTAAGGGCTAGTTGAGCAATAATGCAGTGACTAATCTAAGTGGTAATAGTAATGTATTCTGGTAACTGATATTTGCATCACTAATTTATGTTTCTGGTAATTGATATTTTACATCGCACCCTTCCCTCAACTAGTTCAGCACAAAGTATACAATATACATATCAACGAATGTCAATTTTCAACCAATATGAACTGGCTAGAGCTGACACAAACAGCTGTTTCCATTAAATAGTAAAATGAGCAAAACATCTTTTACAAATCACTTCATTGCACAATCGTTTCTGCTAGCGAACTTTATGAAAGGCGGGCCAGCATCTGCGGCAAAGGAGTAAGTTCAACACACTTCAATCCGCATCGAGACATGCATACATACATCAGCATAAATGTTGAATATTTATAACTGTTTCTTGCTAGTTAAGCAATGAATCACAAACTAGATACAACGAGCATTTCTTTGATTTATTTCTGTTCGAAACATGAGTGGGTGGCATAGGTAGGTAACTAAACTCAATAAATTTACAAGGAATGCCAATCCTATTGATTCTTAACTTTTTAACCGCCAAACAAATTCAAAAGGACTCGTTTAATGCTCCATCGGCATCAGCATCAGGAAAGTCAATACACAATGTTGCAATATTCAATTAACAACAAATCGTACAGCATGTTGACATCAATAATAATATTCTCCGATGAAACAAAACCGCATCACTGAATGAATATACACAAACACTCCCACCCAAACCCACTCGTCTTGTTGCAATTAAATAATCGCAAATGGTTTGAGTTGTTGGGAGTTGTTGTAATCGTATCTATATATGTAGTTTTTATTTTTTGTTGTATGTTCTGCTTTGTGTGTGATAACTCCTCGACGATAAATTGCCACAGATATGGGGCATCAATTTCAACTCAACAGTCAACACCCACGCTAGATTTGTTCGCGTTGCAGTAATCGAAAAGTTGGGTCGTTTCAAGAAGCCCCGCACCAATATGTGCCACGTTTGTGTGAAGTGAATAGTGGGATGTAGTGAAGCGCATTTATTCAACTATGAGCCGGTGGGGCTTCCTACTTCTGATGATGCTAATGTTGCGCTATACAAAAAAATATGATTCAACCCGGCCTGCAGGGAGGCAGAGTCAATACTTCTTCAAACATTTATTATGTTGGGTTGGTTGGTGTGTTGCATCGTAATAAATGTCTGCAAGAAAACTGGCCTCGTTCTTGGAATACATAATCCATTGTTGCAGCACACCATCAGCAATTAATGTGCTCTGGCAATTGTTTTGTGCCGGAAAAAATGTGTCATTAAGGGTTGGATTGCATAATACTCAACTGAAAAAAAAGACTCATTTCGAATCAATGAACTCGCTTTGGCATAATTTTTGTTTTCTTCTTCTTTTTCGTAGAATTCAGTACATGGATTGTGTTTGATGAAAAAATTCTTTATTTTTTTGTTTTTGTTGAATTGGCATAATTTAAGAGGAAAAAAAGTCTATACTTAAATGTCTGGGACAAGATTTCCTTGAATTTCTCAAATATTTTAATAATGCCCAGTGTCTATCTATAGATCAATTTGTATATGATGTGAATTTATGTTCTAAAGCTCAAAATAGAAAAAAAAAAATACCTCAAAAATGTTTTAACTATCGGAAGAAAACCAAACAGAAGTTGTGGGTTGACAGTATTGACAGAATGTGGAATATGGAATAGGAAACCTTCAGGATAAGCACAAACTTTTTTAGAAGACAATACAGTGCATAATTGAGTTGGCAATATTGTAAAGAATGTGGAACGCACAATTTATTTCTGTATGCTTAAAAATCATGCCAGAAAACTGTAAGGGTTCAAGATCACTTAGACATTGTCGTAAAGAGCGAAGTAATAAGAACCACCACATACTACTGGATTTAATTGAAAATCTTTAAGTGAAGGTATGGAAGACTAGTTGAGAAGGTGGAATCAACATTTGTTAACGTCGAAGGCAAATTTGGACTTTCCAATACTTGATATTTGTTAGTATTTTAGGAGGAGTAGGCTCTGATTCCCTAACAAGAGCAGAGTTAAAAACCTGATTCATTTTCAAAAATCCAACAAAGCTTCTAGATTTGCTGACATAGGTATTTACCAACTTATTTTTGAATATAGATGCTGAATTAACGACCAATTTTCTGATTTTACTATTGGGTTCTGTTTGTGAAACTGAAAGAGTGGTGTTGTTTTAGTAACGAAAGAAAGCCGAGCTGAAGAAAAGGTTGGTTTTACTGTTTTGTTTATTTTTTTGGTAGGCATTGGAAACTGTTGGGATCTATCATCGTATCCTATCCGATCGTAACAAATTTATCTCCGATTTGAACAAAATTTTTCAACTTGCCACTGTTTCGAAGGATAAATCATAAATTTCACCGGCAAAATGTTGACATAAAAGAAATACGCGCTGGAAAACATTAAAATTTCTATTGTGAAAGAAATACCATGACAAAATTAAACTTTAGTATCGTAATTTTTCTGCGATCGTAGACTTCAGAACGGATACGATATAGGCCCCATTATTATAGACTTCACGATCGCCACCTAAATTGGAGCACTTACCTGATTTAATATCGATAGTGCTCATCAGGAATATAATTAGAGCACTTAATCATCGGAAGAGGTACCCTCTTTTGGAGAATCTGTCAATCCTCTAAAGAGGAAGTAGGCACCCCTGAAAAAAAAACTTTCAATGTGGAATAGGCTGGAATGCTGAGCTCGAACCCAAACAATCAGCGTGATTGTCCAAAGCAATATCCATTACGTCAACAGGCACACGAAATGGTGCTAGTGAAATGTTAGGAGCATAAAAACAAGGATCATAGTGATTAGATTAGATCCAAGCAACTTTTATCTCGTATGGAGTTCCAACAAAGTATTGAGCGCGTCTAAGTTAAGAGTATACGCTCGGAAGAATTCGGCCAACATCTGGAGCATTTTGCTAATTTTCTCATTCGCAAAAAAGGTACACTGTAGCTAACTCAATTTCACTAAGTAAAATAAGAATTTGACTACGCAATTATTCAGAGTTAGCTAACATTTTGTGGAGAGCCTTGCTCAAGCATGACCTGAAAAATAACCCAAATTTAAATCACTGCTTTGTAATTTCTGTTGTTGATGCTGTTGGCACTGTGCGTTATAAGCGTTACAATTTACATAATTTAGTGAATAAACACAGCTTGCACAGAGATATGATATTTAAATTTTATATCTTACAACTGAAAAAAAAAAAAAACAATTTCGGTATGGTAACATGAATAATAATGAAAAACTGTTGAAGGAGAACTACGGAAAAACCTTCATTTGACAGATTTTTAGTCTGATAATTGATCGTATACTTAACTGTAAAGAAAATATAAAAGTAAGAGAAAAATAGCAAAACTATTGGAAAAAGATCGGGTCCCAGCTCCAAAACATGGGCATATTTGTTTTGGTGGCTAGCCTTAGACAAAGCAACCAATATTACAACTACGACTAAACTACAAAGACTGGCGTATATTGGTACAACGAACTATTACCATGAGAACTAAATCAGCTTCAGTGTAGAAAATTTTCTTTCACTAGCCTCACGCAATCCGTTAACGAAAAAAACAGCGAACAATAGTGTTTAACGACTAAAACAGTGAAATAATTGGAAAAGAGGCAGTATCCGTCACAGAACCATTATGAACTTTGTTGATATTCAAACAAACTACATAAACGAATATTGATTTTAAAGCAGTGGCCCCAACAGCTATCCCTACGAGAGAACTCGCGACTCGATGGAAAACCGGATCATAAACGTAAATATGGGATAGAGTAAGACATCTTCTCAAATAGCCAGCCCTTTACTAGATAATTAAAGCTTCCAAATTACTTCATATCGTCTTTCATGTAATATAAATAAATTGGGTGGCGCAACGGCTCATGAAGAGCCAGGGCCTACTGACTAACAACTCGCAAACATTTCTGTGTGCGCGTGTCGACAGGAAAGGAAGGGACCCATAATTTTATGCCGAATCCGAACGGCTAGAGGAGAAGCACTTATTCAGACAAGTGATACTCTTGGAGGATTTGTCAAATCCTCGCAAGCGGCAGTAGCCCTGAAAAAAAACTTTTTAGTTATTAGGTGGACGAGGCTGGGAAGTGAACTCAGACCTCCAGCGTGACAGTCTCACGCACTAACCATTACGCTACGGGCTACTACCGTCTTTCATGCAGAAATTGCAAAGAGATTTGGCAAATGTTAACTAGTCAACAGTCTCATCAACAACTTTATAGACAGCTAGGCGGCAATTAAAGCCATTTCCTAAATAGTCACAATGTCGATACTAGCGCAATGAACTTCCTTGGATGGGTCTCAGCACACCGTGATATGTACGCAAAAGACAATAAGGCATACAAATTGGCCGAACACGAAGCATCTCCGATCCAAACCGAATTTCTGAAATCAAAAAATGACGTCAATTTTTGACACCTGTCAGCTTTCGAGATACCTTAGCTTAGGTTAGGTTAAAAGGGGTGATGAAGCGGCAAGCCGAATCATCTCATTCGGATATCAGTGGATGATCCATTGTGCTCCCCGGGAGTTGACTTGGGTAGGAGAAAGGATGGGTGAGGAGAGGACATGGTGGGTATCAGGTAGGGCTTATTGTGGAAGGAGCCTCCCTGAACCATCCTGAAATCTGAATAAATTTCATGATGTTTGCAGGTGGCAAAATAGAGACGCTATCTAAGTCGTCGAAGAAGTATTCTCCGAGAGTTACTCTTCTGTTTCTAGCTAGGCTGGGGCATTTGCAAAGGAAGTGGTATGTGCCCTGCACCGCCTCCTCGTCTTGACACCCTCTACATAGGTCAGATGAGCTGATGCCTATTCTACTCAAGTGGGTTCCCATGGAGTTGTGACCCGTGAGTATACCAACTAAAAGGGATAATTGGGGCCTACTTAGCTTTATTTAATAGTCTGTCTTGTTCTTAGAGAGCAACGGCCACAAAGTCCTTGAAACTCGACAGGACTCCAATGTTGACCACCGGTCGTTAGTAGCTTTTGAGAAACTATGGTGAATTCTACATTTTTCTTGTTCAAGAGGCATAAGTACCCAGGGTATGACTTGGCTCGGTTCAAGTGTTGCCCCGTTTTTGGCCAGTTCGTCTGCCCTTTCAGTACCAAAAATGTCACGATGTCCTGGGACCTAACGAAGCGTAACTGTGTTTGCTGCGCCCAACGATTTTAGTTCGCTGCGACAGCAATCAATCAGTTTGGATTTAGTGACGATTGATGATATGGCTTTGATTGCAGCCTGACTATCTATGAAGAAATCAATGTTCTTTCCCGTCAATTCAAGCGTGGAGAGATGCTTTGCAGCTTCACAAACTGCAAGGACCTCTGCTTGAAAGACGCTACAGAAGTTCGGTAGTTTTATCGATTTGTTTATGGGTGGGTTTTCTGAAAAGATGCCGGACCCTACCCCCTCGTCTAACACAGCTATTGGCCCAATTACTGAGCTTGTCAAGGGCTGTTTGCAAGAGATCACGAAGTGTGGAAACAAATTTTCCAGAGGTCATTATCACGATGTCGTCTGCATATGCCACGACTTTGACTCCACTTTGGGTTAGATCGACCAAAACCTGATTAAGAACCAGAAGCCAGAGTAGCGGTGATAATACCCTACCCTGCGGTGTACCCCTACATGTTCTGACTTTTAGCTTGATATCGCCCAATTCCGCATTTACAAGTCTAGTTTGAAGCATACAGTCGATCCAGTTTGATAACAAAGGGTCAATACCGGTAGAGTCTAGGGCTTGCCTGATTGATTTACTTTCGACATTATTGAAAGCCCCTTCTATGTCTAGGAAAGCTCCTAGAGTGAATTCTTTAAAGATATACCTTAATTCTGAGAAAAGTATCTCAGTACTTCTTCTTAAACAAAAAAAAAGAGTATTTTCTGCAGTTTAGCAGACCTAAATTGATCCTTTTAGTTTAATGCAATGGGAACCTTCTTTAGCAGAACGGGCATCACCGTGCAGAATGGTTCTCAAGATGAAGAGGCAGAGGAGTGCTTAACTAACTTCCAGAACATGGGAAACAAGCGTCAGAGAATACTTCTTCGACGATTGTGCGACATCTAGTTCTTGCCCTAAAAAAACATCCTGAAATTCATTCAGAGCTCATATTGGTTCAGGGAGTTAACTCATACCTGCCGTTGAACTATCACGCCAGAGTTTCGCCAATTAAATGTACGTCCTCTCAATTTCTGCCGACTTACAACACGCACATAGGTCTAGCATGAGCATGACAATGTAAGTCACTCAAATCATACGATTGTTTTACCCTTCATCTGATTAATCGCAGTTTAAATTCAACTTGTTTATAATTTAATTGTAAACCGATAAATCTATAAATCTGCAATTGTAAACCCATATAATTTTAAAATCAGCAAGACTCTTAAAAAATGAGATTGTTGAAATCTCTTGAATTTATTTCCTCAAATTACAAATGTCAAATGCGTTTAAGTCCTTATCTTATTATTATTCAAGACATTAATTGTAACCATATAACCATATATGAAATACAAACATCCTGGACGCAATTTTCTATAGCCTCAACATAAATTGTTCCAATATGGTATATGAAACGCTTTCTCTCCTAGCTCCGTTTAGCGATGCAAAATGTTGATAACATGGACATTGCACGTATATACTATACCTATACAAATTAATTCCATTCAATTATACAAAATTCTCATATTACAACTTACTTTTAAGTTTGCATTTGCGCCAAGTCATGTTATACAAAATGATCAATTCAATAAATCACAACATCTGTAAGCCAACCAATCTTACCTGAAAAGAGAAAGAGAAAAAAACATTAGAAACAAAATTAAAACATAAAAGTTGTACAAGATAAGGAAATACATTGTTATAAAATAAAACTGTCTAAATGGATTTCCCGCACAAAAAGAGTGTTCCATATATTTACATACAGGCTCCTTCTTCAGAGCCAGCAGAGACACCCAACACAAAAACATACATAAGCGCAATCTCCCTCTTTTCTAGAATGGAAGACAACCTAATGGTGTTTTCTGTTTTATGCTGAGGTCTCCTTTTAAACAAACGAGTCGTAAATTAATTTGAACAAGAAAGCCAACAAACCAACAAATAACAACAACAAAAACTAAACATTATTCCAGAATCAAGTTCGAACTATGTAGGTTAAAACGTCATCTGTCCACCAGATACTATACTGCAGCAAACAAGCATACAAGAAATGTACCGCAAGGAAAACCGCATTATAATCTTTTAAAAAATTAAAGAGCTTCCACTTAGGTTTAGCTGCGGAGCGGACTTAAAATGTTTGCTAATTGGAAACCATAAAGCGGTATTGCGCGTTTCAGAAGACATCGACAGTCGACATCTTTGATACCAACCAATACTGGCCCAACCAGTCCAGTTTTTTTTTTTTTTTATAATTTTATTTGTTGGTTTTGGCTTGAATCAAAGAAACATGAAAACCCACTCCCAGTCTGACCATAAGCAACCAACCACTATAGTTCTTTTTTTTTTTTTTGGCTGCGCACGGAGTCACGGAGAGCCATCTGATTGAAAAGCGCGTCATTGAAAGTGAAAATGAAAACTTTGTAAATATTATAGGTTTTTTTTTCATAAGCACTACCATTTGAAGAAAATTTAACTGCTGGTGCTGGTGGGAAACTTGACTCGTTGGATTGAGCAGTACATTCACCTTTTAGCTGGCGGAAACAGGTACTCCGACTCTTTAGGTGAGGCAAGGATGATGAGCAATAGCAATTGGTTTTTAATGCCCTGATGTTTATCTAGGGTAGAGTATTTTTGTTTCATAGTTTGCAACCACAGAGAATGTTAATAACATCAAAGTTGAAATGGTTTTTGATTTAATTAAAAAAGTTTTCAAAAGTATGTAAACAACTTGTCATTATTGCGAGGACTTTTAATATTAAGGTTAGTATTTTATAAAAGAAACAAGTCGTTCCAAGTTTAAGAAACAACCGAATATGGCATAAGTTGTCTCTTTCAACCATCTTGGAGGCAAAGGCGAGGCTATCACCCAGGTAATCGAAAAATTATACTTCGCGTGGGCTGATATACTTGTTATAGCTAGACTGAAATTCACAAAAATAAACCCTCCTCGGTCTCTTCATAGGTCGAATGCGCTGATGCTCATTAACCCGTCAGAATTCCAACAAGGAGGGTAAATTCAGACCTGCTAAGCTAGCTTGTTCAGAGTGGGTTAAATTTGTGAAGTGATTTTCGCATGTTTTAGTTAAGTGACGCTTATCACCGCGAATCGTCTGGTAAGCAACTTCCATGATTAAAAACTCAAACTTTGAACAAGAATTAGTAAAAAAATAATTGGATGGTTTACCAGATGAAATATTCATGGATTAAAGATAATAAGCTCTGAACAAACCTGGTCCTACCGACTCGCGTACACATAACCCGTCATCGGCCGAATTATGCTCGGCCGTCGCTCGTCGGCCGAATTCGGCCGATCGAATCAAACGTATGTAAAAGGAAGACAGCGCGAACACCACTACAACAACCGGCATCGTCCGGTGTCGCCCTATAACAACCGTTCAACGGACATAGCCGAACTTGTTTGGATTTTTTGTCAGTTTGTCGGTTGTTTCTTGACAGAATAAAATGAAATTAAATTAAAAATAAAATTAAATTAATGTTTAAAAACTAGTTAATTGTGTTTATAATAGAGCCACGTTCACTTTTTACGTTTCACACTCTGACTGGCAAACGTTTAAAATCGGCATCGTTAAAAATAGGCATCGGACGAGAACCGCAGAAGTGTATGCAGATGAACGTCCGAGATATTCGTCCGAATAGCTCCGATCCTAAATCGACCGGTTAATCGGTTTCAGTGTACGCGATGTATGCTGATGTTCCGTTTTCTTTTCCCCAAAAGCCACCGGCTTATTGCCATTTGTTGACTATCATCTGTCATTCGCGGCTTTGAGGAGACTCAGGCTTCGTTTGAAGGTATTTTTATCTTTCCATTGATTTCGTGTTAAAAAAAAAAATATCTAGTTTTTAATCTATAACACTACGCTAAGCAGGCCTCAACTACACCTCTTTTTTTGGAATCATAACAGGCCAAAACCCAAATAAACCCACCTAAACAAAATAGGCATCAGCTCATCGTTCTCATGTAGAGGGTGACAAGTTAAAGAGACGTAGGAGGGTTCAGTATACTGCCTTTGCTAATGCACAAGCTCAGCTAGAACCAGAAAGAAATCTCGTTTCTGCCACTAAGAAACATCCTGAAATTCATTCAGAATTCAAAATGGTTCAAAGAGGTACACTTTACCTAATCTTACACTTCTCCTTTTCTTACCCATCCCTATTTCTCAACCTTATATTGTATTTACACGACTGACGGATTGGCATTTTACTGTCAGTGTAGGTACTCGCCAAAGATTGAGCAAATTCATTCTTTTGTCAGTTTAGTGACAAAAATACTACCAATTTTCTAATCGGGAAATGGGCATTACGTACATCCCAGGGAGGGCAATGGATTAATTTAATTCCGGTGAAGTGATTCGGCTTTCCGCATTACCAACCCTTTAAACCAAACCACACCTATGAAGAAGTCATAGCGTCTGTCGGCGTGTGCGTCTGTAAATGTACTATTTAGCTAAATGCTATACGGACGGGTGGGGTGATCCGATTTGCTTGAAATTTGTGATCCTCTAGAGCAGAATTTCTAGAGAAGTTTTTAACAGTACGCCAGTACATCAAAATTAA
This sequence comes from Melangyna quadrimaculata, assembly GCA_949320155.1. Taxonomy (NCBI): domain Eukaryota; kingdom Metazoa; phylum Arthropoda; class Insecta; order Diptera; family Syrphidae; genus Melangyna; species Melangyna quadrimaculata. The sequence goes on along the minus strand of OX439483.1, from coordinate 455,646,831 downwards.
AGCCATATCCAAAATATTGTTATATCTCTGCTGTAGTTTTAATATTAACCTACCTTGTAGCCCAGAAAAAACAGATTTTTTTTCGCAAAACATTTATTTGTTTAAAACAAGCTGGCGCCCTCCGGTTTGACATGGGCACACAAAACTTTTAAAAACCCTTAAGACTTTAGTGATCTGCAAAGTAAAATTCAGAATAATATATTACCTTTCAAACACGAAAAGAATTTTTGGTATCGGATACTTCTGTTTTTTTTTTTATCACATTATACTCTGTGAATTTTACGCTAATTAACCCAATGAATAGCTTAATCTTGGTACTCCTAAAGTAATTTTTTTCTTTAATTTTCTCAATATTACCACTCAAACATAAACACCAATTTTGAAATCAAATATCGTGCATTCGCATACAAAACAAAATTTCGATTTTTTTTTAACCGACTTTTCCTCAGTCCTTTTCTGAATTTTATTTTTTCGTAAAATAAGTATTGAGACGTACAAAACCAAAAAAGAATCACCCAAATCGGTCTAGCCGTTTCCGAGTTTTTTCAAGATAAACGCTAGCAATTTATTTCCATACACAAGGTGATTCGCATACGATGGCGTTGTGTGGCAAAAAGCTAGAGCGTTTACGTTTAAGTCGACATAATATAAAAAATCCTATAGAAGGGGCAAGGGGGTCATAATTTGAAAACCGGATGGTTCTAGGACGTTCAATATTCAAAATACTAACAAATAAAGGAACCAACGTCCTCGGTAGACCAAAACGTAGTGAATAAGTTTCAGATGTACCTGGCCAAGCTTAAATTCTAGTTGAAGGCAATAATTTGTAACACAAACGACTGGCAGCACATACGAATCTAATGATATGCGTGGCAGCCGTGAAATAGCTTTAATTACAACCAAATGCAATGGTGGCAGCCCACGCAAGTGGTTGTTGTTTCATTCAAACATTCTGAGGGAACCAACTTTCCAAATTAAGAAGAATCCGGCTGAAGGAGCAGAAGAATTTGATTTCTTTATTTTTTCATATTCTAAATGGTAAAAGGCTTAGAACCAATCGGTTTTCAATTTTTGACTAAGAATTTATAAAAGGCATTGAATTTTTAGAACAAAAATTAATTTCGAAACATTTTGTAAAAATGAGTTTGAATTTAGCCATATAAAACAATGTCTTGTTTTGGCATCCCTGGTAAACTCGCCCGTTTGTGCAGGATGACGATGGAGAACGCACGCTGCTCCATCAACATCGGCAAAGACCTCACCGACACCTTTGATGTCAAAAAAGAATTTAGCCAAGGCGACGACGCGCTGTCATGCGACTTATTCAACATCATACTTGAAGGAATAATGCAAAACTCTCACGTCAACACTAGAGGCACAATCTTTCAAAAGTCCATTCAATAACTTGCTAACGCCGCCGACGATATTAACATAATTGGAAGAACAAAGCGTGATGTCACTGGAGCTTGGAGTTTTTGCAAGCATTGAGAAGGAAGAGGCAAAGATGGATTTAGCGGTGAATGAGGGCAAATCAAAGTATATGCTGTCATCTAGAAAAGACGCTCAACAACGAGCGACTACGCGACGTCTTGGACATAACGTCACCATAGACAGATATAACTTGAAGGACTTTGTCTACCTGGGCTCCGCTATTAATTCAGCAAACGATACCAGCGCTGAGATCAAACGAGGGATAACTCTTGCCAATCGCTTTTTGTTTGGGCTAAGAAGGCAATTGAGAAGTAAAGCCCTCCCTCGAATGAATAAAGTGTCCCTGTGCAAGACACTCATCATACCGTTCCTGTTATATATCGCTCATTAAAAAGAACAACGTCATAACTCAAAAAACATCAAACTTCAGAAATCGCAATTTAAAGTTTACATTGCTGTATTTCATAATCATCTTCATTTGTATCTATTTTTTTCTTTTTTCTTGGTAGAGCTATTAATTAAAGTTTTATCGATAAATATGACACTTTTAAAATATTTATTGGACTGCTTTCAGTTCAAAGGTCCCTGCGTAAATGTAAAAAATACAATATTGCCACAAGAAAACATTTAAAAGTGACAGTGTATATAACGACAAATGATGCTCTATAGCCTTAAATTTTTCAGTTACAGAAATGAAATTTTGCCAAAAAATAGTTTATAGAAAATGAGTTTGAACTGCATAATTAGGTCAAAATTGAATCTCATGTCTGTGCTCAGCCATTTTCTGCTCACCGAATTTGAAAGTATTGTAGAGCAAACTGTATGCTACCACAAAGAGCTGTGTGGTCACACACAGTTTGCTTGTAAAATATTAAAAAAGCTGAACAAAACTATATGCTACTTCAAATCGAGCACAAGGATGAGAAGCGCGCGCTCACAGGTACTTTGCTCTTAGTTTCCTTGAGCAAACTGTATATCAACACAGAACTCACCACACACAATAACTATACCAACGTGAACGGTGGCTCTGTTATCACAGGTACTTTGCTCTTAGTTTCCTTGAGCAAACTGTATACCAACACAGAAAAATATGCTTTTGATCTGACACAGTATATAGTCTGCTTTTAATTTGAATGAACATTCTGTAGTCTGTTGTAGAGCGCCGGAGCTCTGTACTGATATACAGTTTGGCAATACGCGAACTGTACTGGCTGTACAGCCACATCGATCTAGTCAAAAAAGTGAAAAGGCAACGACTCAGGTGGCTGGGTCATGTAGAGCGGATGGACACTAATTCTCCGGCCGAAAAGTCTTTGAATTAATGCCCAAAGGACGGAACAGTTAAAGAAGACCGAGAAACCGGTGGCGCAGACAAGTGAAAGAGAACCTCAACCAACTTGGCGTGCGAAACTCGAAGCAGCTAGCTAGGGACTGAGCTGGTGGAGGCTTGGTGGTTGAGGCCCTGGGCCACACCGGGCAATAAAAAACAACTTACTCGTTGGGATATACGGCAAAGTTATCATTATTTAAAAAATAAAACACACCAGCTGAACGAGTCGACGAATTTCCACTACAGCTCTTGACATCGACCGGGTAGTAGGTCTTACCCGGATAGTGAGTTAACCGTTTTTTTTTTTTTTTTCAAGGCATTCATTACCGGGTACCCAAATCATAAATGGATACCCTTTATGTTTCGGTGTACGGGTATTCGTATGCATTTGTAAATTAATCATTATTTATCTTATTAATAAGTGTTGTTAGCCGGTTATCAAGAAAAAAAACTAGATTCCACCTGTTAGAAAATAAATAAATTGGGTGGCACAACGGCTCGTGAAGAACCAGGGCCTAGTAACTAACAACTCGCATCCATTTCTGTGTGCGCTTGTCGACAGTAATGGAAGGGACCTACAACTTTATGCCGAATCCGAACGGCTAGACGAGAAGCACTTATACGTGATAAGTGATACTCTTGGAGGATTTGTCAATTCCTCGCAAGAGGCAGTAAACCTGAAAAAAACTTTTTAGTTTTTAGGTGGACGAGGCTGGGAAGTGAACCCAGACCTCCAGCGTGACAGTCGAACACACTAACCATTACGCTACGGGGTACTACACCGACAGATTCCACCTGTTGCTCAACTCATATTTGAAGAAGCTTGCTAGATACCCAGTCAAGCTCAAGATCTTTATTTTGTTGGGTCTATATCTTTCGCTTTGATGACCTTCTAACGTAATAAAAATAAAGTTCATGACTTAATGTACACTGCACAGCATATTATTATCATTAACTTTCAATAGGGTGATGTCTTTTCGTTAAAATCAAAATCTTTTTTTTTTTTTGTATGCAAAAAATCTTCTTCATCATCGGGACATTTATGTCTCTATTAATCCTTGGGAAATTGTCTACCTTCGGTTTAACATTTTTGATATTCATTACCAATCGCTGTTTTGCCGCCGCCGCGCCGCCACTACCATCGGTTGTCGTCTATCATAGCAGCTTATTAATTTTCCATTTCAATGGCATGGCTTTTCCAGAGAAAACAAACCTACCAGAGAAACAATGGCAAGTGGGGAGATCCGGAGGCCACCATCATCCTATAGGTATCCATCCACATCAGCAATTCAATTGAAATCATCTCACGAAATCAGGGGCCATGATGGCATTGGAGGTGGAGGTGGAGAAGAACAGTCGTTCGCTTAGAGTCGTCATTGTGGGGACTTGTGGGGAACCACAAGAAGACTGGAAATTCTTCAGAAAAAAAAAAACAACCATTATTCGATATGAGGATTTTTCGTCTTGTTTTCGTCTCATTGAAAAAGATTTTTCTTTAATTCATGACAGCAAAAAGGTCATTAACCTTGCCGAAGAGTTCTGATACAAATAACAAGAAAGAGAGGAAGTCGTCAGTCGGAAAGATTGATGATGATCCCATGACGATGATCTTGGGATCCCAAAGTTTGTCCAAGTTGAGAAGGTTTTCCTATATATTTAACACTGGTTGAGTGTTAATTGAAGTTGATTAAGCAGCAGCACCAAACAACTAGTTATAAAAAAGAAAATATATTTATGTATCTCCAAAGATTTACGTGAGAAGATTAAAAGGGGGGTTTATGTTTTCGTTTTTTTTTTTTTTCTTTGGTTGTGGAGATATGAAGTGCATGTCAAATATGGATTTGTGGGCTTTGAGAAATTCAATAAATGTGGCATGGAATTCAGATGAGATGGAACAAAAAAAATGTATTGTGTGACTTTGAGGATATAGGATGAAGGTTTTATAAATGGATTGACATGTTCAATGAACAACAACACTATTATTTTGTATCTCCTTTTGTTTTTATTTTCATAACAAGTTGAAGGTTTAAAGGAAAAAATGGCCGAGTAAATATGACATTTTTAACATCATTTAAGGAGGTATTGTCCGTTATTTCGGCATCAACGTTTGAATCAATCTATTTCACGAGTCCGTACAGTTGAATGAATCAATTCGGGGATGCACTGCGACCTTTGATCTATTGTACCCCGTCCGTACAGTTGCTTGCATACCCCTACGCTACGATATTGACCTAATCGGACAAAGAAGGCATAATGTCAGTGGTGTTTTCAGCAAAAATTCTGAAGTTGCCTTTATTTGCTGGCCAAATTAACTCGAGGAATACACAGCTAATGAGTAAATATTGGATTGGACTTTAACTGGTATTTTGATTTGTATCTTAAATTTGGCATAAGAAGAAAAGAACAATTGCGTTAATGGTTTTATTACTTAATATGTTTGTGTGGGACTTAACAATGATTAAATACTAAATTGCTACTTAATTCACCATTGTGTTACTCATAGAATGGTTACAGAAATCCATTTTTAATATTTTTGTTATAATTCAGAAACTAGGCTGAATACGACATTTTAACTTAAGAACATTTTTATAGGCAATCGAATTTTCTATTAAAATGGTTAGTTTGAAAAATTCTATAAAAACATTCCGGCAAACAATCAAAGATACATTTAAATACATAAATTGTTTTTTGTTACGTGTCACATTTAAGTAAGTAATCTATTTTAAGTAAGCCTCTATTTTATTTCCATATGACGCGCGCCTATTTTTATTTCCTACATTAATATGGTATCAAATTAAAATTTTTAATTTTGCTAAGTTTCCGAGTTCTATGAAAAATATTGAAGAGTCACCAGTATGGCCATTCTCTCACCCGGGGTTTAGACAAGCGAGTAGAACTAGTAGCGTTTATGTGTGTTAGTGTATCTGAACACGAGAGAGCCAACTAGTAGCCCAAATAGTATAATATTTTTGCCTGCGAGTAGCCTGCCAGTTGTCCTGCTAGTGTAGTGTATTGTTTTCACTTATTTGTTTTATTTCCATAGTTTCGATAATTTCTATATTTTTCTGTATGAAATATTTTTAAAGAATCATACTAGTTGACAAAACGCGAAGAGAGCTACTAGTCACACATACATCCATAAAACTAACACTATGATACAAATGCTACTAGTTCTACTCGCTTGTCTAAGCCCCGGATTAGAAACGGAAGTGTTATTTTGGTAGAATTTCGGGTTTTAAACATCCTAAGGGCCACACTAGCTTGTATGTTAATTGTTGACCTAGTTGGTTGATCATCCTACGACGGTGTTCCCAGAAATACCCGACCGACCTTTAGTTCAGATCCGAGACTGAGTTGTCAAAATAAAATGTGTGTTCCTTTTTTAGCTCAGATCACTCAGACAGAGCTAAGAATTTGTGTACCTTTTCTTGTTTTGAACATTCTCAGAGCATGTTCATATCGCACTCTATGAGCTCAGAATAAATCAACCGAGCATTTAGAATAAAAAGCTGATCACGGCCAATGTCAATTTGACAGCACGAAAAAGGAAAAAAACACAACACAAATTAATGGACAATGGCAGATGAGACTGGTGATCGTTTTGTTGCAGGAGGTAAATACTGAGTAAATAACGATTAAAATAGATAATTTCATGAATTAATCATTTCTTTTACCACCACCGTTAAAAACTTAAAAACAAATAAAAGTTTTTTTCAGGGCTACTGCCTCTTGCGAGGAATTGACAAATCCTCCAAGAGTATCACTTGTAATGAATAAGTTCTTCTCGTCTAGCCGTTCGGATTCAGCATAAAATTGTAGGTCCATTCTATTCCTGTCGACAGGCGCACACAGGAATGGTTGATAATATTTCAAAAAGTACTATACACCGCATGTTGAAAAAGCTATGCGCATGGGCTTTTATTAGATAAAATCATGAGTTTAAATTAAAAATACTTGTTTTATGCTTTATCGTGCGGAAATTTGAGTAAATTGGTCTTCGTTAACTATGTGAATGTGAAAAATCTTATCCAAAGTCTACGTTTCTGTGTATATCTCCGAATCTAATTAATCAATTGAGACAAAATACAAACCAAAATAACTCTGACAGTTTACCTAAAAAACACGTTCTTCCGTCTCGCGCTCCCTCCATTGAGCGCGCGCCATCCCTACTTAGAAACAATTGGAAATATCTTGGGCAATTATCAACCGATTTACATGAATACAAAATAAATTTCTTCGTTCAAAATAAGGAACAACATTTACTCGGAACATTTTTGCCTAACATTAATAACTTTTATTGGATTACAAAAATGCATCAAAATTCGTTTATAACAATGACTTCGCACCGGATTTTGCAAAAACTAACTCCGGATTCGGATTCCCCACCCCCGAAAACATAAAAAATCACACTCAAACTGTGGTGACATTCAAGTGCCTACGTGAAGGGGGTAAAGCTCCAAGACTATATACGGGGTGTCCCGTAGAGGATGGTCCAAACTGAAACTGGTGAAAGGCCAGGTCATGACCTATCAGAATTTGGTAACTTGTTCATACCGAATCATAACGGTTTTCGAGTAACGGCTATTTTTCGAAATTTAAAAAAAAAACTTTACCAGTATTTTGCTCAATCTGTCCATAATTGACTTTTGTTTTTTACAATTTTTACACTAAAACTTTGGCTTAGAGTTTGACTTATTTTACTGAATAAAAATATGTTCATTTACATCACCATTTGCCTACAAACTTAAAGATAAACTTGAACTTTGACCAAACTTAATTTTTGACGTCAATCTGTTTAGAAGCTCCATGAATAAAATTCGTATGACACAATACAGGTCTTATCTTCCAAAAATATCCCGTTTTTCTGTGGCTTTTAAAAAGGTATACAACTTGATAAAGCGGTGCTCAGATAGAAAGTTATAACCGTTTGAATCCAATAAAACAGGTTAAAGATAAAACAAAAAGTAAAACATTTTTGTTCAAGTATATCGATAAAATTAAAATATCTTTTCAAATATAACTCCGACAAAGCTGAATTTTGGTGGAGATCTTCATTTTGATGTCTTATATGCCTTTTTCACTGGGCCAAATGAGGTAATTTCGTTGCAAATTTCCAAATGAGATCCGAAATTACCTAATTTCCCATACAAAATCACATTTCGAAATGAGGTAATTTCAACCTCATTTGCACGAAATTAGGTTGCAAATTAGGTGAATGCATCCAGGGGAAATCAGTTTCCAAAGCTTTTAAAATCTTTTGTATGAAAATATCAATACACTATACTCAACAACATAAAACAGAAAGTGAAAACAACAAAATTCCAAATTCAAAATGAAATAAGATGTCAAATGAAATGAGCAAATTTGATAATGAAAACACTTTTTTGCCAAATTTCGAAATTACCTCATTTCGGCTCTTATGAAAACGTAGAATTACGCATTTTCAAATAAAAACCTTAAATTTGGGCAAGGTCTTTCGATTTTGTAGGGTGAAAAAGGAAAAGTCCAGTGTTTTTGAAAATTTCTCGAAAAGCATCAGGTTTTTTAAGAACTGTCTTTGGAAAAACGGTAGCTATTAAAATTCCGCACAAAAAAGATCAAGCACTTTTTTCGCCGGACCAAGAGGTTTTGAAAAGACAAGGACAAAATGTGGCCTTACTTTAATGTGATATTTTCCACACCGTTGCATTTGCGCTCATTTGTCACACTGTTAGACTAATGCAAGTCTAACAAAAAAATTATAGTTATCTTTTCTTTGTAGAAAAAAGCTATAATTTTTCCAAAGATATTTCTTAAAAAAAACCTGATGGTTTTCGAGAAATCTTTAAAAATACTAAACTTTTCCCTTTCACCCCACAAAATTGAAAGTCCTTGCCCAAATTTAAGGTTTTTATTTGAAAATGCGTAAGACATCAAAATGAAGCTCTCCACCAAAATTCAGCTTTGTCGGAGTTATATTTGAAAAGATATTTTAATTTTATCGATATACTTGAACAAAAATATTTTATTTCTGTTTTATTTTTAACCTTTTTTATTGGCTTAAAACGGTTATAACTTTCTATCTGAGAACCGCTTTAGCAAGTTTTAAACCTTTTTAAAAACTACAGAAAAACGGGATATTTTTGGAAGATAAACCCTGTATTGTGTCATTCCATTCATGGAGCTCTTAAGTCGATTGAGGTCAAAAATTAAGTTTGGTCAAAGTTCAAGTTTATCTTTTAGTTTGTAGGCAAATGGTGATGTAAATGAACATTTTTTTTATTCAGTAAAATAAGTCAAACTATAAGCTAAAGTTTAAGTGTAAAAATTGTACAAAACAGAAGTCAATTATGGATAGGGTGAACAAAAACCTGGTTCAAAGTAAAGTTTTTTTTAAAATCACGAAAAATAGCTGTTACTCGAAAACCGTTATGATTCGGTATGAACAAGTTACCAAGTTCTGAAAGGTCATGACCTGGCCTATTACCATGTTCAGTTTGGACCATCCTTTACGGGACACCCGGTAAATTTCACTAAAACTTTAAACCAAATCTTTGAAACGTAATTTCAAATCTTGAGGGGTTCTTTCTAAGAATTACAAAATTATGTGATGGGAAGCAAAGCTTGACCCCCTGCTTTGATACTACAAAGTAAAAGCGACATTTTCTCAGAATTTCTGTGACATCTTTAATCTTTGTTTTTTTTTTTCGTACAAATTAAATTCAATCAATGAAATTGAATTAAGTAGAAATTTTAAAACGTGTCAATAAATATGTCTTTTTTTTTTTCTTTGCAATAAAAAAAAAACAAAGAGTCACGATCTTAGATCACGAATTAAATTGATGCCCCGAAATATACACCATACCATGTGCGCACAAGCAATTAAGGCCACTTTTTTTCTATATGTATCTATTTATTTCTTTGCAAAAGCCTCATCATCATTAATGCGCATTATGTTTCGATAAATATCTACAATCACAAAAAAGATCTTAATTATTTATTATTACTCTATTTTAAATTATCTAATAAGAATATATCACAATGCGAAGACGTCATTTACGTTGTTCGCATCATGTTTAGAGGTCGAGTGAGGCAAACATAACACGTAGCCATCAATCTATGGATTTGACACAAATCATCAATAAGTGATATTTTTTTTTTTTGTAATGGACAAGGCCTTAAAATTACACTACTTTATTTTGTTAGTTTCAAAATTGAAAGAAACATTATAATGGGTCTATGGCAATGTTGACGCAACATACATTGCGTGTTTATATGTAATTCATCAAAGCAAACTACGCAGAAATTCTATTATTTTTTTGTCTGACTGTATATTTCACATTTATTTGCCTTTAAAATCATGCCGCATCTTATCATTCATGGAAAAATAATTGTTCAAAGGAATTTATCATATATTTAATCTGATGCCGCTAAAAGTTCTTATCTGCATACCTACGTGAATGTATTTGTAAATATATTTTATAATAAGTATGTGACACAACCCACTCAGTCTATTTAAAATACATTTATCATTGATAATTATTTATAACTGGTATAACTTCTATTGTTTGCTTGTTAAATTAATTGTAGAACGATATTTAAGCAAAAAGTTAATTTGTTTCGTTAATTACGTAAGTTAATTACGTTTCATTAAAAACAATTGAAAAAATTCCATAATGAAAACAAAACATTTCCGACTTTTACCAATGTAGCTGAAAAATTCAAAAATTTTCATCGGTATATCCTATAATATTATTTTTGGGGGTTCCAGTAACACACATACATACAACTGAAAATATTTTAGCACAAATGAGTGATGATCAAAATCAAAATGGAGCAAGTGCTTAGAGTAAGGGTCCCAGAAGCTGAGCAAGTGCTAATGGAAATATAAGCGATCTAGTTCTTTTTATTTATACTAGCACGTCGTCGCCCACTGGCCGAAATTCGACCAAAAACTCACTCACTCAAAAACTCATCTTGACACTTGAAAGAAACGTTGCTCTAGTTTATAAATTAAATCACACAAAATTAGTTTTTAGTTTTCAATTTTTTTATTTTTTTTAATATGCACAGTGATCGGCGGTACAAAATCAAAAATGACCCATACTGTGTAAATGCGTGTCTCAGGTGGATTCTGCACATCTCCGCACCCATGGCTTTCCAACCATATACAATTTATCGAAGTCGGTTGGGTACTTTTTGAGCAAATGGTACCACAACATTTTTTAAGGCTATTTATAACGGGTGATTTTTTAGCTGGTTTGTTTTGGCAACACTGGTTTTGACAGCTGTCGTGTGTTTAGTACCTTGTGTCACTGTCAAACAGCTTCAGTTTGGTTTGCAATTTAACCATGGATCGTCTTACAAATGAACAACGCTTGCAAATTATTGAATTTTACTATCAAAATTCGTGCTCGGTTCGAAATGTTCATCGCGCGCTGCTTCCATTTTATGGTCGGCATTCTTGACCTTCTGAGCAGTCTATTCGGAAGATTGTGACCAAATTTCGCACCAAATTTACTTTGTTGGACATTAAACCACCAACACGTTTACGTACTGTGCGTAGTGAAGAAAATATTGCGGCCGTATCAGCTAGTGTGACAGAAGACCGCGAAATGTCGATTCGGCGCCGTTCCCAGCAGTTAGGCCTTTGTTACAGCACTACGTGGAAAAGGAGAAAGATTTGGGCGTAAAGCCTTTTAAGATACAGCTGGTGCAAGAACTAAAGCCAGCCGACCTACCACAACGCCGAATTTTTGGTGAATGGGCTCTTGGAAAGCTGGCCGAGGATCCGCTTTTTTATCGAAAAATTGTGTTCAGCGATGAGGCTCATTTTTGGTTGAATGGGTACGTAAATAAGCAAAATTGCCGCATTTGGAGTGAAGATCAGCCAGAAGCATTGCAACAGCTACCAATGCATCCCGAAAAAGCCACTGTTTGGTGCGGTTTATGGGCCGGCGACATTATTGGGCCATATTTCTTCAAAGATGATGCGAATCGCAGCGTTACTGTCAATGGTGAACGCTACCGAGCGATGATAACAAACTTTTTTTTGCCCGAAATGGAAGTTCTTGACTTGCATGATATGTGGTTTCAACAAGACGGTGCCACATGCCACACAGCACGCGAAACAATGGCGCAATTGCGAGGCGAGTTTGGTGAACAGTTAATTTCACGTTTCGGGCCGGTCAATTGGCCGCCTAGATCGTGCCATTTGACACCATTAGACTATTTTTTGTGGGGGTATGTCAAGGCTAATGTCTACAGGGACCGCTTCGATTGACGTACTGGAAGCCAACATCCATGCATTCATTCGTGAGATACCGGCCGATATGTGTGAAAGAGTATGCCAAAATTGGACTCAGCGGATGGGCTACCTGAGACGCAGCCGCGGTCAACATTTGCATGAAATTATCTTTAAACATTAAATTGCAAGGTTCAAACTATCGATTCAAATAAATATTTCATTCATTTTTTCGAATTTTTTGTGTTTTTTTTTTTTTTAAGTTCTAAACCTCTTAAAAATCACCCATTATAAAGATCGGTATTTATATCACTCATTTTAATATACCTACTCATTCGCTTTTCATATTCACAAACAATAACTTTAATACGAGGAAATTAAAAATTGATACTTATGTATTTCAAAATTTTGCATCTGAAGTTTAAAAAATAACAAAATTTATTAATTTGTTGGTGAATTATAGAGGCGGCGAAATGGATGAAAAAACCAGCTACTGTAAAAATTCAAAATGAGTGGTATGATTTTCACTGTGAAAAATTGAGAAAAAAATCTTTAGCACTTTTTAAATCCATAAGAAAGCATAACGTACAAAGTCTCAGGTCAGCTTATGTGGAGGCAAATAAAGAATTTAAAAGATGCTGCAAACAGAAGAAAACCAAATATGAAGAGAACCTCGCGCTGTCCATAAGTCAATGTAGGGATTCAAAGGAGTTTTGGGCATTGACAAGGAAAATAAATGGCAATGAAACAAAAATGTAGGGGTGTTCATAGACCTGAGTGTTGCTCATAACTTCTTTTCTAGTCTCTTAAGCGACTACAATGAGCCAGTTTATTTTAATTATGCTAGACCAAATCAACACATCGATGTTTTAGACGCAGATATAGGGAAGGAGGAACTAGATTGGGCCTTGAACTCCCTCAAAGATGGAAAAGCAGCTGGATCCAATGGAATCACTTCAGAGTTTTTTAAATATAATTCCGATATCTTTAAAGGAAAATTAAAAGATGCCATAAACATAATTTTTAAATTTGGTTACCCACCAGAGCATTTCTATGAAGCGGTTATCCCACCAGTTTTGAAGAAGGGTGAGCCAATGGACGTGCAAAACTACAGAGGAATCTCCTTCCTGAACTCGGAATTGAAAATATACACTGCGACAGGTTAACTCGGTGGGTAGATAATAATGACAAATTCAGTGAGTACCATCGGGTTTTCGCAAGTCCTATTCAACGGTGGACAACATCTTTTCCCTATCAAGTTTAGCAAGAATTAGGATGAGCAACAACAAAAAGTTATATGCCTTCTTTGTTGATTTTAAGTCAGCATTTGATACAATAAATAGAAATGCATTATTTTATAAGCTTTATAACCTGGGAGTGTCATCAAAGTTTGTATCAGTGTTGGAAAAACTATACCAAGAAACCAGTGCGCAGGTTGTCAGCGGTAAAGGTGTCTCCATAAAGTTTGAAATTAACCGAGGAGTAAGGCAAGGATGTAATCTAAACCCACTTCTATTCGCATTATTTTTTTTTTTTTTTTTTTTTTTTAAACATGCCGCGCACTAAAGGGGTTCTTACTACCCTTAATTATGGCTAGCACAGTGCGAGCCCTTAGGAAAACAAGGAAGGATTTAAAAGGAGATACCGATGCACATTGGTTTTGAAGTTCTGAATATCAAAATGGGGGGGAAAAATAGGGTCAGGTAAAGCATTCCACATTCTTGTTGTGCGACTAAAGAAGGAATCCCTATACTTAACGGTACGGCCGAAATTGGGCTCAAGGGTAAACTGATGAGCATTCCTAAAAGCGCGAGTATTACGGGTGAATTGTTTAAGGGGAGAAATGCAACTGGCTATTTCACTTGAACACTATTTATAAAAATAGCGATAGAACAGTGAGAGACAGGTGACATTGCGGCGATGTTCGAGGGGTGCTATTGTTGACGTTATTGTTCGATCACCTATCATTTTTAGGGCCCTTTTTTGTATTCGGTCCAACAAGCTTAGATGAGTTAAAGGAGCACCTGCCCATCTTGATGATCTAGTTGAGTTTCTGCCATGCGGTGTCAGGTTATGAAACACTAATATAAAAGTCATAATGTATGCCGATGATATCGTTATCTTATCTGAATCTCCTGCCTCACTTCAACTTATGATAAATAGATTAGCGGATTATTGTTAGATGTGGAGTTTGGAAGTTAATATTCAAAAATTGAAAATAATGATTTTTCAAAATGGGAGCGGAGGAGTTTCGAGAGAAGAAAGATGGAAATTCAACGGAAACCTTTTGGAGATAGTCAAAGAGTATACTTATTTGGGAATAGTCTTCACTTTTAATCTTAATTTTTAATAGCACCTGAAACTAAAAGCAAACAAAGTTAAATCGGCTATCTGTACTATTTGGAAAAGAGTATTTAATAATACACTTGTTTCAATTAAAACGAAGTATAAAGTTTTTAACGCTTCTGCAAAATCGATACTATTCTACGGGGCACAAGCCTGGGGTTTAACAAAATATGATACTGTGGAAAATTTGCTGCTCTTCTTTTTAAGAAAAATATTTTACCTACCAAGTAACTCACCAAAATACATGTTTTACCTGGAGACAAGACTTTCTACTCTTTTCGTTACAACTTTAAAACTAAATTCGGACTATGTATCTAGAATTGCAGAAATGCATATCTCAAGGCTTCCAAAATTGATCTGGCTTTATGCAGTGCAGTACAAGAAAAGCTGGTATGAGGATTGGTCAAGACTGGCGGCTGACTGTGGTTTTACTTTTAACGTAAAAGAACAAAATGCATTACAGATAAAAAAATTGTTATATGAAGTGATAAGAACTACTGATGAAAATGAAAGGTATACTTTGATAGAAAAAGCCAGATCCTTGACAGAAAGATATTACTACGCCAAAGTTAATTATAATCTCAGGGAACTCAATTATTTCAACACCAACCTCCCAAGTGGAGCTATCGGAGATATTTTTAGAGTACGAGGGGAAATGTTACATCTGAACTTTATGCCACATAGAAATGATTTAATGAATGTTTGCTGCCTTTGCAATTTGCGAACAAGGGAAGACATTGGACATTTCCTTGGCGTTTGCCCTATTCTGCAGGAAATAAGAAGAATGTACTTTGGAAAAAACATCTTAGAAGAGATAGAGATATTCAACCTGCTGAATGGAGCCAATTGGGTGCAGCTCTTTGGATACTGTAAAAATGCTTCGTTATATCGATCCAAAATGATTCAAGAATGCTTTTAGTATTTAATATTTTCGTTTTAGCTAAAATCAAAGTCTTTTAAATTCACAACTTGAAAAATAGTTTAAATTAAATTTTGCCTCACTTAAAAAAGTCCTTACAATGAAATGATATGTGTAAATACTTTTTATTAAATTTTTCATTTTATTTTAAAAACTTTTTTTTAAAGAAAACACTTAATTGTATGAAATTAATTAATATTGAAGCCACTTAGGCTGACGGCATAATTTGCCAAGCCGTTATATATTCATGTATAAATCAATTATGGAAATGTAAAATTGTTATTTTGTTTGAATAAAAATCTAATCTAGTTTTTGATGTTTCGAAATTCTGATAATTGGAATCAGGAATTTCAAAGAAATCTAGCAAAACGCATACAAAAATCAAATGTTATTGAAGCATTCCTTGATGTAGAGTTAAAGGAAAATGGGCATTTTGGTCTACCTATTGCCCACGAATGAGATATACGAGTATATCGTTGGAAAGCTTTGCCCTAGTACATCATTTTTTTGTATGGACATTAGGGTGGTCCTAATAAGGATCATTGTCTTATTTTGAGTGACGCACCCACCTTATTTGTTCTAAATACATACAAACAAATCCTGTAAAATTTTAGCTAATTTTATTAACGTAAAACCGGCCCCAAGAAGTCGGTAAGTTTATATGGGAAATCCAAATTTGAAAAATCTTTACTTTGGTAAAAAAAAAAAAAAATAAATCGGGTGGCACAACGGCTCATGAAGAACCAGGGCCTAGTGACTAACAACTCGCAACCATTCCTGTGTGCGCCTGTCGACAGGAATGGAAGGGACTTACAATTTTATGCCGAATCCGAACGGCTAGACGAGAAGCACTTATTCGTGACAAGTGATACTCTTGGAGGATTTGTCAATTCCTCGCAAGAGGCAGTAGCCCTGAAAAAAACTTTTTAGTTTTTAGGTGGACGAGGCTGGGAAGCGATCCCAGACCTCCAGCGTGACAGTCGAACGAACTAACCATTACGCTACGGGCTACTACAATTGTGAACTTTATCCAATCCAATTAGAATTTCTATTCAAGAATTGTTGTTGGAACGCCGGCGCTGGCCGCGCCGGGACGAAACGCCAATTTTTAAGGACTAAAGGCCATTAAAAGCTATTTTGTTCTGTGTATTCATTTAAATCTCAACATTATAAGTGGATAAGTTATTGCTGTCTTAAATTTTTGTCAAAACGTATACTATGTACGTTATGTATATTTATTAGTTTTCTTTTATGAATTTTAAACCTTGTTCAGGTTTTGTTTTTCAGCAGGTACGTTACTGCACAGAAGATACCTACATAGTCACAAATCTTTAAGTATCCAAAGTTTTATGATTCTAACGCAAGTAAATCCATGGCTGGCACTTGGTTTATTAGGAAACTAGCCAAATCTATGAAATATAAAAATTTAGTCTAACAAAGATTTATGACCATACAAAAAGTACAGTACTCGGTCTAATTAAATAATGTTAAGCCTGATTGTTGGCTGATTTATTTCAGTGGTGTATAGAATTTGTATTATAAAATAACCACTTACATATAGGTATATAGAGAACAAATTAAATTAAACAATTTCTTTAATATATATTGATCATCCTAAAACTAAGATAAGAAGCTAACAAGAAATCAAGTTTTATAATTTAAATATATACAGGAGATGACGGATATAAGAAACTCAAAAAATCCAAAGAATTCCTTTCTTATATCCGTGTTTTCTTATATAAAACATTGTACATAAGAAAGAAAATTTCTTATATAAGTAAAATGTATGTAAGAAAGAAAATTTCTTGTATAAATAAAAACACATAAGAAATAAAATGTATCCACTGTCAATGTATGGGCTTTTTTCTTTCTCGCTTATCTTCAATCTGTCATTTCTTTGACCATTCAATGATGGTGGATTTAGAAATGTTGTGAAAATAAACGGCACATCATTTGAAAGTTTGCACGGGAAAATTTCTTATAACAGTTTAATTTTCTATGTAGTGAATGCAATTTGTATCAGAATAAGTTTCTTATATCAGTGTTTTTCTTATATGAGACTTTATTGAAATGTGCATGGTATTTTGGAATGTCCGTCTTATAAGCGTGTTTTTCTTATATGAGACTTTCTTATATCCGTCATCTACTGTATATATTTATAATTCCCTGTAACAACTGAATAAAGCTGCCATCTTGTTAAACTTGTTCTTTGCTTTCTTCATAAACATAAAATAAAATTAAAACAAAAAAAAACATCAATATTATTTTGACACTCTCTTCGTTTGGCCACCTCTATTGCTAAAGGCCTAAATCAAATCTATGTTATTCTAGTGTTACATAAATGTCTAATGCCTAACATATAAAATAAATCAAACATCAGTAACTTTCAAATATGGCAGCAGGTTTTTATGATCCTTTGAAATTGTGCATGTAACATATATTTACTGCAAATACAGTAACCACACCATCGGCTTTCTGTTAACAGCATATATTTTCGTTTGCTCTACGGGGCAAAGTATTGGTTGCAATAAAAATGATAAGTTTGAGTGAAATGTTAATCTTTATACCCCGAACTTATTTCGTATGACAAAATAATTATTGTTAAGACTGCAAATATTCAAATTGAAATGTTTTGAAGGAGAAATACTTTAGAACTCTAGTACCAAGTTAACGGAGATATACTTTTTTAAGATTGTTCAAGATTCGGTATTCTGCGTACGAGCAAGTTCAAACGACCCAGTTGTGTATTTTATTTTGGTGTTCATATTGTATTCATGTTTCACGGCCATGTTAACATAAAATTTATTATTTTAACTTATCTTTTAGAAAATGCTTTTCTTTTATGACTTTAACCAGTATAACATTACTATCTATATTGAAAATGATTGGTAGTCATTGAAGTTGATGTTGACGTCTATGTGTGGATTTACGTTGCGAATCTTCTCCTAAAACATCAATCGTTGCGTCTCAACGTCTACGACGCGACGCCAGCTGTTGCAGTGCCGTGCGTTGTCAGTCGGGTCGTCCTCATCAAATGAAAGTACGTGCAACAACAACGCATTATAGTCTCTCGGTTCAAACGATGAAGATTGTGCGGCTTTGATCAAAGCAGATATTTTCCTTTGCATCATATGTTGCCATTTGTTAGATAGATAAATGAAGTTCATACCATCTTCTTCAGTTTAAACGAAGAAGAAAAAATAAGTCCGACATTTTTGTGTACTCATGTTCGAATAAAAAAGCAGAAAAGGAAATCTTAACTTCCTTAAATGTTCTACTACAATTCAATCTAAGAAAATCACTACCCCGCATAGTTACAATTAACATCAACTGCAATTGTGTATCGTCGACTGGTTGAGGTATATCTTGATTAATTGAAAGTTGTTAGACGAATCTAATAGCTGTCAACATTGGTTCATTAAGAAGCTTAGGTATCAACTGTGATATGAAGGTAAAAGGGCCTTAAAAGATTCGAAATATGCATTACAGCTAAATTGATTAAAGCCATTTCCTAGGTAGATTACAGTAGTTAACGAAGAGACTATTATAGGCATATTGGAGGGTTCAAAGAAATAGATACCGAATTTATGATGAGAATCATCCAACAAAATTGTATGTACGGGTGGCGTAGGTAGATTACAATAAATGGATTTTGACAAATAGCTTTTATACTTACTCTAGGGAATTCGCAGATAAGCTTTAACCCTAAAATATTATTCTGCGAGAAAGGAGAATGGGCAAATTTGTATGAGAAGTGGGTGCGAGCGGCCAAGAATGGTTTTATTATTTTTGGATGTGGTTTGGCGTTAAAGTACAGTGTAGAAGTTTTTTCGTTGTGGTGTACTTCAAACTAGGATAAAATGCAATGTTTAACACTTTAATAGAGTTTTAGTCAGTATTGTGGCTAATGTGAATGGAAAAATTGAAAAGGAAAGTCTCAAAGATTTTTATTATAAACAAAGCACATAAAACATTAAATATTAGTACAATACTATAATTACCATACTTTGACACCCGTATAACACCACCATAGCGTATGGTTGCGTGTGCTTTAGGCCACTACGCAGTTTCATGCAGGGGCCTGTTTCTGAAAATTCCGAACCGGATGGATCATATATATAGTAAGATTTAACCCTCACTAACGCACCTGCGGCCAGTAATCAGCTATTCCTTCCCAACTATGAAGGAACTGCGAGAGAAAGCTGCTGAAGAACTCCACCGGACTACATTGGCAATCCCAATCATCTGTTGTCTCTGGATGGATTAACTTTACGTTTAAGGTTAAATATTTTGTTAACTTTTCAACCAACCCTCAAAATTCGTTAGTTGGAACATAAATCTGTGAAAATATTTGCTAATGCAAATGTTGAGTGTTTGATGGTTTTGTAAAACGAAACAAAATTGTGGTCTAAAATCATACAAACATAATTTAATCAGTAGATACCTCTAAACAAAACTAAGTGTCCACTCTTTCGACCAACAACTACATAAATGTACCTACTTAAATCTACCAAAGAAAAATAAAAAATATTTCAAACAAAATGTGGAAAGCAACTCCTTATACAGGTTACAGTTGTAATTTTATTTAACAACTTGCCAGTTAAGTATTTTCCTTTTCTTCGAATTCGGTGCTACTTAAGTTAAGATATTTTTTTTGTATACATTTTTCTTGTTTACATAACTAATTATATACGAGAAAGCAAAAGTATAAAACTCAAATAGCATCAGCAACATCATCTCTCCCTATAGTGATACCGGTATGCCACTATATACTTGAAGTGATGCAAGTCTACCACTTCCACCCAAACTAAAGAAACCTAACCAGAATTATGCACAGCACATCAAGTTAAACTCCAAATGAGATGGTGCTGTCTGTAGAGTCTTAAAGTCTTGATGTCTTAATCAAATTGTTGCGCTATGGCTGACGACAACGCTCTGCTTTTGGAGAGAGGCTCTTCAACATCTTGTGGAAATTTACGTTTTTACAACTTTCTTTTTGCCAATGAATTCCAATGTTGTTCCTTTCATGATAACTGTTGTCTCTCCGTCCATCCATCCGCCAGCCGCCTGTCTGTCTTCGGTGTAGTAAGCTTTGAAACTTAGAAATTCCCAATAGCAGTTAAATTAGTTGCGGTTGGGGTGGCGGTGGTGGTGGAATTTTTAATGACCATTAGAAGTATTACAAAAAAAAAAAATGTTTCCAGACACGATTTGTCTCCCCCTTGCAACTTTTTTTCTTTCTTCTTTTTCTAATTGTTAAAACAATACACTCACTTTGCAACTATTCCGTTATGCATATACAGTTAAACAGCCTACACTGTTATTATTTATTTAAATTAAACCAGTACCCAACAAGAGGGGACCAGCAATAGCAATATTAGCCTAGCGCTAAGCAACAAGTTGCTGACTTCAATGAAATCCGGAACAACACCTCAAATTAGGGATATTTTGCATTGTTTGTTCGAATTCGAACTGTACACATAGTTTACCATTATACAACAATTTGTTGTTGTATATATTATGCACTTGGACTTGAACTGTGGTAAACTTCCATTAAATTATGTATACAGGAGTTGTGGTAGGTTAATGGCGGTACGGTTGGTATAGTGTGGTATGTTTTTTTTTTTTTGTTGGCAATATAACGAGTAGAGTAGTACAGCAAAAAGGAAATATGTTTTATGGAGTTGACCGTATAAAACGGAAGTTTATGTTTTTTTTTTTAATTTGCACCATAAGGTGGTCTTCGGAAATGGTAGTTTCTCTTTTTAATCTTTTCAATACACAACTATGTCCGATGTTTTGGTAAGGATTTTGAAGATATTAAGTGTTTTTTTTAATTTAGATTTTTTGCTAATAATATTCAGAAAACTCATGTACCAATTGGACGAGACTCTATCATGCTTATTTATTAAAGGATACGGTAGTGCCCAGCCAAGTTCTGGCACAACACCCTTTTTACAGGATCGAATTCAGGCGATTTTTGACCCCCTTCTAACTTTAGTTCCAATAAAGTCAGAAGTTTTTTGCAGCATTCCCCAAACTCACCGGGTTCAGGCAACTCACCAAGTTTCAACTTTTAATCAATAGTGCTTCCTAAGATATAAGACGACGAAAATCACAAAAACCGTATCTGACTGACTCACTAATAGATCACCAAAATTGTAGAGCACTTCATGACATCATAGAATCATGTTATTTTGCACAATTGTAGGCCTTGTGGTTCATACAAAGGAAACAATCGAAAATTTAAGATTTTCCATTGAGGGGGGATGGTACCCGCCCATTTTCATAGAATTGATATAAATTATTTTGAGCACTTCTGAGCATTGCAAAATGATGGAATTTGGTAGAGCGGTAAGACTTGAAGTGAAAGCAATGGCAAAATTTTAAAATTTGAGATTTTACATTCTGTGGGCCGGGCGGGCGTGGCATCCGCTCATTTTCACAGAATTGATATTAAATATATTGAGAGAAATTCCGATTGGTGCAGAATTATTAAATTTGATGGAGCGGTTGGTTTTCAGGTGTATACGAAGAAAAAATTTTATGTTATTTAATGATTACTGACTTCAATTGAGTTTGTTTACTTGGCAAGTTTTCTTTTATAACCTAATTACTCAATTATTAAATGAAAACTTTATTAGTAAACCAACTCAATTTGAGGCAGTAATCATTAAATAACAGATTTCTCTGATAACTTTGAGGTTTTTCGATATTACTGTACTTAAAATATTTGATTTTAACTTTAATAAACTTAGAACTTGGGGTACTTTTAGATCTCACTGCCCACATACTTTTTACGGCTGACTTGTTGCGCAAAGGTTTTTGTATATTGAAGAACTTGGCTTCTTGTTTACCATTTTTGTTATTGGTGTGATTACCTTTACTGGATCACAATTTGTGTCTTTAAAGAAATGAAATGGGACTTTAATATCGAAGATGTTGTCGATGAATTCAGTCGAGATAACACACTCGGAAATAGAAGCATCTGTCTCTTCAGAACAATTGCTTACCAGTGTTCTATGCCTAAGGAACGCATATTTTGTTCATTGTACATTTCCCTTGCGGTGGAAAAAAGCAGTGTGCCTCTTGTCCAAAAATAACCAAATAATAATAAACAGTTGTTTAAACTGCATGAACAATTTGATCAACAATACATTCGATGATTTCCCAGTTTAAATAATCATGGATTAAAGCTGGGTACACATTATCAAACCTGTTTGACAAACCAGTTTGAAGTCAAACACTCAACAGTATTAAACAAATTTGTGAACAAAGAACGCGTTTGTCAAATAGAGATAACACAAACAGGTTTGATAATGTGTACCCTGCTTAAGGCTTCTCCAAACCAACGCGAAATATTCGGTGCGGCGGAGAAACATTTGTCGTTGGCTTGTGCACTCTCATTTAACCATGTAAATACATTTTGACCAGCGAA
Source organism: Melangyna quadrimaculata (assembly GCA_949320155.1). Taxonomy (NCBI): domain Eukaryota; kingdom Metazoa; phylum Arthropoda; class Insecta; order Diptera; family Syrphidae; genus Melangyna; species Melangyna quadrimaculata. The sequence continues at coordinate 455,624,144 of OX439483.1, read as the reverse complement.
TATTTCACTTTAAAGGATCTCCCAAACCAATGCGAAACATTCGACGTGGCATAATAGGCACTGTTGTCGCTTTTAATCAATGAAACCATCTTCAATGCAACTTTTGTATGGGAATGACGATCAACTAGCAGTCCAGGTATACAAGGTCCATGACTGCCACTGTCAAAATGCAATTTCCGCGTTCAATGATCTTGAACGCGGAATGCGGCTAGTAAAAATTCTAGTTGTCTCAAAAAATGCAAAACCCTACATTGGATGGGCATGATCAGGTGACCTCGGTGGCGGAATGCGTAGTGCATATGCCTCAGAGGTAGCTGGTCTAGGTTCAATTCCAGTTGCGGCACTTAAAATTGAACATAAAGACTGAGCACGACTAAAGGAATCTGATAATTGGCCATGAAATTGCAATCCAGTCAAATGCAATGGTGGTAGCCCACTCAAGCGGTTGTTGAAAATTCAAACATTCATTAAAAACATATTAATTTTTTTTTTTTTTTTGTATAAACTTATATTCCAATTATGCTGTAAATTTTATAAACGTCGGTAGCCATCGACTAAAATGTTGCGTCTTAGAAAGGTAACAATTACAGCTCTAACTGATGAGGTCCATTGTAATTGTTATCAAGACCGAAACGCATTGAATTTCATTCAATACAGTCCACTAAAATAAAAACAAAAACAATATAACTTCTGTTGTTTAGGTTTTTTCTTTCTTTATTATATTCCAATCTTTCTTTTTGCTCAAACTATTCCAGCTAAGAAATTTTTGTAATATCTAGGTTTTTAAGGCCCGTTTACTGAAACGAAACATAAATCTACATAATAGCTAAGTTCAACATAGTTTGTATGTTTAATTTAATTTATTCTCTGTTGCTAGAAAATATTTATGATCTACTTAGCTATGCATAACTCTCATGAGAGAAAGCGCTGTCAAAACGTCAATTTTGTGTGAAAAGTCAAATATAATTCTAGTATTTTCCATTTTGTGGCCTTTTCTGGACGTAGCTTTAAAAGTTTAACTAAATATTTGATTTTAAATATAGTTTTTCAATGAAACCGGACAATTAAAAATTGTTCAGAATTATGTTTTTGTGTTTCTGTAAAAAGTGATATTCTGAAGTTTGGTTGTTGTGAATATGCTGCCTTATCTGTCAAAAACGTGTTTCATTTCCTTGAATATTGTTGAAGCAACCTTTTGCCTATTTCTTATTTATTTTATTAAATATAAATAAAATCAAGCTTCTGGGGCCTATTAGGACAGTCCAACACACATTTCTTTACAAATTCATAGCAAATAATACATAAAAACAGGCATACAAGTAAATTTATGTCCAACATAAATCTCTTAAGTGGTACTATTTCTGCCTCCTAAGTTATGCTCAACCTAAGGAAATTTATGTTCAAGTTTACATTTGGTGCAAAGCAATATGTGTTAATTAAGCGCTTATGTTGAACTTAAGCATTTATGTTTCGTATCAGCAAATGGGCCTAAATGAATTTAAAATCAAAATTCTACATAAGCAACTTGAACATAAGATCAAGTACATGCGACCCGACTCGTGCATTTTATTTTTTTCTATTTCATATATTATAATTGAAAAAATTCCTCACAATCTTGTCTAAGGCACTGGACGAATCGATTTTTAAATTTGGTAAGGTCTCATAGAATAAAAAAAAATCAGTGATACATTTAAAAAATACTCACATTGAATTCCTACGTTTGCTTTTGCGTTTTTTTTTTTTTGAACGAGTCTCGAAGGACATTATGACAGTATATTATTTGTTGAATTCAATGAATCATCAAGATAAATTTAAAAAATATTATCAGTTTTTTAAATCTTTTGGTATGTTTCCAATTTTAATATTAGATCATTATATCCTCTCATAATTAGGATTCAAATCACTCTTGTTTACTAATGTTATCTTGTTCTCTCAATCTAAAGCTTTATGTATACAATATAGTACATACAACCACAATTTGCTCAAAAAAATATTATTAGTTACCTGGAATTATTTTGAGGCAAACCAACGTCAATTTTAGCAAAGTTTCATACATTAACTGACCCTCACTTTTATAATGATTTTAAAACCACACAAAAATTAAAATTCAAAACTCATTCGAGGTTTTTGTTGATCAAAAAGAACAGATAAAACAAATAATATTGAATATGTTTATTTTTTATGAATGAATCAGAATTGGCATGCATAAACCGAAATATACGAGAATATCAATATAATTAGTAAATCATATCACGTACCCCCAATCAGTCTAAGGCTGCAAAACCAACATTTTGTGGTATGACACATTGTTGTGATGGTTGATAATCTTATGCTTTAAATTAACACTCGATTTAAACTGTTTTTAACTTATTAAATCCATCACCATTATGCATATTATAAAGAATACATATTATCACCTATTTGGCACGTATAATAACAATATTTGTTTTAAACTTGCCATATTCGAATTTAAAGTCGAGGCTGCCAACCGCAATTAGTTTATTGCCGATCTTATCTTTGATCAAGCAAAGTGTGGATAATTGTAAGCACGTGCGGCTTTAAAGGTGCAATTGGATAAAAAAAAAAAAAGAAAAAATCGACAGAAAAAAAACCCAAACGGAAGGATGAGCTACAAAATTTAAGAACTCTTTGACACTCACGATTTCTTCCATAAGCGATATGCTGCTGCTGGGTGAACGACTGCAATGTTGTAATAAAATTTTGTTGTAGGTTGTTTGGCCGTTATTGGTTTTTCGTTTTTCGGAAACCCCAATCCCTGATCGACAAGACGAATATTTCACTTAATTGTATAAGATCAAAAAATGATATACAAAATCAGAGCCGGATTTACTGAGGGGAATTTGAGAAATATGAAAGCCGATTGCCCTTTAAGCGGGCCTTGAGGCAAAAATTATTTCGAGTCGTTTTGCTCATCGATTTTTAATTCATTCGCGAATTTCATTTATTCGGAAGAAAATTTTGTTGAGTTGGACAATGATCTTAATCCTCAAAAAGCCTTTTTGGTTGAGAAGCAACTACAGTCAACCGCCCGCCCTAAAGCTTCTGGGGTGTAGAAGTGAGATTAGATCCGGTCTTTTCCTGGATCATTGTATGTCCAATAGACATGAATTAAAGATTGTGACAGTTAATCTTTCTAAACCATGGAGCAGAACATCTTCCTTGGGCAATTTGTTCACATGTTGATGAACAACTTGGAAACTTAATGATAAGTTAAGGAGCCTTAAGCAGTGCCAAGGTTTGTATACCCATTAAATGTACCCCTGAACCTAAATCACAATCCACGTCCGGAACAGGATGGATGGACAAGGATAGTAGAACGTCATAGACCATCAAAAAAAAAAAAAAATTGAATGAATGATGGCGACAGAGACAGAGGACTACGTCTACGACGACGACGATCGACGCTGACGTGAGACGAATCTAGTTCGTGATCGTCATTCCAAATGGATATTGTATATTCGTGCGTTTGAGTAAAGTAAAGCTCAGCTGGCGCGCGAACCATCACACAAATCACCTTTGTAAACTGTCACGAATCACGATTTCAAGATTCGGTTGTTTCCCTTGTTTTCTCTACAGCTTGTGTTTCCTTTTAAGGGGCGGGTTCACAATGTTGAATTAAAGACCAATAACAAACAAAAAAAACTGAAAACAAAACATGAAAAAAGAAAGATGAATTGACCGTTTTTGGATTGTCTTTGGAGATCGATTCCTACCCTCTGTAATAGATTGACTATGTGTGATGTTGAAATCGCCATTAAAAGGGTTTGGTTCATGAGGTAAAACTCAAACAGGCCTCTTGTGACAGAAATCAGACGGTGTGGTATACCGCCAGCCGCCGGCCGCCGTCAAACAAGGACTTGAAGTGCTAGATGGATCTAGAAACAACGACCCTTGGCTTTGTTGTCCGCTATGAATGAACATCACCAACTTCGACGCGTCGGACGACGACGACGAACTACGACGAGACGTTCAGTGGAATGGTTTCGGTTTAATTGACTTTAATGTCCGTTGGCACACGTTTTCCATGTCGTCGATTCACGCTGCAGATCATTGATCACAGTTGTTTGTTGTTGTTGTCTTTCTTTTCTGGCTTTTGATTGTTTGTTTTGAGCGCACGAGTGCTGTTCCTTTGCCATGAAAAATTGTTTAGAGTAATTATTATTCAGTACTGAACAATAAGGTAGAATTTTACTTAACCTTTTTGTATAAGCAGCGGACTTTAACAAGATCAAAGTGTTTTTGTTTTTCGATGATGTTCTTAGAATGTGGATTGTGTTCCATTCATGGAAATTTTGTACCTATGTAAAAGATCAATAAGAAAAGGTGTCTAGGTGTCAATATTTCATCCACTTTGAATTAAATGATTTTTTTTAATTGATTTTAGAATCTGACTTGATGAATGAAAGAAATATAAAGCTAGCATTTTTAATGCCTTGCTTGTTAAAATTTTGATCAAAATTGTATTCTGCGAATTAGCTCGGTAGTTTTTTGCATGCTCGCTTGAAGCTTGGAAGGATCCCATTTCAAACTTGGTATTTTTCCAATAAAATCAATTTATGGTACTATTGGGAAACCAGCTGTGAGATAAACAAAGAATCTAAGAACTAGACGAATTACAAATAGATATGTCCTGAATACAAGCATCTGTACTGATTAAATAAAACTATAAACAGCCTATTATGATGAGTACATTACTGACTACATGTATGAAATTTTTGTTGATGTAATGAGTACATGTTATTTATGTAATGGTTACATATTATTGGAACAGGGTCAAAAGTCCACAGGCCAAAAGTCGGTAATGGACTTTTGTCCCACTTCTGTGGGTCAAAATTCCATAAATCAATTGTGAACTTTTGACCCACTCCGATGGGCCAAAAGTCCATACAAAAATCTTGTGGACTTCTGGCCCATTGATTGTGGATTTCTGACCCACTTTAGTGGACCACCTCATAGATAGTTTTCTTTAACAAGACTGCTTTGGGTGGACCGCTTCGCGGGTTAAAGGATTTTAACTCCCTTTTCGGGTCCTCTGTCCCGCTCACGCGACTCCGTCGCTCCGCTTAGGGTATGCTCAGTCGCCAGGCAGGCGCCTATGTTGTCAGTTGGTGTGCTTTAAGTTTACGAGTAGTGAAGAGTATACAAATTAATTCTTAACAAAATAAATAAATAATCCTTAATTGTTCTGCTTTTTTCAATATTATAATACGAAATTATTGTGAACTTATGACCCACTTTCTTTCTAAAATTAGGGAATATTGACCGTTTTTTTTTGTGGACTTTTGACCCACTTGAGTGGGTCAAATCTCCACAACATAATTGTGGACTTCTGACCCGCCCAAGTGGGACAAAAGTCCATTATGGACTTTTGGCCTGTGGACTTTTGACCCTGCGCCCATATTATTTCTCTTATGATCAGATATTATTTGTAATAATGAATATGAAAACAATATAAATATTAAAATTACATTTTATTTATGTGATGAGTGCATTATTATTCAAATAGCCTCACCTCAGTGCAAGAAATCGATAAATTAGATTTCCTAACTTGTCGGTATTTAGCGACCTGAGAACGTTGATCTTTTATTTATGATTTGTTTATTTTTAGCAAGTAGATATTCTTAACTAAGCTGTGTCGTAATTTATGGACGAAAAGTTTAGTGCATATTTACAATAAATATGTATTTGCCGAGAAATTTTAAAAGTGAAAAATTCAGAAACCTATAGTTCTTGATTTTAGGGGGCAATATGTAATCTAATGACTAATGAGTAAATTGAATACCGCTTCACTAAATACATTATCATATAGACATCACGGGTAACCGACGACGGTTATTTATGTGATTGATATTTAAAGAATGAGTACAAAAAACGTACAAGGAAACTGTGCTCACTCCATAACTGTTACAAATGTATGTACTACCTATAAGTTCACTTAATAATTATGAATTTACTATAGATAGCCGACACATCTTTATGCGATGATGACTAGAAATCTTTATTGACTACGTCATGCTGGAAAAAGGTAAGTAGGTACTGATTATAGATTTCGTTACATAATTAGTACAAACAGTTATCTCTCCAGACATTTCGTTGGATGATTTAAGGACATATGGGCTGAAATGACTCGTCTTAGACCGGGCTAACTCACAGCGCAGTTAGTTTTCAATCTTGTATTTGTTTACGCCCGCAATCATATATATCCGGTCATTTTTGGTAGGTAAATTCATCAACCAGTGTGAAAATCTTACCTGAAAAGATAAAAAAAAAAAAATATTTAATTAAACAACTTCAACAAATATAATCAACTTAGAAAAGAAGAAGAATATTTTTTTTTAATTTTTTTTTTTTCACGTGTGAACGATTGCGTCATAAACAATGCTTCCAATAGGCGTTTATCTCAGTGTAATCGTATAGAGTATAGAGTTCTGTTGTCTATTGTGATATTAATGATGTCGAAAAAAAAGAATTATAACAAAGGCAAGTTTTTCAGTGAGGGGTTAAGGTTAAACCCGAGTTTAACCTAATTGGGTGATTTAACTATGGGTTAACTCAACAAATGCTTTTGATATTTCATCTTCCGTGTTTTTTAAGTCTATCTGCATTCATCCTCTGTACTTAAGAACTGCTTCTTGACAAAACTTTAAATTTGTCCAAAACGGAGTGAAAAAAAAATCCCTTAAATGAATACCCACCCATATTGGCATTTTGGGTCTGAAAATTAAGAGATCCAGGAGAAAAAAGGTTTTTTTTTTTTTGTTCACAATATTTAAAGCATCCTAATAAGAATAATACACACTTATTGTTGCAAAAGAAACCTCGAAAAAAAAATAAATACCGAACAGTTTCAGAAACGCCCTTGGCTGACTTTTACATAATAAAGATGTACTATCTACTAGATGATTTTATTAAGGTTCTTGGATCGCTTCTAGGTAACTTGTTCCAAAGCTTTATGGCTTTTTAATGTACTTCTCACCAAACATGTTCTCCCCAATATCGTACCTATACAGTTGTTCACATTTTAATTGGTGCATTGCATTGTGAAACTTTATTTCACATGGCATGTATATTTTTACATTCTGAATTTGACTTAGAACGTCTTTCTTGTTGTAAGTTCATGGAGATAATTGATATTATTGTTACGCCATAACGTTAAAACTTGTTGAAGTTATTTAAGTTATTTATTTTTGGTGGTAAAGAATTTCTTGAATCTTGATGATTCAAGCCGGAAGATTACATGAACTGGATTAGTTGAACATTTAACAAAGAAGTACTTTTATTTTTGAATAGGTTTAAGGATAACTATAGTGAATTATTCTCACTATATTCTAATTAATTATTACTTCCTGACCTCTCGAATGAAGTAAATACTCGGGCATATAATATTCTGTACGCGTTGAATTAAAACTAAAAAGGTGTTCACCTCCAAAGGCAAAATGGGTACATCATCGGCCGCAAACTTTTCATTTTACTGATAAAGTGATAAGTGATAATTAAGCCAAAAGGGACCTTTTCAAAAGGTACATATGAATTATTACCAGACGATTTCGTTGGTGGATCATCTACATCTTATCTTACAAGGCGTTAGGCAATAACAACAAAGTAAAAAGCGATCAAATCGAATTTTCTTGCATTTGAGCGTGATTTCGTTGTTTTGAAATTGTTTTGGCAATATTTCCATTTTTGGGCCTTATTTCCAGTTTGTCTATTTAAACTTAAAATTTTGGTTGCTGTTTCATCTAGATAATTATAGCAAAAAGCGGAAAAAACGCCCAAAACTGAAAAAAAAATACAACAATTTCTTTAGAATTGGGGCGATAATTCCAAATCGATTTCGGCGCTTTTGCCCTGGGCTTTATTGCCTAGTGCCATCTTACAACCGCTTAAAGATACACAAAAAAAAAATATTAACAATATGTAATGACAGTAAAGAGTTCCAAGTACGTGTACAAAAATCAGTGCCAACTTAAGGGGCCAGTTATAGCTATCATTGAAAACCATCATTGAAAAAGTTAACTGTTGATTTTGAGACCTTTCGAAAGTTTAATCATTGAATATTTTAATGCAGAAATATAGCTTACGACTTTTAAATTATTTCACCTTCAAAAAAAATTCATTTTGACCCATATCTTCCCCATAACGTAACTTTTAATTTTTCAAAAATGAACTACCTTACCAATGATCATTGAAAAAATTAAAAGTTACGTTATGGGGAAGATATGGGTCAAAATGAATTTATTTTGAAGGAGAAATAATTTTGAAGTCGTAAGCTATATTTCTGTATTAAAATATTCAATGTTTAAACTTTCGAAGGTCCTCAAAATCAACAGCTAACTTTTTCAATGATGGTTTTCAATGATAGCTATAACTGGCCCCTAAGTGGCCTACTTTGACTACAGCAATGATGCAAACATTGCGCGTTGCACTTAGTAAGCATCATGTTTCTTGTCAAAACTGTTAGACCGATTTGGATCGAATTTTAGAATTTCGTCCTGTAATACTCTAGACTATTTGATTGTAAATTTAAAGCAGAATTGGACAATTTTGTACCTGTTTTTTGAGTGCTTCAAAATAACTTAGTTTTTCAGATTTTTTTTTTTAAATTTATGGTTAGATAGCTTTTTGTTTTTTGATCACAAAAAACAGAGGACTTTTATTTTCTTCTTCAAAGAACTTAAGCATAAAATATACAATTACCCTATAGTGTTTTAAAAATAAATACACATACAATTGCTTTCAACTTCCCACATTTTTTAATACTGGAATTTAGTAAATATATTATTTATTATAAACTAGGTGGAACGAGGAGAATACACTTTACGGAAATGATAGTTGGTCTGCAAAGCATTTTTTTTTTTTTGTTAAATACTTGCAAATAAATTTAAAAAGGAGAAGAAAATCAGTTTAAAACGTTGCACCTATACGCTATGATCGACTTCAAAATTCAATAGAAAATTTCTTTTACTAACTATAATAGTCCGAATACGTTTCGGCCTTTTAACAACAATTGGTTACTTCATGACGAAATATTTTCTAACTGATAAAGCCAACTACTGTTGCTATCAGGCCGAAACACATTCGGTCTAAATTTTAATGTCCGCATGTCTTACAAATTCCGCAGCTTTTTTTTTTTTTTTTTGAGTTCCTCCAATTAAACATTAAAAAGCTTCTTTGTTTGTTTATTTTGGGATCAGTAAGTCACAACAAAAATTTGGGATCAGTAAGTCAAAACAAAAATTAACAGAAATTACATCTTAGGTGTTGTTTAGTTTGGAATGCTCACTTTAGTTCCACTTAAATCAAATTCTTTGACCTAATGGTAGGCCGAAAAATATAAGTGAGTCAAATGTTTTTTGTTTTTAATTGTCTTGAAACTGGTTAAAAATCTTAATTTCATGCAACATCAATTTAAATTCCGGCAATTTCGATTATTAACGGATATTAATTTTTGAAATACACATCGTCCGATGTGAATTTGATATGGTTGTCCATCGCAATGATACAAACCGTTAAGTATATTTTTCTGAAATGGAATGCGGCTTTGGAACAAGAAGATTTTTCTGCTTCCTAAAGGTGAAGCTTGTGAACATGTTGCAAGGAATTATTATGTTTTTCTGTAGAATTTCAATTGATATATTTTCTCAGCATAATATGAGTTACGAGCACTGTCAAAATATGGACTTACATAAATTGAGTGTGTCGAACCTTCAGTAGATATGTTCCTATATATATTAACATTTATTAAATTAAACGAATTTTGTTTACTTCAGCTCAATTGTCATTTCTCATGACATTTTTATTGATAGTAGTTTCCTTTCAAATCTGAATTTTATCCATATCACAAATTAAGAAACACTCTTAAGATCTCAATTGAAGATGTTTTTACTAACCAATTGCTTAAGTCTATTTATCACCTGTGGTAGCTAAGCTTAACAAATAAAAACTAGTTCTTATCGTTTCGATGAAAAGTAGATTGCCGGATAAATTAACCCCCCGTCTTCATCATCAAAAGGTGATCATACTAAAAGTAAATCTTGTTTTTTAATCAACTTGTTCTCAGCTGTCAATCATAATATTAAATCAAGTCAAACTTAAAATCTGATGCAATAGAAATTATAAACCAGGTTTTATGTCAAAAACAACATCATAAGCTAATCAACGATCGCGTTAACCTTCTTATCGAGATAAAGATATAATATTCAATTAAAATCCTGTTCATAAACATCAAAAATTCTGCTCTAGAATCACACAAAAAAATTGCACCGACGCAACGCGACGACATCATTTTACAGTAAAAACCGGAATTTGAAAAAAAAAAAAAATAATAACAATGCCACCGATATCTGGAGCTGCACAAAACAATTTCATCGCGGTTAAATAATACTAATTAAATTTAAAATTAGATATTGAATGATTAGTAGTTGTGTTTTGTTATTTTGTGCTAGCAACAACATTAACCTATATTTAACAAAAAAGGCAAACGAATCAATCAAAAACATCAACCGTAACGTTTGTTTCGCTGTCAAAGATTGTTGATGGGAGGCATCAAGTTTATATTCGCGGCATCAACATCTCTCTGCCTCTTTTTCTTGCTGCTGTCTAAAACTTCACATTATTCGTAAGATATCTCCGTAGTTACAGCTGAGGTCAATAGTTATGACTTGGCGCAACGTTCGAGACGTCGTGTCGCGTCGCGTCCGTCGCTACTGTGGGGATACACTTTAGCTGTTTGATAAGTTGCTAAACAAGAATGATGCAGCAACATTATCACACAAAATGAGAATGAATTGCTAGTTGCGGCGCGGCGAGCTGTGCGATAAAGATCTCGTTCTGGAGGTGTTTTCTGATGCCGTTGATCATTTATTATATTTTTTTTGTTTGTATTATTAAAAAGTAGGTACACATTGTTAAACAAGACTTGTCTTTTTAGAACTATAATTTGTTCTTAAACATGGCGGTATAAGCATGTCTTTCATAGAGGAGATTTAAATAAATTATAAGCTAATTTACATTTGCTTGAATGAATTTGATTAAGTGTGGACAAAGTGGATTTAATCAATCATAATTAACCCGAGCTGAGTACAGATTTAGGTGCTTGGAGCCATTATAAGCACAAATTAAAGAATTTTATGAGATCGTGCGCATAACTACGAATGTTATTTCTGATTTCTTCAAAGAAAAAAAAATATTAACCAGCTGGCTTGATGGACTATTATTTGTTTCTCTCTTGCATAACGAAGTGAGCTAGTCCTATAGAAAATCTTAGATGGCTTCTATTTTTCTTTTATACATTCAATGCAAACAATTGAAAGATTAATTGATTTTTTCTTTTTTCAATTTCACAAAACCATTAATAAATGTCAATAAAACACTATTAAACGCCACTTTAAAATTGTCACTTACTCGTTAAACTTCTACAAATATTTTAACAATTTATCTCTAATCAAACATAACTGTATGCACACACACAGAGCTATGTACATATTATGTTCCTAAGATAGTTTATCTAAGCCACATTTAATTATTGTGATCCTAACCTAAGATAAATAGAAGTTAAAAAAAAAAAATACAATAACAAGAAGACCAACAATAAAAAAAAAACTCTTCGTTTGCTGTTATTTCAAGTTCAGCCCATTCAAGTCTGCAAGTCGCCATGACTATCATGGTTTCTCCTCTGGCTCTGGTATAGTGTCATTTTATTGCGGCCGCGGCGCGGCGTATAAAAATGTCTTTAAAGAAGAAAAGACATTTACTTTGTGGACTCTTTGCACAAACAAACTATAACCTGCCCTCCCCACCCCACCCCTTTGTCAGCAATGGCACTTTACATTCCAGCTAAAATTGGAATACAAACAATTAAACGGTGAAGTGCAAAGTAGTTTGCTAGCGTCAAACGAGACGTTAACATAGTGCGGTAAAGCCCGGTTCACCATTCATTAGCAAGAAAGAAATAAAATTGTATGATAATTTATCTTTTTTGATGGTATTTTTGTGGCAACATAAATCGGGGAGCATCAGGGATGACAATGCTGAGAGCCATTAATAGTAAATACAGAACAAATGTGTTTGAATAAATTTCAAACGAAACCAAGTCAATAAGGTAAATGATATATGTGTTGATTGATGTTGTTGCCACTGTTAGACCCGAAATTGGTTAATTTTAGAATTTATCGGTAAAACTATTTCTTAGCAACATTGGTAAAAGTCCGAAATGTTTTGTTCTCATAATTCATTTCGGACTTTTTACACTCATGCATTCGGTAGGAGGGCAACCCAAGGTACTGTTGTCCAAGATAACTGTTGAAATTGGTGATTGCTTGACGACTGAACCAAACATACCATACAGAATTAACGTGATTAGGACTCACTTGCAAAAAAACACTACGGAGGAATATCCCGGAAATTTCCAGGAAAATTGGAAATCCGGGATGCTACAGTTTTCAGTGCATTTCTTGGCATTCGAAAATTGGACCGAAAAATAGATTTCGATCGATGTCAAGATGGTCGAACAAATACGCCAATGTTGAATCCAGAACAAAAGCAAGCTTACGATCAATTTTTGGAAGCAGTCGATAAAGGAAATTGTGATAGTTCCTTGATATGCCCAGTGACACTGGAACAAATATTCCTGATTTCACTGATTTTTGCTACGATTCGTGCGACATCTGAGATTGCTTTGGAGCTGATTGGCGTGATTCCAGCCGACTAAGTCATCGGCCTGATTGAATTTCTACCGATTTTTTGCCAATTTATAATGCCGTGACGCTGGAAGACCTGAACACGAATGTTTTACCGAATATCGCTCAGAATTATTTTGCCCATAATTGGCTGAGTGGACGAGCGAATACCCAGCCCGAATTAAAGACACTGAGTACCCAACCCAAATTAAAGACACCAAATACCCTTGGATTTTTTACTCTCGCAATTTTAAATTTGGATAAATCGATTCTTGTAACAGTACCTACTAAATAAAGCATAGAAATTTGTATTTGGATTCAGATTTGTACTTGGTAAGTTAAGCACCACAGAACTACATTACCACCTCTAAATTTAATTTTACATTTTAATTAGAATTGTGTTAAGATTGGTATTATAGGGTTAACTTTCGATATTAAAAATAAAACTTCACCTGCTACTTTAAATTACTGAAAAGAACTTCACGTTCCAAAAGTTTGTATTTATATTGAACAATTTTTAATAAACATTATTTGTGGTTAAGGTGCCAGTTATAGCTATCATTGAAAACCATCATTGCAAAAGTTAACTGTTGATTTTGAGACCTTTCGAAAGTTTAATCATTGAATATTTTAATGTAGAAATATAGCTTACGACTTCAAAATTATTTCTCCTTCAAAAAAAAAATTCATTTCGACCCATATCTTCCCGATAACGTAACTTTTAATTTTTCAATGATGAACTACCTTACCAATGATCATTGAAAAAATTAAAAGTTACGTTATGGGGAAGACATGGGTCAAAATGAATTTTTTTTGAAGGTGAAATACTTTAAAAGTCGTAAGCTATATTTCTGCATTAAAGTATTGAATGATTAAACTTTCGAAAGGTCTCAAAATCAACAGTTAACTTTTTCAATGATGGTTTTCAATGATAGCTATAACTGGCACCTTAACCACAAATAATGTTTATTAAAGATTGTTCAATGGAAATACAAACTTTTGGAACGTGAAGCTCTTTTCAGTAATTTAAAGTAGCAGGTGACGTTTTATTTTTAATATCGAAAGTTAACCCTATATGTGATGGTTTTGAAATAAAATATAATAAAATAAAACTAAAAATGTTTAAAATTTAAACTTGCTAATTTGTTTTATTATGTGTTTCGTTTAATACTTTCACAACATTAATAATTATATAGAAATGCGTTTCGGACTCAGTGTACCATCTTCGGGCTAAAATTCGAAAATTTAGCCCGAAGATGGAACACTGAGTCCTAAACGCGTCGCTATATAATTATTTATGTTGTAAAAATATTAAAGCAAAAAAAAACACATAATAAAACAAATTTACAAGTTTAAATTTAAAACATTTTTAGTTGTATTTTATTTCCAAATTTAATAAACAGTTTAGTGCAGTGTTTCCCAACGTGGGGCCCTCGCCCTAAAGAGGGGCAATTTGATGTTAAAGGGAAGGGGGGGAGCAATTTAAAATAATGCTTCAATACATTTCTCTATGAAATATCTACGCTTCTATGTGTCCACCTATAAAGATATATTTCCGAACAACCCCAGTATCTGCATGCATCAATCGTACCAACTTTTTGTTATAAACTTCACTTCACTCAATGACACTTGACGAAAAATATGAATTAGAGTCTCATTATACAGTTCGTTTTATCGTTCGTGATTACATGGTCCGCGAAAATACGTACATACTTCCTTTCGTTATTTTGACGTTCATGGAATTTGGCTAACACCAGTGAGCATTGTGGTTGCCAAATCAGAAACGTCAAAGTTCATCCAGAAAAAGTCTTGAAATTTTCATTCTTGTATTCGTTACTTCCCTACCTCTACATTTCGACACTCTTCACCCAAGCTGTCAAAAAGACAAAAGACGAAACAACCAAAAAAAAACGAATCGTGTAATCGAGGTCTTAGTTTTTTTTTCTTTAACGTTGATTTATCAGCCTTTTTGTCACCATTTACCACAACAATTACACAAGAATTTTCGCAGGAATACTTAAAATTTGCTGCTGTCCATGATGAACGTTCCCCTTTCGTATTTTTCGCACATTTGAAAGCGAAACATAAATTCAATTCCCATACCCGTTCAGATTTGAACTATGTACTTCCAAAGTTTATGAAAGACAAATTTAAAAAAAAAAAAAGAAATCTATATTTACTGTTCAACATTAACATATTTTTTATTAAAGTTTCATTAACTACATTTAAAAAAAAAAAAAAAATTAACTTATTCACTTATTTTCTATGGATTTTTAGATTTTTATTGAAAAAAATTGTTCAGGTATCTACATAAATTGATATGGCCACTCTTAGTGTGACGGTAACAAGATAGATAGCTCATTAACCTAAAACCTTTACCTAGAGCCAGGGGGAAATGTGGATTTTCAAAAGGTTCTGGTGGGACATAGCCGAGAAAAGGTTGCGAAACACTGGTTTAGTGCCTTATTGCCATCCTTGTACCAAGCGTTTATCACTTTTGCTACACAGAACTGCTTAAGTTCTTTGACTTCTTTTACCCCTTTAATCATCGTTCATCGGAATCATCAGTATCGTTAGGAGAAAGACAACCGTTTAAGAAGTGAATAGGGACACTATACCACTACCATCATATTCCCCACCATCATACTCATCACAATAACCATACATCACCTTCAACACCACCACCACACCGCCTCCAATGTCATCAATAATAACTGTTAAATATATCCCGCGCTGTCAGCCAACATTCCGTTAAAGTACTTCGCGCAATTATATACATTGCCCGCCATCCATGACTTCGATTCATCTTGATTTCTTGCTGTTATATATGGTGCGTGTACTTGCGATGTGATAAAGATTATTTTTTAACGTTTGTCTTCAGAGTTTTTACACTCTCACTGCGCGCAGATCAATGACAGTTATTTTGCACGATATTATTATAGTGATGTACATACATATATGTAGGTAGGTAGGTAAGTATCATTATTTCAAATATCCCGTTTAGATCGAAGTGCAACAAACTTGCTTATACACGAATTGACAGTTGTTGAAGAGGAACTCTTCTTGCAATTGGAACAGCCAGCACAGCGTGTGGTCGTATAGATGGCGCTATGACTCCACAGGTTTTGGCGCTATGACTCTTTATCTTTAATTGCGTTGTTTTGAGATGTTTGGTGGGAAAATATTTAATGAGTTTTTACATACCTTCATAGCGGAATGGAAACATCTAGTTTCTAAATCCCAAAAAGAAGAGATGAGGGAGAGGAAGAAAGGTCTGTATCGTAAGTTTGAATATTTGTTTGATGCACCTCACCATCACCCAGGCCACAAGTTGCAATTGATTCTGTTCGCTGTAATGTCATTTTCCTTTTGATATTCCTTTTTCAACCTCCATTTGAAAGATGACGCAATGGAATAAAAAGAATTGAAACTAAGAATCCAATGATATTTAAACATACTTCACACCTGTCTCGTGTGTTGTGTTGTATAGTCGTGTCCTGTGTTGTGGAGTCGTGTTTCGCTTTCACAGTGTATTTCATATCAGTAGTAGAAACACGTTTGTTTCGTGTGTTGTGTTGCTGTATGACGTATGAAATATATGGATTGACAGCTACACACAACTCCACAACACAACACAGGTGTGTTTCAGGCTTAGTCTTAAACACCTAATTGCTCTAATAATCAGAACGAAATAAGACAAATTCACGTTGACATATGGGGTAGTGCAAATGAATCGCATGGGAAGTGAGTGAATTTTACGAAATAAATCATGTTAGTATTCTTCTTTTCTTCTGATTTTTACTTGATCCAAGCAATGCACGTTGCTTTTAAAACACCATAGGTCTTAAAAGTATAGTTCGACTATTATTGTGTGCATACAAAAAATATTTCTGGACAGGACTTAAAAAACTTCATCATTAAGCTTTTTTTTTTTTTTTCAAATTTCATTTGGAATTTCCGTTGGAACAACTACATTTTTTTTTTTTTTTTGACGATTTAATGTTCTCATTAAAACTCATTTTAAACTTTATATGTATAATTTATTATGCATCCCAATTAAAGATAATTTATGACAAACTTGTAAGCAATTAGCTTTAGGTTGTTGCCTCTTTAAATCTTGACCTTTTTTTGTTCGTTTCTATTTAATACCAAAAAGGGGCGTTGTTCGACTGTTAATGACATTGAAAAATCAAACATAAAACAATCAATAAAAAAATAAAACAAAAAAACACAAAATCGTAATGAATGACTTATTCACATGGCATAAAGCTGTTTTCCGAAATCGGAATGCATTTGGGCATGACTGACATGTGGTTTTGTTTTGTTTTGTTTTTTTTTTTTTTCAACACAACAATTATGTATACATTTGTGCCAATGGATTGGGGTTCAAGTGAAGGATGAGGCTAAATTTGTGAAACAATAGAGGAACCATTTTATAAAATGCTTATGAAAATAGATTTATTTATTGATGAAAATAAATGAAGACTTTATAATAAGAATGTTGGAAAGGGAGAACTTAAAAAAAATTAACCCGAAAAGGAAAATCCATTTGCTTTAGACTTGGAAAATTAATTAAATTTACGGGGAGAGTACGATAACTTGGGCGCCGAAAATTGTCAACGAATTTTTGTAGAAGGGTCAAATACAAGCTTTTTTTTACTATGGGAGGGGGGGGTGTGTCTATCTCGCCCCGTTTAGGAGGTAGGGACGATTTTCGATAAAAACGACTTAAATGGAAAAATAAATATTAAAAAGCATAGACAATACTTAAAATGCAAAACAATAAAGGTTTTAAAAGTCAGAAGTCTGATCTTTAATCCTTTATTTAAATTAAATTATTTGTGTCAATAGTTTTCAAAAAATTTGCATTCAAACTCAAAATTTTGATTAAAATAACGCAAAATAAATGATTGGATTAATTTTGCCGATGGAAAACCAAATTTTCATTTTGTGGTCAATGCTCATATCAATTCTGAATCTAACACAAAAAACCGAAAGCTTTTATGTCCCCTAGTTTTTGAGAAAATTGAAAACTACTAGAAGTACTTTTGTATGAGTATTTTTTTTCTTATATTTAATGTGATCTTTTTTTGATAAAAATTAATGTTGGTGTTAGGTTGATCTTTGTTAGTAATATAAATAACAG
The DNA here is from genome assembly GCA_949320155.1 of Melangyna quadrimaculata. Classification (NCBI taxonomy): domain Eukaryota; kingdom Metazoa; phylum Arthropoda; class Insecta; order Diptera; family Syrphidae; genus Melangyna; species Melangyna quadrimaculata. The sequence goes on along the minus strand of OX439483.1, from coordinate 455,606,300 downwards.
CAATTCATTTATCATATGTAGCTGTTGACATTGGTAACAGAGAATACATTCAAAGTTACTTAAATGCAAACGAAATTTGGCATACACCGAACCTCGAACATACACCAAATCCTATAGTGAGCCAAAGCAGTGCCCCCCTGCTTTGGCATGCCCACCCAAACATGCATCACTGTTTATACGCCGTAAGGCTGGGTGTTAGAAAAGTATGATAATTTAGATTCAATTTGTGTAAGAATTAAATCCATATTCTATTTTTACTATCAAAATAAGACTACATAAAATACTCAAGCAAAAAAAAAATTAATTGAATTAAAATAGTAATTTTGGTAATTATTAATTTTCTCGAAAGCAAAGATTTCGAAGAAAAAAAAAAATATAATATAAAATCTCAAAGTTTTAAAAATTACACATACAAAAATTTTTTAACGTTTTTTTTTCCAAATTTTGAGTTCGGAAGTAGGTTTTTCAAAATCTATGGATAGATTTCGCTTGATTTAAAAACTGGCTAATAAAACAGAGTATTGGCTTTCAAAAAAGATATAATACTTAATTGTTATTACCGTAATTTATAAATGATTATTTTTCCATTTTTAGTACTTTTTTCATTAAAGTGCCCCTCCCGCCCAAACGGGGGGAGATAGACCCCCACCCACAGTAAAAAATATTTGTATTTGACCCCTCTACAAAAATCCGTTATTAATTGTCGGCGCCCAAGTTATCGTACTCGTGCCAAATTTACCAAACTAAAGGTTTAAATAATTTACTGTTTCGAACATTTTTGAATGAAAAATAACAACTCAGGTGTTTTACCACTAAGTTGTTTGTTTGACTGAAGTTATGGCTATTTCACGAGTGCCAACCCAATCATCACTTCTTTGTGTGGTGCTAAGTCTTAGGGCCAGATTTACAGTCGCAGTAGTGGCACCGTAGGTTTGTCGGCCCTGACTATACAAACAAAATTAAGCCAGCTGCAAGTTTTGAGCCTCTCTCGTCAATTTGAAAAACAAAAACGCGTTTTAACCAATATCTCGAGAACGATTTACAAAACTTATCGGATAGCCGTAGATTATTAAATTTTCAGCGACCTACCTTTTGAGGATCCAGTTCAAGAGGGTGACCTTTATTTTTCACAAGATAGCCAACAATTAAAGGAAGCTGGAACGATCCATGAGAGGGCGGTGTCCCTCTCATGGATCGTTCCAGCTGATAGGGTAATATATCAGAAGATCGTTGAAGATTATAACGATCTTCTGGCACATACAAGAAAAGACCGTCAAGCGAAATAGGTCTCGAGACACTACCTCAGAAGAGGAGGTAGTTTGATGGTCTGAAGGCTAATGTAATGGTCAAATGGCATCTGTGGGAGCAGCACAATCGCTTACTATTGGGGTTGTCAGGGACGACATCCAGGTATCGGTTGTAAATGAGCTCTCCACAAACAACTGAGGTTTTTTGGCAGTGTGGAGCTCAATCGAGTCCAAGCTCTCAGAGATGCTATTTTTATACACGTTGTTGGCAAGTGAGGGTTCCTATCCTAGTTTTGACTGTAGCGAAATGCTGAGGGGATATAGGGTAATCAAGTGCGATGACGGGTTTTCAAGGGACTTCCTTACGCCTTAACAACATAGACCTACTTTTGTACAAAAGTGAGATATTAAAATTCTCTCTAAAGAAACATGCTTGCAAAAAAACATACGAAAATTGTTCTGACACATAAATTAAACCGCCATGCACAATTAATCATTGTTATTTTGCAAGCAAGTGTCTTCAGAATAGATATTTATTTCTCACTTTTGTACTGTTGTACAAAAGTAGGCCTATGTAGTTAAGCCTTTAGTACCAGCGTCGCTAAGATAAGCAACGACTGGGATGGCTTGAAGCTCAAGCTTATCCTAGCTAAGGACATTTCTAGGCAGCCAAGGGCTCGCATTTGTTTATGTCTGTCAAGTTAGCATTACCCACCCTCAAAAAAAAAATTCTAAAAAAAAAAAATTAATGTGCCAATAATTGTCGTGAATTTGTCGTAAATTTGTCGTGAAAGAAAAAAATGTTAACCATTTTTTATTTTCTGAGAAAAAATTAAAAAAACCCTAACCCTCTAAAAGCGCATTTTTTCAATAAATCTAGCACTACCATACCAAAACTTTTTTCCTAGAAGTTTTAAGAAAAAAAAAATTATCCAAATAATTGTCGTAAGACGTCCTTAGATAAGTAACGTACTCAAATAGTTTGTCGTGCCCTTTTTTCCCAAAAAAAATCACCTTTTTATGACTAAACCCCTAAATCGCATTTTTTCATAAAATCTTGCACTGCCATACAAAAACTTTTTTCCTAGAAGATTTTTAAAAAAAATGTATCTAAGCAATTGTCGTAAGACGTCTTTAGATAAGTTACGTACTCAACTAAATTGTCGTGCCCTTTTTTCCCAAAAAAATCCCCTTTTTATGACAAAAAGCACTAAAAGCGCATGGTGAATTTATCAACATTTTCTGTAAAAAATGCGATTTTAGGGGGATTCGTCATAAAAAGGTGATTTTTTTTTTTTTTTTTTTTTTGGAAAAAAGGGCACGACAAATTATTTGAGTACGTAACTTATCTAAAGACGTCTTACAATAGTTTAGATAATTTTTTTTTTTTTTTTAATCTTCTAGGAAAAAAGTTTTGATATGGTAGTGCTAGATTTATTGAAAAAAAAAAAAAATGCGCTTTTAGAGGGTTAGGGGTTTTTTATTTTTTCTCAGAAAATAAAAATGGTAAAAATTTGTGTGATTCACGACAAATTCACGACAAATTTACGACAAATTTACGACAAATTCACGACAATTATTGGCATTTTTTTTTTAGAATTTTGAGGGTGGCTGTCAAGTAAGCATTACCCAGGGTTAATTTAAAAAAACAAGGCGCGACAAATTTTTTTCTTTCACGACAAATTTACGACAAATTCACGACAATTAATTCAATTATTAGATTCCTGAAATTTTTAAGTAGTAATGCTAACTTGACAGACATCATATGTTTGCCCCTCATGGGTATCAGGCCGAGCGGACAAGAGCTGATCCACGTTCTTTTTTATGTGGAAGCGGTTTCTTTAGGAGGTTTTGGAGGGTCCTAGAACCATCCGAATATAAAATCCTAATCTTTACGTTCTAGCTTTTTCTCCTCGCCTAGACTATACGAATCATCATTTAACACAAAAATGCGATATCCCAAATTTGAAGCAAGTTGTTCCATCCGTTAAGGCTTCAACTCGATGAACAATAAACGTACAGACGCATATACTGATGAATGAACATTATGATGGAATCTCTTCTTCGGCTCCTCCATCATCGAAATGTTTAGATTGATTAAAACCTCGAAATTTTGTCTGACACGAAACCAATATGTTTTTGTCCTATAGCAAGTAAATAGCCTCTCCTTGGAAGTGAAATCCAAAAACATTCCCATTTGTACAAATGTCCTCGTTGCTAATTCAATCTCCCATAAAAAGAATTCAAGAATGGCCGAAAACGAATCTTTTGCCGTCCATCAGCTGAAGTTGACGAGGAAAAATTGGTGATCTCCTATCTAAACACCAATTTAGCGCGGTTATCGATTTTTTTTAGCTTTCATTACTTTTTTTTGTTTACCACACACAAACAACCCTCTGTGTTATAATAATAATAACAAATGAGACCAATCTGCTATTCTCCCTCTCTGGCTCTAGACAAATCCTGTCATCAATATTCGGAAGTCTCAATGACTTGTAGACATTTTTTATCTTCCTTGGAGCGTATAACCAACTTCACCAATTCATTTCTTTCATTTTCCAAAGAACGGATTTATAAAAGTATTACCCTTATTTTTTTTTCTCGAAATGGGTTAGCAACTTGACGGGTGGTAGATGTTGATGGTTTTTATAGACACAGAAGACTGTATATTTTCGCTGTGGAAATCGATTTTTTTTTCTCATTCGCTTTTAAATCCTTTACCTCTGCACTTTCGCTTTTATACGATTTAAAAATAGGAACACTTCCGCCAACAGCATTGCTATGTGTTCTTTTACTTTGGAATAGATTAGGGCCAACTATCTAGCTACTATAAGTAGGTTACAGTTTTGTGTGTGTTGCGGGTATTGATGTTGCAAAACTAAAATGCAGAACACACTTTTAATATACTCCTCTACTTGGCATGGTGCTAATTTACATTGCTAATGGATGAGTTCTGGAAAAATGATACTGTTTTTTCATATATTTTGTAAGGTTACTTCTTAAATAGGATTAAAGACTTTGTGTTATCATTGAGGGTTTTTGCTTTGTACTAAGAGCCTTATTAAGAGCTACAATTTAGACAAAAAGTCAAATTGATAATCCTTTATAAATATTAATTTTCAGTAAAATTTTACCATTGGCAACATTTCTATTTTAGGTACTTATAAGTTTAATTTTAAGCTTAGGAGAATTTAAGTGAATTTATTTGTTTTTATGATAATGTAGATTATTTAAATACTTTAAAGTTTAAATACTTTAATTCCTACCTTGTATTTTATTGTTCACTTTTTTATTTTTTTAAGATGCAATAACGTGCTTACCTAGAAAGAAAGAAAAAATTGAAATTAGTAAATTGAAGATAAAATTCGTTATGAAGGGAATTGATATTCAGGTAAATAGGTATAGCAAATAGCCCAGTCAATAATTACAAAAATAAATTATACAGGGTGTCCCGTAAGTAATGGATAACCCTGAGATTAGCATAGTAGACTTTATGACCGTCCTGAAAACTGATAAAAAAAGTTCTATCCCAACCACAAGAAAAGTTATATGCATTTTTTTGTTCAGTGCATTATTTTTTTTCTTACTTTACATTTTTGAATACCACGACTACAAGTGAATGAGTTCCATCATTTTTTTGCAGGAATATTTAACATTACTTGTGCCAACACATAAGTAGAAGAAAATTATTATAACTGTTGGACTTCTTAGAGAAAAAAATTATAAAACAAATAATTTTTGAAAAAGTTAAATCATAGCTGGTATAAAAAAAATGCAGATTTCGTTAAATGCAGATTTCAAAATGGTATTACTTATTATTATATCTAGAGTCAATAGCAAGTTATTGGTAAAAATCTGCGATACTAGAGTAAATTTAGCAAAAACAAAAGTTTTCAAAATTAGCACAGTAAACGTGAAAATAATACCAAGCGTTGAACATAGCAGATTTTTGATTTATTGGCTGTTTCTACGATGTTGTCCTAATGATAAATCCAAGCTTTCAACTTCTAGGGCCGAATGCATTATTGATAAAAATGTCAAAAAAGTGCAAAAAACGGTTACATTTTCGAGCTTATTTTGAATTTTACCTGTTCTATTGGGCTTTAACAAACCCATCAAATATTTTGTTGGTTGCTATTAGTTTATTTGTTATTTTCTCTAAACAAAAAGTTTTTGAGCCAGCTTTTAATCACATGATCACTTAGTTAGAAAACAAAAATAGATAATTTTTTAAAATTTTTTTTTTATTTAAAGCAAATGCTCAAACTGTTTTCCACCCACTCTTATACAGGTTCTGCACCTCCGAATAAATGAACGTCTTAGTGAACGTGCAAGGATTTGCTCAGAAATTTGTAATGCAGCTGCCTCCACACGATTTCTTAGCTCCTCTAAAGACCTGATCGGCTTGCTGTATACGATTTCCTTAATGCATCCCCAATAAAAAAAATCAAGTGGATTTAGGTCTGGTGAATATAAATATCATCCCTTTCACCTAACACGGGTGCAAACTCTCCAGCCGCAAGATTTTGAAACGAGAATGAGTTTTTGTCGACAAATGATAATGAAAATTGAAGAAGATCCGCAGTTTTTTGACAAAATTCTTTGGAGCGATGTGTCGACATTTAAAAGAGATAGCTACACTAATCTCCATAATCTCCACTTCTGGGCACTACAAAACCCAAACATCATGAGGGAAGACAGGTCCCAGTACCAATTCAAAATAAACTATTGGACTGGGATTCTCAATGGGAAAATAATTGGACCCTTTGAGTTGCCGGGGATTTTAACTGGCCAAATTTATTTGGAGTTCCTCCAAAATGATCTCCCAACCTTGCTTGAAGAAGTGCCTCAAGAACTAAAGGAATCCCATTGGCTTCAAAATGGTGGTTGTCCAGCACACTATGCTGTGCCTGTGCGGGCATATTTAAATGCCAGATATCCAGGCAGATGGATAGGACGTCTGGGACCAATTTTATGGCCACCCCGTTCACCAGACCTAAATCCACTTGATTTTTTTTTATTGGGGATGCATTAAGGAAATCGTATACAGCAAGCCGATCAGGTCTTTAGAGGAGCTAAGAAATCGTGTGGAGGCAGCTGCATTACAAATTTCTGAGCAAATCCTTGCACGTTCACTAAGACGTTCATTTATTCGGAGGTGCAGAACCTGTATAAGAGTGGGTGGAAAACAGTTTGAGCATTTGCTTTAAATAAAAAAAAAATTTAAAAAAATTATCTATTTTTGTTTTCTAACTAAGTGATCATGTGATTAAAAGCTGGCTCAAAAACTTTTTGTTTAGAGAAAATAACAAATAAACTAATAGCAACCAACAAAATATTTGATGGGTTTGTTAAAGCCCAATAGAACAGGTAAAATTCAAAATAAGCTCGAAAATGTAACCGTTTTTTGCACTTTTTTGACATTTTTATCAATAATGCATTCGGCCCTAGAAGTTGAAAGCTTGGATTTATCATTAGGACAACATCGTAGAAACAGCCAATAAATCAAAAATCTGCTATGTTCAACGCTTGGTATTATTTTCACGTTTACTGTGCTAATTTTGAAAACTTTTGTTTTTGCTAAATTTACTCTAGTATCGCAGATTTTTACCAATAACTTGCTATTGACTCTAGATATAATAATAAGTAATACCATTTTGAAATCTGCATTTTTTTTATACCAGCTATGATTTAACTTTTTCAAAAATTATTTGTTTTCACATTTTGCATTGAAATTCAATGTTAAATAATTTTTTTCTCTAAGAAGTCCAACAGTTATAATAACGGGTGATTTTTTTGAGGTTAGGATTTTCATGCATTAGTATTTGACAGATCACGCGGGATTTCAGACATGGTGTCAAAGAGAAAGATGCTCAGTATGCTTTGACATTTCATCATGAATAGACTTACTAACGAGCAACGCTTGCAAATCATTGAATTTTATTACCAAAATCAGTGTTCGGTTCGAAATGTGTTTCGCGCTTTACGTCCGATTTATGGTCGGCATTTCGGCCGGAATAGCCCGAATTTCTTCGGAAATGTTGTCTTCCAAAGCTGGAATAGTTGCTGGCTTATTTGTGTAGACTTTAGACTTGACGTAGCCCCACAAAAAATAGTCTAAAGGCGTCAAATCGCATGATCTTGGTGGCCAACTTACCGGTCCATTCCTTGAGATGAATTGCTCTCCGAAGTTTTCCCTCAAAATGGCCATAGAATCGCGAGCTGTGTGGCATGTAGCGCCATCTTGTTGAAACCACATGTCAACCAAGTTCAGTTCTTCCATTTTTGGCAACAAAAAGTTTGTTAGCATTGAACGATAGCGATCGCCATTCACCTCACTTGGTCGATTATGTAGACCATAAATCGGACGTAAAGCGCGAAACACATTTCGAACCGAACACTGATTTTGGTAATAAAATTCAATGATTTGCAAGCGTTGCTCGTTAGTAAGTCTATTCATGATGAAATGTCAAAGCATACTGAGCATCTTTCTCTTTGACACCATGTCTGAAATCCCGCGTGATCTGTCAAATACTAATGCATGAAAATCCTAACCTCAAAAAAATCACCCGTTAATTTTCTTCTACTTATGTGTTGGCACAAGTAATGTTAAATATTCCTGCAAAAAAAAAATGATGGAACTCATTCACTTGTAGTCGTGGTATTCAAAAATGTAAAGTAAGAAAAAAAAATAATGCACTGAACAAAAAAATGCATATAACTTTTCTTGTGGTTGGGATAGAACTTTTTTTTATCAGTTTTCAGGACGGTCATAAAGTCTACTATGCGGCATTTCAGGGTTATCCATTACTTACGGGACACCCTGTATATACAAATTGGCAAAAGCGATAAATTGGCAAAAGCGCGCTGTAGTCCTGCATTTTTGGTATGTTGTTGGGGCATGTTCGACTAGTCTGTAGTTAACCTTGGAGCTGAAAAACTGCGATCGCTGCAGAAAAAATGCAACAGCGAAAAAAACGCTAAAATCCCCCATTTTTTCTGATATTTTCCTTTATAACTTTGGAAATATGCAATTAAGGGAAAAACCATCCTTCATTGTTAAATTTATAAAGAGTTTAAAACTCACATTGTCTCTGAACATCAAAACACCTATTATTAGATGACGCCCAAGGTTAAAAGATAATAATTCAACTAAACTTTTTACAAATAAAAACATACTCATCTAAAACATATCCGATTCAAAACCAACGCAATATATCGGAAAATGTATTTATGTATGTTTTAAAATTGAACTCATTATCGCAAATCAATGCATGTTAATAATTCAAATTATCAAAAACAAATATCATTGAACTTCATCGTATCCACATAATTTCCCATAATTTAAATTGTTTATTTGTCATCTTTGAATTAAGAATAACACAAACAAAAAAATATATAACAAATTAAATAAACATTTCTAAATATTTACATTTAAAATTTCATTCCAAATGATTTTACGTGCATTAAATGCAGTACATTATTTATTCATTTCAGAAATTCCTATCTTGAGCGCTGCTGTGGTGTATAGATACGCCATCACGAGTGTGCATCATGTAAAAGAAAAAAACCAGTCCACCAACTACGATCGACGACGCACCGCACATCGACCAAATCGACATCCCATACCATTTAATTTAATCAATTCCATCAACATTTGATTTGCAAATAAACAATTACCACGCGATAAATAAATAAAATCAAAGAAAATGAAAAATCGAAGAATACAAAAAAAAAAACATGCACGTCTCCCGCATATTTTAACTGCATCGGTTGCGGCCATATGTACGGTAGGTACGTGTAAACATTCTGCAAGTTCAACGCTCCTTCACTTTACCGAGAGCTTCCATTCTCTGTCACTTTGAAGTCGATGGCAGGTATAGTAGTGGCAGCCAACAATCGGTACATCGACTTCAATATCAAACAAACTGCCAATAACATAACAAGAGTTGCCACATGTGAATCCAACGGGAGATATAACGATCTTAATTTTTGCATGTATGCTCTGATATAACAAGAGTTGTCACGTGAATCACGATTTAAAGAAAAATTAAAGAATGAGTTTCTAAACAGCTATAGCGTGACATTTATAGAGCTTCTAAAAAGCTATGGCATGACGTTTAAGTGTTGCCATTGTTTTGATTGTTTTTTTTTTCCATTTTAAGATATTTTTTTTAAGAAATTTGCCCCTCCCCCTAATATGAAATAATTCGTCTAGATTTTCTTAGAATTTTGACATTTTCAGACAATTCCTCCTGATTAATCTAAAGATCAAAATCAATTAGCTACGTTTTTAATAAAAGTTTTTCAAATCGAATGTATTTGTGCTGAACGCACTCATTCGAAACGTCACTTTCATGGTTTAACATTGATAAACAACACAACTGTCATCCCTATTTAGTTTTAACTTAAATTATAGCTGGCTTATTTGAAAACACTTTCCAGATTTACTAATTTTTTTTTTTTATTTATTTTTATTTTTATTCCGTTCTCTAAGTATAATTTTAATTTTAATAATCTTAATTTAGAAGAAAAGAAACAAAAAAAAAATAATAGGTATCATTCTATAGTTACAAAACTAGAGACGAATGAACCATATCAGGAAAATTAAAGCATATATATAAAGCAAAATGAATATTTGGGGTACTTTGATACATGCAATTAGCAAAAAAAACTAATTATTAAAAGAGAATTAAAAAACAAACTGAAAAGAAAAGTAAATACAGAGGTAAAAAGTTATCATTTATGCTATACGTAAAAACAGACTTTTGACCATCGAACTATTTATTTCAAAGAGCCACTTTTTTACTGGTTTAAAGAATAAATTAGGATAACGAAGTCTTGTTTCAAAAGGCAACTGATTAAAAAGTTTAGGTGCTGTTGAAGTGTGAAAATTTGAAAATTGAGTTCTATTACTCATTGGGATGTTCACTAGAAAGAGAGCATTAATTCTTAAGCTATGTGTATTTGAGTTTCTGAGTTCCTGGCTGTATCCACTTCGCATGAAAAAAACTTTAAGCACTTTATATACATAAAGATGCTTCAACGGCAAGATATGACGATCTTGAAATAAAGGCCAACTACTTGTTAATCTTGATTTTTTACAAACGATTCGGACAATATGTTTCTGCGATGTAATTATAGGATGAAGCGTGTTTTCATATGCACCTCCCCAACAAGTTATTCCATACTGCAGCTCAGAGTTAACGAGACCAAAGTATATTGTTGTTAATAGATTTGTAGTACAAGTTCGTTTTAATAAGAACATTTTACGTGTTACACACATCATGTATTATTATCCCCAGTATGTTGTTTCCAATTAAATTTTTTGTCAATTGTTACTCCTAAGTATTTAAAACTATTAACGAATTCGATTTCAAAACAATCATTGGAACAAGGTGTCATATGTTCAAAGTTGGATTTACCACAAGAATGTGCGGCTAAGCTAAGTTTCCTGCATGTTCCTGAATGGAAGATAACATTACAGTCCAAGATTGGAGCTGTTTGTTTTAAATTGCAGACCATTATTTAGGTTTTTTCACTTATGATGAGCTCATGTCTCGAAAACCATTGTCTAAGCACATTCAAATCTTTTTGTAGCATAGCGATCAATTCAAATAGAGAATTGCTAACATATGTCAGTGCCATATCATCAGCGAATGCTGTTATCTTGCTAATTGATGACTGTTTAAAGACAGAGTTTATGTATATTAGAAATAATATTGGACCCAGTACAGATCCTTGAGGAACTCCTGTAGTAAGCTCTAGAACATCGCTAAATATTCCATCGATTTTAACTTTTTGATGTCTTGCCGATAAATACGAAGCAAACCAATTGAAAACTTGGCCTCTAAAACCAACTTTATAAAGTTTTTCTAAAAGTATCTGATGATTGACCAAATCAAATGCCTTTGTCAGATCAATAAACAACGCTAGAACACTTTTACTGTTATTGAAACATTCACTCACTTCACTGCAGAACTTTAATATTGCATCTTCGGTACCTTTACCTTCACGAAATCCAAATTGATTATTACTAAAAAACTCATTTGTTTCTAAAAATGCAACCATATGATCCCTTATAAGCTTTTCAAAAAGTTTAGAGAATGTTGGTAATATGGAAATTGGTTAGTACTGCCTCATACCACTACGATTACCTTTTTAAACAACGGAATGACTTCAGCTTCTTTCAAAGAAGATGGAAATATTCCAGAGGTCATACTCATATTAAATATGAAGCTAAGCACGTCAGCAATATAGAAAGCAACTCGCTTAAGTACTTGTTATCGAGAGAAATTATTTGTTTATATATTTCATGGGATCAAAAAGGAAGAAATACAAAACTATTTCTTTGGATTTGAGCTTCTACCAAATTTGGATACATGTCGCAATTTTCTCAAACCTAGATTAAATTTTCGTGGAAATACGTTTAAAAAGAAAACTTAAGCAATTTACACCAAATGTCATATTTCTAACTCAATTCATATTAAACTATTTGTTTTATCAAATAAATACAATTTTTGTATTTGTAATTTTTAAAATCTACCTACGTTAACCCTGTTACTATAAACCAACCAAACAGCCTTGACTTTCATGCAGAAAATTTTAGCATATAGTGCGCCCGCGCTGCCAGCTGAACCAATAAATTTAATATCGTATGCCAGCCACGTTGTACGTTATTTAAATTAAAAAAAAAAAAAAAATTGTCCCATTGATTTATGCATTTAACAGTTACGTCGTCGTACTTCTTCGATTTTTGATATTATTTCAATTGATGGTAGGTAAGTGAAAGTGCGTGGTTGCAAGCAAAAATAGAGGTACATATAAATTTACCTACTGTATTTAGTTGATGCTAAATCAATCATTTACCTATCTCTTAAACGCTGACAATCTTCTAGATTTGATTTTGTTAAGTAAAAAAATGGAACGCAATTCAAGTATATTGGAAAGTTTTCTTCGATTTTGGTTCAAAAAAAAAAACAATAAACGATCTAATATTAATACACAAGACTTTGAAAAAAGTTTATTTAATACTTCAACAGTGAGATCTTAAATCGAAAACTATTGAAGAATTGTGAAAAAAAAGTTGTGATGGATCAATTGACTTAACACAGGACTTAAAGGTAGTCCAGTAGAATATTAAGTATAGTTCGACTGGGAACTCATCACCAGTTAGATTGTTTTATGTCGGGTACTGGGCGCTGAATTTCGAACTTTATGACTCTTCTTATCGGGGGATCGAAACTTTAGACCTCAACGATGAATTTCAGAAGCCAATGGCCTGGCCTACCCATCGCGCTACCGAAGTCACGTGATATATATTATTCTCATGCCGATTGTATTGGCTTATCAATTGCATTCGAACGATAAGCATTTTTAATAGTACACACAAGCTTTTCCCCGTGTAAACATTTTTGGAGATAAGAAGAGAACTTGATTCCCAAATTCTTTCAAACTGCCTCGATATATCAAGTGCAATAATCTTTGTTCAATGCGATTAACAAGTTTATCGTCACGTACCAAATTATCTCTGAATTTATTCTAATATATTATTGTAATTATTGGTTATTAAATTACGGAGCTTTTGTTCTTCGAGGTTTTTCTAAAAATATACTAGTAGATAATATTATTTCCAAAAAAAAAGTCTATTTAATTTTATACATGAGAAACGTAACTATAGTACAAGAACTGACAGCATATTTATGCAGTGAATAGTTTATAACCAAAATATCAGTATGAGGGCTAAAAAATTAAAGCCGTGAATGTTTTTTTCTCAGCTTTAAGAATGCTTTTTGGTTGAAGATTTATAAAACGCGAAAAATCAACAAACAAAGTCTCAAAAAAGAAAGCGGATAAGGCTGGCTCAAAAACCTATCTTTAGTTTCTCGAAAACAGGTTTTGTTTTCCTCTTATTCGATTACTTTAGCCTTTAGTTCATAGATAAGGTTGAATTTAGCTATTTGGGTTATGATGACTTTCAGAGGGGCATCTAAGGCATATTGCCATTTGTACTAGAAACTTAGGGAAACTTTACAAGAAAATGTCTTAAGGGGTCAAATCGCATGCTTTCAGTGGCCAGTTCACGTTGCATCTACGTGAACATATCTTTCACACCTCTATCATCAATTTGAGCCGAAAGAATGTGTGCATTGCGACAGTTAGTGGCGTTTTTGTGGATTTTCATCAGCCGATATTCCATATTTTTACTTGTTGATGTAACCATTCTGCCATTCATCCAAAATGGATCCAGTCATTGAAGATGATATTTTTTATGTTTAGATCAACCAACTGATCCAGAACTCAAACAACAAAAAACACAGCTCTGACTCTCGACACTGAAACTTCCAATGGCGAGAATACAGAAAATCTACCCGTCCTCGTCCCTATTGAAAAATCATTGTCTGCCTTTTTGAATTTTTTTTTAAACTAGCAGACTTCAACCAGTCACACACAGGTAAATTTTCCCAAAAACATGGCCAACATTATTTTTTGTGTATTATCAATTTATTATTGCATGATAACATTAAAAACAGTTACTTTTGAAGGAAAAAACTATTTTCAACTAAAATATAGAACCACATTCGCCTTTGAACATGCAAAAAGGATAAAAATGGTAGTTTTGAAATTTGGCGTTTTCTCGTAAAGAAAAAAGGCATCGAATTTCTTGCTGTGAACAATTTTTAATACAATTTGTATACACTAAATTTGTTTAAAAAAGATAACGAAATACAATATAAATAATAATAAATAAGTAAAAATAAATAAACAAATTATATAAACATTAATCAATGACTTGGTAACTCAACTTCTGGTTCTATTGAAAACTAAAGTACTTCTGATGGAAGACCCGTTTTTTTGTTGGATTAGTTTCCTTAAGATGCTTATTAATGGATCAGAAAAAAACCAAAAGATTATGAAAAACATCATCCATATTTTGCTGTCGTAAAACTTTCTTGCGAAGCTTTCTCGAAAATGCTTAATGTCTTTGTTTTTATTTCAATAGCAGCTATTCCTGTGCTATGATTGGAACAATCTTCAAAATTCGAGGAGAAATGTTAAAATTAAGCTTTGTACCACATCGAAGCGAAGAATCTGGTAACTGCACAATTTGCAATTTACACGTAAGGGAAGATGTGCTACACTTCGTTGGCGTGTGTTCGATGCTAAAAGAGTTAAGGCGTTTCTATTTTGGAAAAAATCTACTTGAGCTAGAAGAAGTTTAGGATTATCTGAACGGGTTAAACTGGATTCATTTATATGAGTACTTTATCGCAGCCAACGCTTACAGAACGAAAATAGTTTCCGAAAACTTCTGATATCAAATTTTATAGCTTTTTTTTTTTTTTTTTTTTTTCTTTTAACTAAAAATCATAAAAATACTAGAAATTGCTTTTAAAAATCACTATTTTCGTTTTAACTAAACTAAAAGTCCCTTTTTTATATACATACATATGTAACTACATATTAATTTTTGTTTAAGCTAAACTTAAAGTTTTTGAAATCAATGCTATTGCCTTTATTTGAAAACACTCAATCATTCCAATTCATGTGATAATTAAAACTTATTTTAAAGAATATCGAAAAGTTGTTACTCAGGCAGACGACATTAATGTCATGCCTTATATTATTCTTTTTTTTCTCAATGACTTACATATGTACACAATTTTTATTTTGAATAAAGAATCTAATCTCATCTAATCTAATCTTTGTTTTAGGATTCTTGCGCTTCTTCGCCGAGCTGCCCAATTGGAAAAATAGCGTCTGATATAATAACGGGACAGTGAAAATTGAATTCTTTTCTTGTGTTTTTTTTTCAACTTTTTCTTATTTTTCTGACCACGAGTTTGCCATTTTCCTAGAGGCAGCTTATAGGAGACATGAAGTAAACATTCAAAAAACCTAATCCAGGCATGCAAGGAGGATAACACAAACCTGAGCTTCGATTTGTCTTGGACCCTTTTGCTCAACACCAAGTCTATTTCATTAACATTCTTTGATGTTTGATTACAAAGGTAACATCTTTGATTTGAAGTGTTTTCCGTAATTTCACTACAAACCTTCCCGTCAATCATTGTAAGCAGCATTTTATGCTCAACCACCACGCACCGTTTCAGTCAAATTAGACATTTGATTTTCAACATACATAATCAAATTCTCTAACAGTAATCGGTTGTCTCATGAACGAACTGAATTCGTATTGGTCTAAAGAACCTTATGGATGAAAGACGAGGATTTAGCCAGAAAATAATTTTACTATTTGACTCAAGCATCTCCTTTTGTGATCATGAGCAAAATCACTCAAAATTCTACTTGTTTGCTCTGAAATCGCAATATTGTTTTCATTTTCCACCTTTTCTTCCGAAAAATTGATTTTTTCTGTGATGTCACGATATGTGCAACTTCAGAGAACTGCTATTTCTTGAAGAAAAATGAAACTAGATCGCGATCCTGTGTAAAAAACTAAAATTAAAAAAAAAAATAAAAATGCCCTTCCTTATTATCTTTAAGAGCCAATATTAAAAAAAGTCGCAATACATTTTGACTGTTTCTGATTGGGGAAAAAGAAACCTGAATTTAAAGACTATTTTCATAACAAAGCGACTCAAATTAACTTAACTTCTACATTATCAAATATATTTTTTTTTTTTGTTTTCTTTTTTACTGGTCAAATACATTGCATTAATTCGCTTAAAAATCAATTAAACACTTAACATATTGTAAACAAAAAAAAAATCATCCTCGATTTAACATACCACTCAGCGGAATCCATGTTCAATTGTTTTACAAACCACCGAAAAACAAAATAAAGCAAAACAAACCAAAACAACATCTTATCAGAGACCAAACCCTCTAACTATCGACCAATTGCACTTACGTCCCTTCTTTCCAAGGTCATGGAAACGCTGATTAACTTTCAGCTCAAGAAATATCTCGAGGAACGAAAGCTTCTTAATGACCGGCAGTACGGCTTTCGTAGCAATAGGTCCACTGGTGATTTGATGGTATATCTCACCGAACAGTGGAACAAATCTTTACATCGTTTTGGAGAAAGTAAGATTATTGCACTTGATATTTCAAAAGCGTTTGATAGAGTTTGGCATCAAGCTCTCTTATCGAAAATGCGCGCATTTGGTTTCGATGAATCTCTTCTTCGTTGGATTAGAAATTACCTTTCGGACCGTTCAATACAAGTTATATTGGACGGTTTCAAGTCTGAAATCCACAAAATAAATGCTGTTGTGCCCCAGGGCTCCGTTTTGTCTCCGACTCTCTTCCTTATTTTTATAAATGATCTTGTCTGAAACTTCTAATCCATTAAACTGTTTCGCTGACGACAGTACCTTCAGCTTTTCATATTCGTTTACAGATTCACATCCATGTTCTTCGGATGTGGAACTTGAACGGCAGCGTATGATAAGCTCATTAAATTTTGATCCAAACAGCATCGTTCAATGGGGAATCAAAAACCGCGTAGAATTTAATGCTTCAAAAACTCAATGCTGTCTCCTGTCGTTAAAGCGAAACCCACTCCCAATGCCGCTATCAATGGACGGCACTTGCATCGAGGAAATCAAACAGCTCTCAGTTCTCGGTATGTGTGTCACAGACCACCTTTTGTGGAATGACCACATATTTGATGTCGCCAAAATGGCTGCTAAGTGTTTAGGTTTTCTCCGTAGATGCAAGAAATTTTTTTCCCCTTCTGATCTGGCTGTGATCTACAAAGCCTTTATTCGTCCAAAACTTAAGTACAATTCTCATGTCTGGGCAGGAGCCCCAAAAACTCACTTAAGTTTGTTGGACAGAATACAAAAGAGAGCTTTAAAAATGAAAGGTGAAGGATCTATAACGGAAACAATTACATCTCTCGAACACCGCCGTAATGTTTCATGTCTTTCCTATTTTACCGTTATTTTTATTTATTATAGTTGCATTCCTCCCCTTAAACAATTCAACCGTAATACTCGCGCTTCTAGGAATGCCCAGCAGTTTACCCTCGAGCCCAACTTTGGACGTACTGTTAAGTATAGAGATTCTTTCTTTAGTCGAACCACAAGAATGTGGAATACTTTATCTGGCTCTGTGTTTCTTTCTTATTACAGTATTCAGACATTCAAAACGAATGTTCATCGGTATCTCCTTTTTAACCCTTTCCAATTTCTTGAACGCTCGCACTGTGTGTAAATATTTTAAGGGTAATAATAATCCCTTTTGTGCGCGCAAAGTTTAAAAAAAAACTTCAGATAGTACTTGTTCTTGAAATAAAACCAAAAATTATTCCTTTCGCTGAAGTAATTATTCCTTTGCTAGTTTATCTGATGATTGAAAAATCGACTCTAAGAAGAAGAAGTTTCGATGTATGCTGAAAATCTATGAAATTATATTTTACACAAAATGTACATACATACATGGTACACGATTTTTTATTAGAATTATTGCTTTTAGCAGTGGTTCATATTTTTTATAATGTTCAATGTTACAAACTTAAGGTGTTTCTTATATTTTGTTCAGATCTCCAGCTTTAATAATTTAGGAGTTTTGGCTATTTTGAATTCGGTTTGTTTGAGGTTACAACGTGTTTAAAATTTTTGAACAAACTTCTTATCTCTGTTTAAATATTTCTAATATTTTGTTTTATCTGCTGGAAATCACTTGTTGAAATATACGACCCAAACGCAAAATAGTTGGCCTACTCATCAATCAACACATTAATACTCTTTAAATACCTTTATTTCTGTCCCAAGCAGTTGTTGATTAAATTTTTTTTGTCAATGTAATAAATTACATTTAATGAGTAAATAAGACTAAACAGAACTTAATTTAAGAAAACACACATGGCTTCAGGTTGCATTCTCTTAAACAAAGATAAGAGCATAATAGTTGGACTGCTCTCTATAGGATGCAAACAAGTTGGCCTATAACGATTTAAAAAGATGTTCAGTTAACCGTTATTAAAAGAATGACATGCGCGTGTTTTGTTGTTTATTGATCTCTTGTTTTAAGTAAGCCAGCAACAGCTTAGTGTCAATCATGGTGCGTGGTCTTGCATTATCACGAGACCTTAGGGAATCCATAGTTAAAGCCTTCGAAACGGGATTGTCGAGCTACAAATTTACCTCGCTCATCAATTCGAAAAGTTCAAAAGTAGTGGAAATGTGGAGGTTGGTAAAAAAACAGGACGCCCACCAATTGCGAAACCTCGAGATTGTCGAGTCTTAAAAAAAAATAATAAAGGAAAATTGACGTCAAACTGCCGCTGCAATAACTGTTCAATGAAGAGAAAGAATCCAAAAGTGTTGCAGTCGACACTTGTAAGCGGACAATGAAAAAAATTGGATACAAGTTTTATAAGGTTTGTTTTAGATTTATTTAAATTAGAGCTATTTTAATTCGTTAAAACATAGGCCAAAGAAAAACCACTTTTAACACCTAAACAAAAGAAAAGCCGCCTAGAGTGGGCCAAGCAACGTAAGAACTGGAATTAAAGTCAATGGCGGTCAGTTATTTGGAGTGATGAGTTGAGGTTTGAAGTTTGCGTGGGCGACGAACGAAAACGTGTCATAAGAAACTCCAAAGAGGCCTTTCACACAGATTGCCATAAAAAACAGTCAAGTTTCCAGCATCTCTAATGATAAGGGGATGCATGTCTGGGCGAGGTTTGGGCAATTTACATTTTGTAAATGGAACTGTCAATGCTACCAAGTACCGGGATATTCTGGAAAATGAGGTACTCCCATCAATACCACGACTTCAAGCTAGTGATGGATATTTCATTTTCCAACAGGATGGTGCTTCCTGCCACACAGCAAGGTCTACAATGGCGTGGTTATCTGCTGAAGCAATTCGTTTACTGGAATGGCCTTTCAGCAATCCTGACCTTTCGCCAATTGAAACTGTCTGGCATAAAATGAAGCAAAACCTCCGAAAAGAACCATGTCGGACTCTTCAAGGCCTAAAAGCTAAAATCATAAATATTTGCTAATCTTTTGGTACCGAAGAATGTCAAAAATTTGTTGACACAATGCCACGACGCATAGAAGCAGTTATCAAGGCCAGAAGCGACGTAACACCATTGTAAAATAGAAATTAAGACGCGTAGGCCAACTATTTTGCGTTTAAGAAAATGTAACAATCGTTATTTTATTTTTTTAAGACTGCCATATATGGTTATTTGATTGAAGTAATTTTGTTACTTATTTCTATCTAAAATAAATATATCTAAAGAAAAATACCGTAGTAGCCCGTAGCGTAATGGTTACTGCGTTCGACTGTCACGCTGGAGGTCTGGGATCGCTTCCCAGCCTCGTCCACCTAAAAACTAAAAAGTTTTTTTTAGGGCTACTGCCTCTTGCGAGGAATTGACAAATCCTCCAAGAGTATCACTTGTCACGAATAAGTGCTTCTCGTCTAGTCGTTCGGTACGGCATACAATTGTAGGTCCCTTCCATTCCTGTCGAAAGGCGCACACAGGAATGGTTGCGAGTTGTTAGTCACTAGGCCCTGGCTCTTCATGAGCCGTTGTGCCACCCGATTTATTTATTTTTTAAAGAAAAATACCAAAATATTGAGTTTATTGCCGATGGAATTTAAGAACCAGCAGATTTTGTTTTTTATCATAGGTAGTCCAACTATTTTGCGTTTTGGCTCGTATGATTTTCGTATGCAGGTTGGTTTAATCGTATTATACCAAAAATAAACGTTATTACTTTTTTTGTGCAATTAGTAAGAGGTTTAATTTTGTTTACTTTAAAGGTTGTTAATTTAATCAAAATAGAAGCTTTGGAGTCTCTTTCCGTTTCACTCCGAGGTCTCGGAAAGACCTTATTACCTAGATAATTCAGTTCGGATACAGGATACAATTGCTTCTGTGGCTGCTGCCTTACAAACGAATCCCAGCGTTTCTGCTAGGCACTTATCTCTACAAATGGGAATAAGCAGACGGTCACTGCATATGCAGACCATTCTTAACGATAATTTGAACTTGTTTGCTTACACAAAGCACGTTAAACACTCTTGATTTTCCAATTTATCTGGAATTTCATCAGGCGAATATTTAAATGTGAGAACAGAACAACATTATGATTGTGTAGTTTACATTTTATGTCTGATGAGACTCATTATTATCAAGCAATATTGTGGCATTTGGAGTGACTTGAACCCGGAGATACTTTTTAAGACAGGAGTCACTGTGTGGCGTGCAGTTTCAGTGAACTTTGGCATTAGATTGATCACCTAGTACTTATGTAGTTGATTATCACGATCTCGGACTTATGTTATAGGTAACTAAGGACACAAAAAGTTATTTCTTGAGCATTATCTAAAATAGAGATAGTGAGAAATCTAAGCAAAAACTTCACCCCTATTACGAAATTCGTATTATTAAGTCGTATGTTGGGCTTGTGGTTTCCATAATGGTAAAATGTAATCTTTTTTGGTGCAAAGCTTTTAGGAATTTGCGAATAGAAACATTGCGATGGTCTTTAAATTTGACAATATCACCATCGAAAGACATGGCGAAGACTTAGGCAAGAAGTCTTGGGCTTCCGAAGTGTAAGCGAGCGCCTGGTTACAATCCGCATCAAAGGCAAACTGAGGAACATTTCGCTGATCTGTGTTCACGCCCCCCATGAAAGGAGAGAGGACTCAACCAAAGAAGCATTCTACGATCTCCTGGAGACAACGTATGATATGTGCCCGAAGTACGACGTGAAGATCATTCTTGGTGACTTCAACGCAAGATTCGGAAAGGAGGGCATCTTTGGTTCGATAGTCGGAGGACACAGCCTACACGACGAAATTTCCGGCAACGGACATAGGCTGGCAGACTTTGCGACGGGGCGAAATGTCATCATCTCAAGCATCTACTTCCCACACTTCAATATACACAAGGGGACTTGGCGGTCGCGTGATCAACTAACCGTCAACCAAATCGACCACGTTGCGATAGACGCGAGACATGCTTCCAGTATCTTGGACGTCCGAACGTTCCGAGGGGCCAACATTGACTCGGATCACTACCTGGTGGTAGCTAGACTACTATGCGGATATCCATGACGCGACAACGCAGAGCAGATGCTGTGAAAAGATTCGATGTCAAGAAGCTTAAATACAAGACCCTAATCATCCCGGTCCTGCTTTATGGGTCAGAAGCATGGACACTTGAAAAATTCGGATAACAATCTGCTAGGGTGCTTTGAGAGAAAGATTCTTCGTGTGATTTTCGGTCCGGTGTGTATCGAAGGAGTATGGAGGAGAAGATTCAACAACGAGCTATACGGGCTATACAGCGACGTTGACCTGGTCAAAAAGCTGAAAATACAACGGCAGAGATGGCTGGGGCACGTGGAGCGTATGGACAGCAACGCACCTGCCCGACGCGACGAGTCTTCGAATCCAACCCCTATGGGGTACGCAGCAGAACCCGTAACAGGTGGCGCAATCAAGTGATTGACGACATCAAAGCACTCGGTGTGCGCAACTGGAAGCGGCTAGCTAGGAACAGAGCTGGCTGGAGGGGCTTGTTAGTTGAGACCGAAGACCATCGTGGGCTGTGAGCGCCATCAAAAGTAAGTATCATTCCAAATGGTCTTAAAATCTCGCGCAGAAAAACATTCTATTTTTCGATATGGCACTAGAAAGTTTTAAATAGATTCTGGCAAGGCCCTAGCATGGCTTAGTAATGGCCAAAACTAGGGCCTTGTCGATTATGAACCCTTTTGCCTCGTCAGAAAAAAACACTCTAGGCCCCGGACCAGCAAAAACTAGATTTGTTCATATTTTTGCTAGAAACATTTAAAAATGGTATTTTAGTATCGGTTGTGATCCGATAGCAATAAATAACTCAGATCAAAAATAAAAACCTAAATAATAAAAATAATAGCGCAAATTTTTAGGAATTTAATACAATATTAAAGCAATTTTACTATGATACTGGGCATTTTTGTAAACAAAAATGCTCTTAATTTTTTTACAATTATGACTATACTTCACAGGATCATTTCTGTAGTGAGTCTTTCTAAACTACATCCCACCACAAAAACAACCATCTGGTATTAAATAAATATTATAGTTTAAGACAGTAAATGATCCGTTGGGAGGTCTATCACCAAATACCCTCATTTTGTTAAAAAAATGTTCTTTTAATCCACAGGTCAAACGAGTTATGGTATCAAAATGGCGCATTACAGCGTTAATTGGGTCATCGAGGGAGGATGCGTGTGACCTCCATCTCTACCTACCAGTGGCGTGGCGTCCATATAACACGATTCCTACCGTCTTCCCTTTCAAAATGTCCGTCAAACGCCATAAAACTGCAAAAGAAACAAAAGAAAACCCGCCTGGGCCAAGCAACGTAAGAACTGGATTTTAAGTCAATGGCGGTCCGTTATTTGGAGTGATGAGTCGAGGTTTGAAGTTTGCGTGGGCGACGAACGAAAACGTGTCATAAGAAACCGCTTCAATTTTAACTGGAATGTAGCCTACTATTTTATCGTCATTTTAAGATCTCAATCTTGAAGATCCGACCCGTAAAAGTCAAGCTATATGCTTTTTACCCGACCCATATCACCTTTTTCACAGTATTTTTCACAAACTACCTAAAATAACACGGCGACCACCGTGTTATTCATTCCGTCTTATTTTTGTTCGCTGCAGTTAAACAAAGAGAGGAATAATACAACACTAATGAAAAAGGGATGCAAAATAATTTAGTTCCAATCCAGTATAAGACGGTCGAAAGCGTGTTTTTCATGTCGTACGAAAAGAAAATTTGTATGGGTGACGAAGCCAAAGAGGAACAGCGACAACCGCTTTCGCTGCCAGCCGCGCTGGGGCGCTGGTCGATGACAAGAGATACATACACACAATAAATGTATATGGCAAGGTCATTTTGGAAGAAGTGTAGAATGTGGATTTGGATGTATCTAATTTTTTTTTTTTAATAATTATGAAAGAACAAGACGCTTTTTCTCGGCTTATTTATCTTAACTTTGTTCAAAATGTTAGAAAAGAGTGATATGGCTCGAGTAAAAAGAGTATAACTTGAGTTCTAATGGTCGGATCTTCAAGATTAGGATCTTAAAATCTCAGGAAAATAATAATCTACAAATTTATGTTCACAAAATTCAGAGAAAAAAAATTTAATTCGAATCTTATACCTAAAACAAATTTATTGAAAAAGTTTTTAAGAGATAAATTTTATACTGACAAATCTAATATATAAGATGTTTGAAATTAGATTAAACGCATATCAAGCTATTGATATTTCCATATATTCAACAAAATTTCGGATGATGCACAAAAATACATTTATTTAATGTGATGATTGGAACTTTACAAAATTAGTATTGAAAATAACGCATAAGAACATGGTCAGAAAATGAAGGCTCTCAAACTTGCGACTAATTTGATTGATTTTGCTTCGTCTTCCCAATTCAAATAATTCACGCCACGCCACTGCTACCTACCTAAGACAGTAAATTATAATTTTTGATTAATTTTAATGAAAAGTTCAAAAAGCCTTTGGCGGGGTGGATGGTTGAAAATAGAGATTTCCGAAAGTAAATAACTATATGGTTATTTTGGCAGGATTTGCAAGAACGTGAAATTTTTTGAAACCAAAACTGATCAATTATAATAAAAGTTAAAATTTGTATTTTTCGATTCATCGATTCAATTTGTTTAGTTAAAATTTTGCATATGTATCAATAACGATAGTGCTTAGTCTGATAGGATGCCGAACACGTCCAACAAGTTCTTACTAGCGAGAACCTCATCAAACATTTGTATGAAACATTTTCCTCTCTAAATTTTACTTACTGAAAACTTGCAAGGGCTTGCCGTATATTTGACAAGTTTTCCTCGTCTAGATTTTCCCTAAAGGAAACTGACTAGTGCCATGTCGAAACTAGACAGAAATTGGGCATTTTTCCAGCCGGGATTTCCTCATAAACTAAACACCTCTAAATGATACATTTTTTTTTAATTATAAGTATATGCATAAGCCATATTGCCTTTTGTTATTTATGTGTCCTATTCCAATTTTCCAAGTAATCTCTTTCTCTGCTGAGACAATGGATTCTATGGCATGCGCCTAAAAATTCTGTCGAAATTTATGTTAATCTAACCTAAAAGCAGATGTTATAACCTTTTTAAAAAGGTTACTTTTTCATTCATGGACTTTTCCTCCAATCCACAAGAAAAAAAAACTTTGCTTAATTTCGTATTCATTTGCCGTCAACTTCATATTAAGTATATAGAATGTGTTCAAACTAGATATGCAAACTTTCAATTTTCTAACTAAAAATACTTTGGAAAAGGTTTTTTTTTTTTTTTATTTTATTTTCAAAGAAAAACAAAAGATTAAAATATTATTATGCAAACTAACTCTCAAAAAAAAAAAAGCATATACACACTCATATTATAAGATACCATCTTTCCAAAGTATCTCAAAAAGATAAACGCCATAAATGTGGGCTTTTATGTCGACTGCTTTTGTGTGTATAGATTCATGGTGATGACACGCCACAAAAACAAATCACTTTCTTTTGATTAATTCAAAGCGTATATAATATCAACGGGAGCGATTATAATCTGACATTCATGTCAGACCACCTGAGAAAAATTCAAATTAAAAAACAAAAACAAAAAACGACTGACTCGTGTTCGTTATCTAGATATATATCTTGAGATACCTATCATTGTGGTTGGCTTTGGTGCAACATCTAAAATATGGCATTTTTGTGCATCTGCGTGCATCTATTTTAATTGCAGACGCAATGGAGAATTTTTAAATAAAATTGTCTGAAATATTTATGACCCATACCAAATGCGTATCCATACCATATCCATCCACTCTATACAACACTGAGAGTTTGCAATGGAATTTGAATTTGAATGAGCTTAACTGTAATTTATTTTTTTTTCTTAACGAAGAAAGTAAATTTACAAAATTTAGAAAAAAAATATCAGATATATCTCAACTATTTTGTGCTTCTTTTTTTATTGTTTATTTGTTTTGCCGGTAAGATTTCTTCCAAAGAGCTGTATGCTTATTGCTTCGCACTTGACTGCGAATTTAATGGATGCACACGAAATATCTTTATATGCATTTTTTTTTTGTATTGTTTCTCAAAGAAATTCACATAGCTACTGATTTGGTTATAATAGCTTCAAACTTGATGTGGTATCTTTAGTGCTTTTTAATTAATTCGTATTGTCTGGCAAACATTTCTAAATCAAACAAAAAAAAAAACAGTATCTTTCTCTGAAGTGATAAGTGTATTATAATGATTATTGTTCTTTTTTTTATTGTTTTTGTTATTTTTATTGCAAAAGTGAAAAAGAAAGTGAAATTGGATCATTGATCTCTATAGCGATGATCTGAAGTGTGAGGTTTTAAATATATATATTTTTTTATTTAATTTTATTCTTTTGTATGCACAAAAAATAATTAACAAACAAATTGGAATGAATGCATGAGGTTTTTTTTTTTTATTTATTTCGAAATATCGTTATTTATATTTTGTATACTTGTCGTTTTTTTTTCTTTTTTTTTAACAATTAATGAACAAGATATGAATAAACAAAATGTTTAATTAAAAATAAGACATTATTATTTATACAATGTATTTAAAGATGACATTAACATTTCGAAATACATATAAGATAATTATAGCATTAATTTTTCTTCACTTTCAAAAAACACATAAATATCAATGCAGAGACTTAGGTAGGTACCTAAATATAAATGATGATTAAAAAGTTATATTATTTTCGCAATGAGTGTTTGTGTGATTGTGAAAATGTGACATTTTGTATAGGATCAAATTTAATACGGCGGCACATTGGTTTTGAAGTAGTTCTGAATATTAAAATGGGAAGGAAAGATAGAGTCGGACAAAGCATTCCACATTCGTGTGGTGCGGGAAAAAAAAGATTCTCTATACTTGAATGTACGTCGGAAGTTGGGCTCAAGGGTAAACTGATGGGCAATTCTATAAGTACGTGTATTGCAGTGGAATTGCTTTAGGGGAGGAATGCAACTGACTTTTTCACATGAACACATAAAAATTAGCGATAAAATAACGAAAAACATGAAACATTACGACGGGAGGTGGTCGAGGGATGTAAATGTTTTAGTTATTTTCTTGTACACCTATCATTCTGAAAGCTCTTTTTCGTTTTTTTTTTCTACGTGTTATAGAAGCTCCGGCCAAGTCTTGGGAATTGAACTAAGTTTGGGACGAATAAAGGCTTTATGGATAACAGGCAGATAAGGGTTAAATAATATTTTGAATCTTCGGAGAAAGCTTAAAAACTTTGCAGCGTTTATATGTGATCATTCCACAGAAGATGGTCCGTTATATGCACATACCAAGAACTGAAAGCTGTTCGGTTTCCTCGATGCAAGTTCCGCTCCTGGATAGTGGCATGGAGGTGGGTTTCACGTTAGTGACAGAACACTGCATTAAGCTATTGAAGAATTAAATTCTCAGCAGTTTTGATTCCATATTGGACAATACTGTTAGGATCAGAATTTAATGAGCTTATCATACGCTGCCATTGAAGTTCCACATCCGACGAACATAGATGTGAATATAAAAAACAAATATGAAAAGATGAGGAAATAATTTAGTGGATTAAACTTTTCAGAAGATCAGAAGAAAAGATCATTTTTAAATATGAGGAAGAGAGTCGGAGACGAAACGGAGCCCTGGGGCACACCAGAATTTATTTTGTCAGACTTGAAACCGCCCACTATAACTTGTATTAAGCGGTCCGAAAGGTAATTTCTAATCAAACGAACAAGAGTATTGCAAGAGATTGCAAATGCGCGCTTTTTCGACAAGAGAGCTTAATGCCCAATTCCATCAAACACTTTAAAAATAAAAAATCTAACTTTCTCTAAAACGATGTTAAGATTTGTGGCATTTTTCGGTAAGACATACCATCCGGTCAGCAGTGGGCTTATTGCCACAAAAGCCATACTCGTTGTTCGAGGTATTTCTTGAGATGAAAATTGATTAGCGTTTCCATGAGCTTCGAAAGAAGGGACGAATGTGCAATTGGTCGATAGTTTGAGGGTAAAGAAAACACGGCTTTTTTGGGGCTGGCTGGACTAATGCTGTTTTCCATCCACTCAGAAAGATCCCAGTAGAGTGGGATAGATGGACAAGCTTACGCAGTGGTTTTGACAGCGTTGAAGAACACCTCTTCACAAAAATGGGAGGGATACGGATACTGTTCGGTCCAGAGGATTTTTGTATGTCAAGATCTTAGAGTAGTCTTGCAACTGCAACTGCACGAGTGCGAAAAGAGATTCGTCCCATAAAATCTTTTACACTCTCAAGTACAGGAGGAGTCATAACACTTTGTGGCAGAATTAACAGCAAACTGTGCTGTAAGCGAATTAGATTTATCTTGTGAGCTTACACCAGGTATGTCGTTGAAGACGAGCGTTAAAACCGTAGACGAAATAGTGTTTCGAATGTTTTTTTTTTTTTTTTGAAAATGACCAAAGATTTTTACTGCTATTGGAACATTGGAACACGACTTTCTGGCTTGTTGAAACTTCTTCCAGTCCACACTAGGGTTAAGTTCGGTTAGGATAGGTAAGTGGGCTGACAGTTGGTCTTGTTACCGTCACACTTAGATCAGTTGAGATCCATTGTGGTACCCTAGGGATTTAATCTCCATTAGAAGAAACCTATGATAAATCCTATGACATAGACCGTAAAGGTCATCGATAAAGGTCAGCAAGCTATAGCCTGAAGCAATGTATGGTGGTTGAGTTTGATAGATCAGTGGTTGGTGCAAGCGACTACCCAGTTCGGTCAGATTAGACATCAGGTGACTGAAGGAATGTCCGTGGGCACAATCACCGGGTTGAGGAGAGGCCAACGCAACATTGTTCTTTTTAGGGCGTGAACCTTTCCCTCACTCCCACAGAAAAGTGGAGCCAACTAAAATGTTGTAAGTCCATTGAAGTCGCCCGTAATGTCGATTTGAGTTTGAGGATCATGGAAAACAAGTCTTTGGTTGGAGTGGGCTAGATCATCAAATTCGTAAGATGTTGCATTTTGGAGTTTGGACTCCTATAAAAAATATGGGCACAAACTTGCTCTCGTAGCTAACAACTTGAACGTACCTTAAAATTGACAATGTGCTTGTGCATATATGTATAGATGTTTTATAACATTATGATATCATTAAAAAAAAAAAATTAAAACATTTTAAAATATTAATTATTATACTATAAATTAATATAATTTTTTTTAATAGTTAAAATAGATAATCTTAAAAAAAAGTATGCTATCTGATTTGCTTGATAAATATGAATTTATAAAAAAAATCGTTAAAGCGGTTTTTTTTAAACTAATATTTTATATATAAAAATTCTTGAAAATTAAAAAAAAATTAATTTGGTATGCCAACTTTTAGTATTAAATAAAATACAATTTTTCACAAAATTAAAAACAAATCATTAACGCGTTTTCAAGATATTGAATTTTCAAAAACAAAATTTCAATATGTTTTTTAAAATCCAAAAATTATTTTTTTCAAAATTTATATATGCAAAATTGTTAAAATTGTAAAGGACTTCTTACATACAAAATTTGGTTGAAATCGGTGTAGCAGTTAACGAGAAATTTGAAAACCAAAAAATCGGTTGTATGACAGGTACCGTTAATAACCGTTATAAAAAAATTTTTGTATACCAAAATATTTGCTTCACTAATTTTAATACGTCGTAATTTTTTTTTTGAAAATCGTTAGAGCTGTTTTTGAAATAAATCAATTTTTGTATATTAGTTGTATGACAGGGACCGTTATTTTTTGAGTTAAAAAAAATTCAATTTCCCCTCTAGGGAATCACATAAAAAGCTTAAGTCCAATGTTTGAAGAAAATTGCTTTAGCCGTTTAGGCTGCAAGTCGAGGAACAGACAGACAGACAGACAGACGGACAGACAGACGGACAGACAGACGGACAGACAGACAGAATTGCGAGACCCACTTTTTTCGCGTTCTCTATAATCGTAATGTTAGGAAAAATTATTATCCCGAATTTTTTTTTTACACGAATCCTAAACTTGCCCTATACTACGTATATCGCAAGTAAAAAGCATGAATAAACTAAAAAACAATCTGGCTTTAAAATGAGCAATAAGGGCAATAAGCCTTTGTCATTTTAATACTCGTTATTTGTTTTCTATTTCAAGACCTTTTTTTTAGAAAATTGCCCCTCTCGCCTTAATGGATCAGAGCGCTTACTTATGTATAAATGTAATGTTTAGGGTAGGACAGAAAAGAACGGTACGCCATGACACGCGATGTTATAACATCAAGTCAACTACTTCATAAAATAACTGCAAGGAAAGTGTTACTTTTTAGGCATATTTCATTGGGAAAACATCTTCTTTTCCTTCTTCTTCATTTTACCGGCGATTGTCATGATCTCGAGGGGACCACAACTCTCCCACTCAACTGCTTCACCTAAGGTTCCACTTGTGGGGATCGCAGGGCTGACCTCAGAAAACGCCGACAGGCCTAATGGTTTTGGATTGTTCCATGTCTGAGGCCAACTAAATGCAGTTGTTGTTTCATCCAAGAGTTTTTGCGCCTGTCTTTTTTCCGCTATAGTGTTGGAACGTCTTGTGATATTGCCATTTGAACTGGGCATCTTCTTTGTACATGACAGTATCAGCTAAGTTGGTCATGTTGTATTTTGACATTGATGGTATATTTGACGTGTAGACTTCCTCGGATTCTCTGGCTTATTTTTCGATCACGCTTTGTTACTCCTGCTGTCATGCAAAGTATCTACATTTCAGCTGCCGTCAATTTACTCTCATACTTTTTGTACATTCCAACACTGTGTACCGTTTTTAAGTGCTGGACGAACAACTGCCGTGTAGAACTTTCCTTTCAGTTTAGTGGGCATTTTTCGATCACAGAAAATGGCAGAGTTCACTTCATCCACCTTACGCTTACGCGATGTTTGATTTCGTCATCACAAGATCCTTCGCTCTTGATCACATATCAGAGATATTTAAACTTTTCGCAGTTGGGAAGCACTATTCCATTCAAATAGATGTCCGGAATAGGCCTATGTGGATCAGAAAATGGGCAGCATAGGCATTCGGTCTTTTTCGATTTAATGCGGTATCCATTTCGAGACAAAACTTCAACCCTTTTAAAACTCTAAAGCTAATTTAAAACATACAGTATTTTCCTGCAGAAATTTGACTTGAATGTGGCGATGAATTAGCACGTTTACTTTTACGAACTCCTTGAAAGTCTCGTAATAAACAACCTTGGAAAAATAAAAAAAAAACATTTTTTTATATTAAAATTTTTCTTGTGCGAGTATTTTTCCTGTTCAATATGTTATTTGGCTACACAAAATTTGGCCCCATTGAAATATGGCCCCAAACTTAAAATGAAAAATGGCCCAAAAATTTATATGGGAAACAACAAAAACAAAAAAAAAGTTTAAGGTTTGTTAATTGGGGCTATTTTTCATTGTTTTGGGGACTTTTTTCATTTTTAATTTTGGGGTTAAATTTCATTATAAAAAATGGCCCCAAACTTTTATTCTTAAACCAAAATACTTTTTAAACAAAAACCAGGCCAGGCGACTGAGCATACCCTAAGCGGAGCGACGGAGTCGCGAAAAGGGAGTTAAAATCCTTGAACCCGCGAAGCGTGCCAGGCAAAGTACTTTTTATGGTCTCCCAAGCCAACGCAAAACATTTTTTGTGCGAATGTAATTTTTCTCTTGCTATTGCTTCTTTTATTAATTTTGGGGCAGTTTTTCATTTTGTGATTGGGGCCATTTTTCATAAGTTTGGGGCCATTTTTCATTATCGAAAATGGGGACATTTTTCATTATGAAAAAAAGCCCCAAATTTGGGACCATTTTTCATTTTACGTTTGGGGCCATTTTTCATTGGGGCCAAATTTCATGTAGCTATGTTATTCTATATTACTCCTCTACAAACATCATAGCAATTTGAATTCATGTTTATTCTTTTAAATATCAACAAATTCAGCCTTGATCTTTTCCCTCTCCTTTTCCAGTTCTCCCTTTTCCATCTCTCTCTCTCTTTCTTCTACTCACTGCTGATGCACATTTCGTTTAAATTAATTTGAAATCATAAAGAACAGTCAAGTTGCATTCTTTTTCACATTTAATTTCTGTGCCGCTTGGCCTACTATAACAATGCCCCACCTACACCATTGGTTTCGGTATGGTGCTGTATACTGTTAACACGGTTCTTCAATGAGTAAATAGATAAGAGCACGCTCACGCTATCTGTATTTACACTTAGCAATACAGTTGATCTAGTTTTATTTAATTCAGCAATATTATTATAAAAAATAATCTTTTTCGGAAAGAAAATAGAATATATTTTCAAATGAGAACGGATAGTGCATATTTTGTACTGCAACGGCATACGACAACAATGTAAACAAAGCTGCACCCTTGTTTAAAAATAAATCTCCCTCTCTCTTGCTTTTTCTCTCTGTGTCTATTTCCGAAGAGAAACAGGAAACTCACTGGGCAAAGATTGGATTTTTGATGTTGTTTTTGTTGTTGTAACGCATTAAAGCAAGATATAACGATGCAATGGATTCTGATAGTTGATGTTGCATAGATAAGCAGATGATGTTGCATTTTGTGTTGACATAATTTTTCGTCGTTGGGTTCATGTGCGCACATTTATATTTGGGTATTGGATTGGGTGCAGTAGTAAACCGATTGCGCCATCACGTCTCGTCTTCATATCTTTGAATTTTTGCCGCGATCGCTATGGTTGGGGTGTGTAATATGACAGATGGTTGTGTGTTTATGGGGGAAAACTTGAAAACTAACGATAATTTCAAGAGGAAGTGCGAGTATCTGCGGGTGGGTTAAAAATTAAGGTCATTTATGTTGGAGGACAAACTAATTCAGATTCAGATGGAGAGTAAACAAAAGTGAGAGATGTTTGGTAGTCAGGACCAAGACCATTTAGTTCAGAGGGATTTTATTCCTTAGGGATGGGTCGATGTTGACAGCCTATAGCGGACATGTTGTTCGAGCAGCGCGGCCCTGGCTCATCTGTTGACAAGTTGCACGATTGAGCAGCACGTCCAAATGGTATAGTTTTTCATCAAAATTAGTATTCATTGGAGCAGTCGTTGCACTCGTTTTTCTCCGATTAATGACTATGTTTGCAATAGGGATTGACCCTCAGGTCTCTATACCACCTACTCCATCTACTCGTCAAAACTAAGAATCAATAGTCATCCTCACCTACGAAGCATTGTACTTACCTCTAAATTATGAATAACAATTTCCCATAAATAAATTAATTGAATAGCAAAGGTTTGACTACAATTTACAATGTTAACAAGTGAAAACCAGGTGGCAATGCCTTAACAAAAATGTATACTGGTTTGGTATGGATTTGGGACTCTTGGGTTATCGGAGCCCCTAGCTCGATAGTTTTGTTTGTTTATTCAGTTGGACAAATGGAAATGAACACAATCACTCGAAATATAATCTTTTTAAAGGAGCACGATTTTGTTCGATCATTCAAAGCCAAAGTACAGAGTTTTGAGTATCCTGTTGGTTTAATGATTGTGTTAACAGAAACTTTGAAGATGCGGCATGCATAATTTCTGTGGTTGTTTCAAAATATACAACTTTCGTTTTCAGGCAAGCTTTTATCTACGGCAGCAATATTTTCGGCTGACCTTGCCGAAGTCTTAAAATCTATTACGTGTTCGAAAAAATTCACGATCAATTTGGAAGAAGGCGGTTATCAAAATCAGTGCGATAAATGAGAAAAGTTTTCCAAGATATATTCAACGTTTCTGCATTGAAAGTGAAAATTCGCTACAGAAACGGTGAAAATATCTCAGAAGCGTTTCAACTGAACAATTTCTAAGAATGTGTTTTAGCCGGCATTTGTTTGATCCCACGAACTCAATGCCCACATATGGCGATTCCCAGTTTCCAGGCCTCTACTTAGCTACCGACTTGAATTCAGGTCGTATCTGTTTTGTGGTGTTAGTCTTTATAATGACCGTTCCTTACTTCCTTACAGCATGAAGAAATTAGAGCTTACTTTTGACCGTTTATCAACCCAATTTCAGTGTCAAACACCCAAGTAAGCTAAATTAGAAATTTCTTTCAAAAATTAACATATGGAGTCTTTAAAAATGATAAAAACCGAGTGGAAATATTCATTCAAAAATCGGAAGAAGTCACGACTGCCAGCGGTGGCGCGGCAATGGCTTGACTTTGTGAACAGTGACTCAAATAAGCAACAAAAAAATTACAAAACGAAGCAAAATACTGCATTCCTGCCTGTAGCAGCGGTTGCAGTAAAATGTATGAGGTGAATGCCTCATGGACTTAGTTCCCAACCTCTCCAATATCCGCCAAAAGTTGTCTTAAACGGCTGGGAGCAGAAATACGCTTGTGAATAAGCCATTGACGAATCTGCCTTGAAATATCTTTTAGCAAAAGCATAAATGGGTTACTTGATGGGTTAACATGTAAAGTTGGCTTCAGAAGAATCCTCCGCACTAGACCAAATGCTTGGTAAATGCTACAAGCCCGTTGTTCTTTACGAAGAATCCTATCTATATCATATTGAAAAAAGGCCTACAAAAGGTAACTAACTAGGGAACATGCATGCTGGTGAAAAAAAAGCATATCCTTCATATCTCCGCGTTGAAGAAACGGTGAAGCGAGAAGTAGAAGAAGCACTTCCCTCACTTTACTTCCCTCAGCTTTTGATGATCTTGCAAGCAGCAACAGGTAAAGGAATATTTTGAACCTTCTGATGGCATGTTGATGCTAAATCTGATTTTAGACTATTTCAGGGATGAGGCAAGGAATACCTTCACTTCCACATATTTTATTCTTTTTTCTGTTCCTTTATTTTCCTTGCCTAAACCCTGGGAATGTTCCTACTCGTATCCATAGAGATTCACAACTTCTATAATCTTCTTAAAGTTTAATTCTGTTATGAAAAGACTCCCGAAATAATCCCCTGATTTCCTCGAATCTTTTATTTCTCAAATACTTTGACTTTTGACACCCGTCTCAACAGAAACTTTTAATCCTACCTATATTACTTTGAAAACATTCCATTTTGTCCATCAACAATCAGCAAATTCCATTTAAACTTTTAGTCGTCGTCGGGGATCACTTTTTGTTTCCAAGAAAATGTTTCGCCTAAATCGAATTCCCACACTTCAACCGTTAAAAGCTTCCATAATTTACTCCAACACCCAAGAAGGTATCAAAGATAAACCACTACACCTACATTTTTATAGAGTCTAAAGAGACGGTAAAATATGCAACGTTTGATGAAATAAGAAGAAGAAATCTGGAAGCCCCATATAGTAATTTGACTCTCATGGTCTTGAAAAGGTGAACTATTCATATCTTCATACCCACATCCCACGACGAATTTTCACAAATCTATGGCTGGCTGTTGGCCTGCCTCTTTTTTATTATTGCCAGCAACTCTTTGGCCCTTCTTGTTCTGCCACCGACGCGGCGCCGACGGCGACGGACGTGTGGAAACCCCACAAAGACAGTGTTTTCCTTCTCTAATTTGACGGGCAAAGGTATCACACATCAAGGACAAGATGGGAGTGTAGACAGAATATATCCAGAGCCATGCAGAGACTGCAAGAATGGGGGCTGGAGGTGTTGTATACCTTCCTAACCACTCCTTGGCGTAAATTCTTAGCGCTTTATCGTGGCAACTAATGCACTCTCAAAACTCTCAACTGTTCTCGGATCTCTAATGGCGTTGTTCCCATATCCGTTCTGCACTGTTGCCACATATTGAACTATATGTTCGCAGACAGGCGGTGCGGAATTTCTAGCTCTCTCATACCTCGTACTTCATTGTAGCATTGCTTCAGTTAAGCGCGATAAAACTAAAACCTCTGCATAGTCTCAAACTAAGAATCAACAACCGGCGCGGTGGCGATGATGATGGTGGTGTGTGGAATCATTCACTTATGGTTCATTGATAGTGGTTTGGTTTGTCTGCAGTCACGTTTAAGCTATCATCATCCATCGGATCATTTGATTGTGAAGACCACCGAGAGCCATGCATCGGCAGCAGCCAGCAGCAGATGTCCCGTAGTGCCGGAGTGGAGTGGTAGTGATGGAGTGGCCGAAGTGGCACCAAGTGAGATTCTATGTTAAGAGAAGATCCCAAGGAATTATGGTGATGGAATTACCCACGGGAATTGTCTATGTTATATGAAAAACCCCTTATTTTTGATTAAAACAGTATACGAGTATGGAACCCTAAACGGTGATGGTTTACTGATGTTGGTGGTACTATATACTAAACTGCGACATGACTGGGAAAATGCACATTCACTCTGCATGAGGAAATATGTTTTTTTTTTTTTTTAGAAATTTGGGTTTGGGTTAAGCATCATTTAACATTGATTAAGAGTTTGAGAATTAGGGTGAAAATGGCTGTCACACATCAGTAAGATTATTAATTTGTTGAGAGTTCGTTGAGTTTTATTTTTGGATGAAAAATTTAAACTCTCTAAGAAATACAAAATAATTGCTTACTTTAGTGATGAAAAATTTATATAGAAGGGAGCCTATTTTTCAAAAAAAAAAAAAAAAAACATATAACAATCTTATTTCATTTGTTAGGTTTGCAAAGACCTCTTCCGGTGTTTCAAGTTACACAGTTTATACAAGACGGCTTTATCTGTTCTGTTCCGTTTTATTTCGCAAAGGAAATCAGAACAAGGGTTTATGTATGTATATACCAAATTTGAAGCAGCCGATCAAAAAGTTAAGGCGCTAGCTCGCTGAACAGTGGACGTACAGACCGACGAATGCAAAGTGGGCAGTGTGACCCAGTTCATTGCAATAAATCATTCAAAAGATTTAGAAACTTAAAAAGTTCAGGAAATGTTGCTAGTTATAATTGATTGATATCTTTACATTCAACAATGACCACGCCCATCAAAACGCCGATCAAAACTCCCAACAAAACGCCTACTTTTTCTTTCTACGCACAAGTTAAAAAATTATACAAGTTATTTTGCATCAAATATATCCATTATCCATGCAAATACTTTAAAGCTGTTAAGTTGTTTCGAAAATAAATAAATACAAAAATAAATAAATGGAGTGGCACAACGGCTCATGAAGAACCAGGGCCTAGTGACTAACAACTCGCAACCATTCCTGTGTGCGCCTTTCGACAGGAATGGAAGGGACCTACAATTTTATGCCGAATCCGAACGGCTAGACGAGAAGCACTTATTCGTGACAAGTGATACTCTTGGAGGATTTGTCAATTCCTCACAGGAGGCAGTAGCCCTGAAAAAAAACTTTTTTGTTTTTAGGTGTTTTAGGTGGTTGTTTCGAAACAAGAACAAAATTCATGGTAGAATATGGCTTTCAGCTGAACGTGTTACATTATAAAAAGCTACCATTTGACACAGAAAAATCATATTTGAATTTGTACCTAAGGGTTAAAACATATCAATTCACTGTACAATACTTCAAAGTAGATATCACGTACAAAAACAATACTTTCAAGCTCTGGATGGTTTTGGAACACAACTATGCTGACCAATTTTTCTGACGCAAAATAGACATTAAGAATGTTTTTAAATATTACAAACCGTTTAAAAAAATGTAAAGTACATTCTAACGTAAAAACGCTTAAATAACTTAACACATACCAAACTTGAGGGATTTTTACTAAAAGGTTTTTTTTTACGTTCATAATACTTATGCAATTTTAAAAAACCTTCATTCTTCACAACAAACCATAGATATCGGTGAACAAAAATGGCTTAAGGCTTAACTACTTAGACCTACTTTTTGGAAAAAGTACAAAAGTGAGAAATAAACATGTACTTGTGTTTGCAAAGAAACATACGAAAATTGTTCTGTCAGATAAATTTAGCGACCATACACAATTTTCTATTATATTTTTGTGAGCAGGTGTCTTCTGCATAGATACATATGTATGTATTTCTCACTTTCGTACTTTTTGCAAAAAGTAGGTTTATGTAGTTAAGCCTTTACGCTGACGATTTGTTTATATTATGAAGGGTCCAGGGGAAAAACGGCTTAAGTGCACTCAAATTCATTCCGAGAAAAACGATAATATAAGTTTTCTTATTAAACAAATGGTAAATTCTAAGGAAAAATAAATAAAGGATGAAGATATTTTTTCCAATTTAATGTACTTATTTGTACAACACAAAATTATTTTAATTTTATGAATTGTTTATTCTAATAAAATTATATGAGTTAAGGGAGACTTCCATCTACGACCTACACGGTAGCCGAAAACTTGAATATATTTTTTGAAAATTTCGTGCGAAGGAACTAAACATGATAATTAGAAACGGTTTTTTGCTTTTGTTCAAACATCCTTTGATTTTAAAAATCTATTTTTGAAAACAAAAAAAAAATATTAAGAAACGCGGTGTTAGACCGTTTCATGTATTTCAATTTGTTTTGGCATCACTACGAAATAAGTATTTAAAATATCGGGTAAGTTTTTGTTTTGAACTCTTAATACGTAGATGTGGACTTGAAACGAACTTTTTAAATTTTTTTTGAAGTTTTGTAGACAAAACAAACATTTTGAAAAAATAAAGTTTTTTACAAAAATTGTCATTTCGAGAGGTATCCAAAATGTTTATGGAAATTTTATTATTTCATCAAATAGTACTTACAGAAACCTACAAGATGTCATCATTAGTTTCATTTTTCAAAAAAATGAAAGTAGCGAAGATTAAGAAATTTAGACAATAAAATTACTTCTGTTGAATGACTGAATATACATAATTCAATTAAAAGTACAAGTGACCTCAACTCCATAAATTATTGTGCTTTGCCCAGGTATGATCAATATTTGGGTCTTAGAAGGGTATGACAGTCTAACTGACGAGCCCACTGTCATATCAGGGTGAAACGCAATAATTTATAGATTTGAAGGCCACTTGTCCTACTTTTTATTGAAAGAAGAGTTAAAATAAATTAATTGGATGGCGCAACGGCTCCTGAA
Organism: Melangyna quadrimaculata; assembly: GCA_949320155.1. Taxonomy (NCBI): domain Eukaryota; kingdom Metazoa; phylum Arthropoda; class Insecta; order Diptera; family Syrphidae; genus Melangyna; species Melangyna quadrimaculata. The sequence continues at coordinate 455,567,970 of OX439483.1, read as the reverse complement.
GAACCACGGCCTAGTGACTATCAACTCGCAAGCATTCCTTATTCATGATAAGAGATTTTCTTGGAGGATTTGTCAATTCCTCGCAAGAGGCAGTAACCTTTGGAAAAAAAACTTTTTTTTAGTTTTTTCCTCCACCTACAGCGTGACAGTCCAACGCACTAACTATTACGCTACGGGCTACTACATTGAAAGTAGAGTATTTGACATAAAAAAAAAAAAAAAATGGAACCACACTGGCGACTTGATTTTTGATTTACTAGGTGACCCGGCGAACTTCGTACCGCCTTAGTCTCTTTTCACACACATTCAGTTTCATTCGGTTCGGTCTCTATTCGGTTTGTATTCGGCTGTGCCTGATATGTGTGAAACGATAAAACTGCAAAAATAAAAACCTAATGGAAACCGAAGAGCACCGTTTTATCGTTTCACACATATCAGGCACAGCCGAATACAATAATTATTGTATTAACTTTTAGTAAACAATTTATCAATGATTTTATTAACGTAATAAAAAAAAAACACAACAATTTATTAAGTTAAATAGCTTTTTAGCATAACATAAAAATTTATCAAAAGTAAAATAATTAATTATTTTATTGACGTGTCAGTTGATTCTTTTTATTGAAGCACTTTGTGATACACGATATTTTTCGTTTTGTTATCAGGCGCAAGAACAAATGAAGCGGTTGGTTTGCCGACTCGCGAACATGCCACGTACAATTGACCATGAGAAAAACATGCATTTTCCAGATTCAGCCCACAAACACTCAAGGACTGACCTTGTGACTTGTTAATTGTCATGGCGAATGCAAGACGAAGAGGAAATTGAATTCTTTTAAACTCAAAGGGCATATCGGTTGGGATCATCGGAATCCTCGGAATGAGAACTTTGTCACCTTTAAATTTTCCTTTTAGTATCGTCGCGTGAATGACATTTATAATCAGTTTCCTAATTACCAAACGCGTTCCATTGCACAATGCTGGTTGGTTTAGATTTCGTTGCATGATGACTACCGAGCCAACCTTCAATTGCAAATTATGCGGTGGTAAGCCAGGCACATCCCAAGAGTTCAAAAATTCAGTTGGATAGTTCATGGCTTCGTCTTCGATTGTTAAAGTGTCGATAGACTTATATGATTGCAGAGTACCGACGTTTCGATCCTAAATTATGAAATTCAAGTCATCCACGTCTATGTTTTTAGCCGCCAAAATTGGAAAATTGGAAGTTTGGGAAAACTTTATTAATAAGATCGACTTTCGATGAGAAGAAATTACAAAAATTCGGAGGGAGTGAAATAAATGCTCCCGATTCGTCGACAGGAACACGGCCATTACCGATACTCATAAATTGCTGGGAGAATTATTTAGATGGATCGTTCATCAATGCAACTCTCATGTTTGTTTCCAAATTAATTTTTTTTTTCACATAGCGCCACAGATTTGATGATTTGAGGCAAGCGTTTATTTCATCGCCAGCAGTCGATTTTGTAATGACTGGCAGTGTTTGGCGGAAATCGCCAGAGTGCAAAATCATTGCACCTCCAAAACATCTTGAGTCATTGCGCTAATCTTTTAAAGTTCGGCCAAGTGCTTCATAAGTGCGTTTATGCGCAAAGTGCACGCATCACGTGGATATTAAAGTTGCAATAACAAAATAAAATGTGTTTTTATAAAAAATATCTTTTAAAGAATTTCTCAAAAGGTGAATATAGATTCGCAGGATGCACGAAATTGCAGTTGCATTTTCTCTTAAAATAAATAAAAATTTAAAATATTTGTATATCCTCCTTACAACTTCCTGAACATTTGTACCATTATTCATCATGGCCCGGGAAAAATCATTGGATTCAAGAAAATTGGATGAAAACTTTAGTTTTATTTAAGGATGACTAACATAAGTTTAACAAAAAGTTGGTAGAAGTTGTAATTGCAATTATATTTTTGCAATGATCAGAGGGTTCCCACAGCTATACGGGTGCGGGCAAACGCGGAAAACAATCGAACATACTGCTGTTTAAGAAAACATATTTGAAAAAAAGAAAAAAATTCAGTTGAACATCAATAAATAATATTTTTTTTTAATTTTATTATTCGTTTCATTTTTTTTTTTGGCCCACAGTTTGGCAACAAAACGAAGAAAGGCACGACAATGGCTCAACATTTATTTGTAAGAGTAAGAAAATCCCAGAATCCACACGTCTAATTTTGTGTGTTTTAAATGTTAAAATGTTTCTGTCCATATTTGCACTACTTACTGGAAAAGGGCATAACTACGTCTGCCGGGACAGCTAGTAAATATATATAGCACTCGCACTAAATATACAAATCGACAGTTAACCTTTTCAAAACGAACTTTAAATAAAATCCATATGTTGTAGGTATGTTGTATATTTTTTTTTTTAATTTCGATTAAATATTTTTAAATATTTTTTGTACCTATATAAGATTTCATCATGCTACTCGTAGTTAATAGTTATTCTGTTATTCGGGGCTAAGGTGAATCCAACAAAAAAGAAATCATTTAAAATCTGTCCAGCAGGTCTTGAGTTATAAGTGTTGTAACAAACAAGACTTTGTTTTATATATATAGATTACCACCAATTTGGTTATTGTGCCTCATTTTGGGACGTTATGACGAAAACAATTGTTTTAAACTTCTTCATCAATTTGAATAAAACCTAAAGAAAGTTTTCGTTACTGACCCAATATTTATGTATGTACATTTGTACATACCTAAAGAGCAACTAAAAAGTATTTTTGGCTTATTTTAAAAAGATAATTTAATTTTTTCAGCCTGTGATATGTAGGAAGGTACTTTTCCATCCCGAACTTCATTTTTTTATTATTTTACGACTTCTTTTAACTTAAGGCCAAGAAGTACTTTCTTTTTTAATAGCGAAAAATCAATATATTTTTATATTGCAAAACTTACCGACAGTGTGTTTTATGTATTGTTTTTTAAATTCATCGTCTTACCTGAAAATAAAAATGACTATTAAATATCTTAAAATAATTTTAACTTCAGGTTTAAATAATCAATATTAATTAAATGTACACAAAAAAAAAAAAAAAAAAAGAATAAACAAACAAAGTTATCGTAGGTATCAATATATTATTAGTTGTTGGTTTAAAAATGTCGCTTCGTTTAAAATGTCTATCATCGCAAAAAAAACAGCTAATAATTTAAAAAACAATTCCAAAATAAATACGATAACCTCTTAAACAATAACATAAATTGATTAATCTTATATTTAATTTACGATTATTAAAAGACCATTCACCCCATCACTAAACCTACAAATTGATTTCTCCCTTCAGTTTACTTTAATTACTACTGTAAAGAAGCCGACTAAGAAAGTCAACAAAATAATTATTTACTTCAAACAGTAACATTTGAGATGCAGATTAATTTTTGGGTAAATTACAAACATTATAAATTAAAATATATACAAAATAATCTTTCATTGAAATTTGTCCTTGAAAAAGTACGGTAACCTAATCATTAAAATGTGATTTTTTCATTTTAAGCACAAATATTGAATATTTACAGTAAATTTATTCTAAAAATAATTTCTTTCTTTCTTTTGATTAAACGAAATCGAAAAATAATATTTAATAAATAAGTTTTATTTGAACGTCCCCATATGGGGTCGTTTACCTACATATCTATGTGAAGCTCAAGCTAGAAGCTGATCAATTTTTCAAAGTTTCACATGCGTAACGTTAAAAGACATTTTCACCTGAAACCATTGAAGATGGAATTCTAACTGTCAAAACTCTATTTACTCATAGAAAACCTTGAGCAGGGCTCAAGTAAATAAGAAATACTTTCAGAAGTTGAAGACAACCAAGAAATACGAAGAAGTAAAAAATAAACAAGCTCTGGATCAAAAAAGGTATAGACTGAAGAAGAAAGAAGAAATAAACGAATTAGAAGAAGAAGAACGCAAAAATATAATACAAAAACGGAGAGAAGCCTCTTATAAACGAGTAAAAAAATATAGAGAGCGAGTTAAAATAACCCAAAGTGACGTCCAGGCCGCTAATAGACCTTCAACTAGCTTGAGTGAAATTATTTCTTCAAGTTATTTCTGTTCACAAACTTTTGGAAAAGCTCTTAAAATAGTATCGAACTCCCTTCCACGCTCACCAAGGAAAAAGAGGGCAGTTTTGGCAAGTTTTTTGACTAGACTTGACAGTTCTGAGGAAGAGGAACTGACTTACATCATGACATCACCTTCAACGATAAAACAAAATAATTGCAAAGAGATCTTCGTTGAAATAAACAGCTCTGTTCGCAGTTTCTTGGAAAGAGATGATATCCCGCGAGTGTCACTGAAGAGCAGAGATGTTAATTTTTATACTTGCCCAGAAACTGGGAATGAAATTCATCTGCCAAGCAGACACATGGTTTTATCCATGAAAGAAGCCTACGCCCTATTTGTCGACGAGAGAAAAATGTCAGAAAAAGGTATTCAAATCATATCACTGCTGTCAACTGACGTACATATTTTACTATTACACTATTACAACGTATGTTTCAATTTTCTTTTTAAAGGGATTTGTGGTCTCGCACATTTTAAAAACAACGACCACCAAACGTAAAACTTGTTAATGATCTTCCACACAATATGTGTTCATACCATTCGAACTTTATTGAAGCTGTTGGTGCCCTTCATAAGTGTTTACCAAATGTGCCGAACTATGAGAATGGTTTCGTGAGTCAGTTCCTTTGTAAAGATTCATCAATAGACTGCTGGTTTTCAAAATGTGACAAGTACTCCGGGATATCTTTTGACAAGCTAAAAGATTTAGTTGGCGAAAATCAACTCACTTCGGAACTATCATGGAAAGTTTGGAAAAAAAGCCTTCAAAATAAGCGAATCGAAAGACATGAAGAAATTGGAACTCTATCTGATCTCATTCGACACATTGTCACTTTATCTACACAATTTCTGAAACACAGCTTTGGCAAACGTGAACAATCAGAAACTTTCAACAAATACGATCGCCCACGATCTTCAAATACCGAATGTGGTGATGAAGGCCTACTGCAAATCGACTTCGCTGAGAATTTTGTATGTGAAAGCCTGGATGAAATTCAGAGCGCACATTGGAATCAAAAGCAAATTACTTTGTTTACATCTACTTTTTATTACAATGAAGTTTTTCAATCGCGGGTGTTTGTATCAAACAATTCGACGCACACTAAAGAAACTATTGTCTCGTTTTTGCACAAGCTGCACTTCCAAGTACGTTAAAAGTTTTGAAAGTTTGGAGCGATGGGTCATCTTCCTAGTTCAAAAATAAATACATCGCAGCCTTCATACGTGTCTTAGAATCAAAATTTAACATCAAAATTGTCTGGAACTATTTTGCCACTTCCCATGGGAAAGGATGTGTTGATGGAATTGGTGCTATCGCAAAAACTGTCGTTCGAAAGCACATACGGGACCGAGACTGTATCGTCAATAATGCATCCGATTTTGTGCAGGCGTTTACGCTCACTTCATCCACAATTTGCTTTGAAGAAGTCAAAGATGAAGAAATCTTTGACATAAATAACAGTTTGAAGTCTACCACAGTATTCTCAAGGGCTAAGGATGTTCGTAATATCTTATCTGCTCACCAAATTCAGTTCATTGATGGCAAAATACTGACTTACTCTACTTCAAGACAAGGATACAGTAATTGAAACTTCTTGTTATTTATTTCAAGTTTTATCTAGTATAGTATCTCATATTAATGTATATTTATAGCAAATGAAGTACGTTTATAAGTTTTGTTTTATCAATTTGCTTCCTTATCTTAATAAACTGTACTGGATTTATTTTCCTATCAGCCATATTTTCTCATTTTTCGTACAAAAATTTGCTTTTTTGTGTAAAGTAATTAGATACACATTTAAACTTAAACACCACAAATAATATAACTGTTTCCTTAAAAAAACACTGGTAAGCTATTATTTGGAATTTCACTTTAGTTCTCTGAAAAAAATAAATTAAGTAAGCTCACTAGATTGGCAGGGTTTTCAGAATATATTCAGCAACCTCAAAATCGACTCCCAAAAAATGTAACGTTATCAGTCACTTTGAAGGGCTATATTTACAAATCTATAGGAGATAAATAAAAACATTCTTTTACAAAAATTAGGCTCTAGAAAAATCTATCAGACTCATATTTAAAAGTTCAACTCGCATTGCGGTTTTTCGATTAATGAGCAAAAAGCCTGCACGATGAAATGTTATAAGACCGTGGCCATGACCATATGTATATAACTCGGTTCTGGATGAGTGTGAAAAGTGAAAATGCCAAAATTTAGATTTTTGTTCCATATTGATATTTGTTTCATTTTGTATCACTCATCCAGAATCGAACTTAGTACGTATGTTTTGAAAAAAGAAAAAGACCACTTCAAAGAGCAGGGTTCGGTCCCCAAAACTCGGGGACTTAAATCAATCCCCTATATTCTGCAAGTCGTATTCAATGTCGTTTTGGAATAATACTAAAGGATTACAGAGCATGAATGTACTATTCTATTAACTATGTGTTGAAACGTTGGCCGTTTCCGGGATCTTAGCACCTCAGTATCTGGTTAAGCATAGATTGTTGTTATTATTTTTTTTTTTAAGTTTTCTATGACTGCCCTATTTCTGGAACTAGCTCATCTTTTTTAAGGATTTAATAGTTTTTCAGATGATATATTTTTCTTTTTGTTTGAAAGTTCCACAATTCAGGTGATAAGTCTTATACGGACCAATTATGGAAACAAGCTGACCTTTTCTGACCAATTACTGATCTTTTAGATCGCATACTCATTTTTTATAAATTCAATAGAGGTGCTCAAAGTCTTATACTGTGACCTTGAACCAAACTTTAAAAATTCATTAAAAAAAAAACCTATGGCTGACCAATTACTGAAACTAGCTGACCTTTTATCACGAGCCGGTGGCCTTTCGAACGGTATACTTGTTTTGCGAATATCCCATAAATGAGGTGCCAAAAATAGTTGGTGACCTTGAAAAAATGTAACCCTTGATTAAAAATTTTCTATGGCTGACCAATTTCTGAAACTAGTTGACCTTTTTTGAGCACTTACTGACCTTTCAGATGGCATACTTTGCTAAAGGTTAGGAGCCCATAAAATGACTTTTTTTTTCCTGACGCGCCAAAAGGGTTCATAATCGCCAAGGCCTTTGTTCTAGTCTGTGCTAACCCTTGTCTGTCCCTTGCCTCAATCTATGTAAAACTCTCTAATGCCCTGTCGAAAACTAGTTTGTTTTTCTACGCGGGTCTATTTCCGAACCGAAATACGAAAGTTTTGATATTTTCGAAGCCTCCTAATTCGTACACACTGTAGATATACCTACTTGGAATTGTAAAATTTTAATAAATACATATAATTTGGCCCAGACATTGTAAATAAATTATAAATCTCTAAAATGATAATGATTCCCAACTTATGTACCTACATAATACTTGAACTTAATTGATTTTTAAGCTTTTCAAAAACATTAGATCCCAATTGAAAGAGTAGGTCGGTACGAGGTAGGTAGGTTCTTTCAATAAACAAAATAATCAAATCAAATATTTAACATCATCATTAAAAGTCACTTTCAAATAATTTTAAAATTTCAATTAAATTTCTTCATGCTTTACGAACCGTAATATTCACCTTAATTATATTATTGATCCCAAAAGCTGAATATCAATCAACATCACCAAAAAGACACCGCCCAAGCTATTTAAGCTTCTCCTTTTTCACATATATCCCCTTCTGTTACAGTAATTAAAGTCCAATTATTATTTGGAAATTTTCTCTTAATATCAAGCAAGCAAACATCATTTTATATATGTATCTATTCGTATAGTCTTCGCCACTGCTGACGACAAGAATGGCGAAGACTAAGGCATTTTGATATACATATATAGTAATTATTATCTGGGGAATTTGCGCTTTGCAATTTACCTTTTAACCGTTTCTCGTTGTCGAATTAAATATTACGCAAAAAATAATAAATAAAATAAAATACGTTTTGCTTTTTTAAACGACAAAACCGTTATATAGCCATTATTGTATTGCATGATAAGAGAACAAGTCCAATTCGAGTTCAAAGTCAATATTTGAACACTGTCTTGGCCGCGTCGTCGCAGCCAAAGAAAGAACGTTAAACGATATATATTTCGCTTACTTTATGACAACAATTTATATTTTTGTATTATGTACCTACTTACATATTTCGATAAGAAACACAAAAACTGTGCAAAAAAAATACAAACCAGCAAGAAATAAAAAGGTAGGTATTGTAGGTATTTGCTTTGGCAACGATTTACAGTGGAGAGGATTTGCACGGGATGTGGATTTAAATCAACCATTGAAGTTTAAAATTTAAAGATTTCTATTATTTAAATCACTTTTGAATTAAAGTAGTAATGCAAAATACTAGGGATCCAAATTTTGAAGTATTTAATTCAAAAACAAAAATCATATACTGATCTGCTTACTTTAAATTAAGGACTTTAAAATGTGGACCTAGCCTCTTCTTGAAATGCAAAAAAACTGCAAATTTGAAGCCTTTCTTCGAATTTCTGGCGGAATTAGCTCTCGAGATATGCAATGTGAACCGCTTACTTCATGCGAAGTCAAATTTGAGAGTTGACAGTGGTCAAAAATCCTTTTCTATTTTAAACTACTCAATCAATTTTAATGAAGTACAATAAAGTCATTTTTGCAATTTTATAAAAAAAAATGCATTAAAACTTTTATTTATACCATTTTTTTTTTTTTTTTTTATTTAAATTTTAAATTAAGAAAAGCTGTGCCACTGTCCTGATGTACATAGGTACGAAATGAAACATGCAAAAAATATATAAAAAAAATAACACCCGCATTATATTTCCATCGTCAAAATGACTAAAAAAGAAATAAACACAAAAAAATTGAAGGGGCTAGACATAAAGCTCTCCAAATGCCTATAGGTGAAAACATAAATAAATATGTCAACTTATTTAGGTTCGTATCTACTCTACCCATACATATGTATGTATATTTTCTGCATTCCATGCGACTTAAGTAAAGCAAAAAAAATATATATTGATTGCAAAGTATACATTTTCCTTTCAATCCAGATGACATATGAATTTTACAACAAATACCTACTACAAAAAAAAAGACTTAGACAACAATAAATATTTATGTCCATTGCTTTTGATATTATTATATCGTTTCTCGTCAAAAGGGTATGACAATAATTTTCTATCTCTACAGTCATACAACGACAAAAGCTATTTTTGTATTTGTTTTATTATATTTTTTTTTTCTTGCGAAATATTTATACACGTGTGACATTTTGCAATAAAAATAATATAAATAAATCTATAACAATCGATTGGAATGTATTTTTTTTTTTTTTGAATAGTAAAGTTCAGTTTATTTATATTGTTACGTTAATAAATATTTTTTGTGATGAACAGCCGTAACAGGGAATGTTGATTTTTGGAAAGGTATAGAGTACTCATGGTGTATAGGAACGGAAAATTTCATGAAATATTTTTCGTTATCCATAAAAGAGCAGACGATACAAATAGGAATACGCCTGACCACGAGACGCGAAGTCTCCATTACGTCTAATGTTACCGATACAAGAATGAGACGAGACTTTGATATTTGATGCCGAGAACAATTATTCAGTTACGAGACAGAAGCATTTTGTTTTTAACTTGTGACTACATGTTAGTAAGATCTTATAGCCCAATAAAGATAGGATCTGGGCTGAAATAAACTGTTTCATTAAAATCCCCCTCTACAACAAATCCAATGTTACCCAACCAAAATCACACAAAAATGGCCTTTCTTTTATATGATTTAAAAAAGGTAAGATATAAGAGGGGAAGGAGGAGGAGGGCAATCTAAGCATAGGATACATGATTTTAGAGTACAGTGAAACCTCCTATTGCGGATAAATCCTCGCGACCGTGGATCTAGGATTAAAATTCCATACATTTTATGTTCCTTTATCCATAGACACTTCCTTGAACGGTGTAATTCGTTAAATATAATTCTCTTAGGCGGACAAAAACTTTTTGTCATTTGTGATTTTGTGCCTCTCTTTGAAAACATGCACAATCGCTCACAAATTAATTTTTGGTTATTTTTTTTTTTTTTATTAATAAAAATATTAGGTGTTTCTTTTCTCTGAATTTCTATGCATTTTAATCAAGTATTTCAAAGTCCATATACAAATATCAAAGAGCACGGTAGTGCCCAGCCAAGTTCTGGCACTACACCCTATGTACAGGGTCAAACTCAGGCGATTTTTGACCCCCCCCCCTCTAACTTCAGTACTAATTAAGTCAGAAACTTCAAACTCGCAGCAAATGCTAAACTCACCAGGTTTAAACAACTTACCAAATTTCAATTCTTTAGCATAAGTGGTTTCCGAGATATAAGACTGCAAAAATAGCAAAAACCGTAACTGACTGACTGGCTGACTGACTCACTGGCAGATCATCAAAATTATGGAGCACTTCCCAACATGGTCGAATCTTGTAATTTCGCACAACGGAAGGCCTTGTGGTGTATACAAAGGAAAAAATCGAAAATTTAAGATTTTCCATTCAGGGAGCGTGGTACCCGCCCATTTTCATAGAACTGCCGTAAATTACTTGGAGCACTTCCGATTGTCGTGATTGATGAAATTTAGTACAGCGGTAGGGCTTAAAGTGAAGGCAAAGGAAAATTTTTTTGAGATTTTACATTTAGGGGGCGCAGGATCCGCCCATTTGAAAAAAGAATTGATATCAATTATGAGGAGGACTTCTAATTGTCGTAGAATGATCAAATTTGGTAGAACGGTAGGGCTAGAAGTGCAAGCGAATGCAAAATTTGAGATTTTAACCTCAGAGGGCGTGGCATCCGCCCATTTTCTCAAAATTGTTATTAATTATGTGGATCACTTCGGATTGTTGCAGAATAATAAAATTTGGTAGACTGGTAAATCATGTGGTCAATACAAAGGATATATTGAAAAATTTTAAATTATCCATTCAGGGGCGTGGCACCCGCCCATATTCTCAGAATTGATATCAATTATGTAGTGAACTTCTGATTGTCGTAGAGTGATGAAATTTGGTAGAGCGATAGGACTTGACAAGCAAGAAAATGGGAAATTAAAACTTTGAGATTTAACATTCAGTGGGCGTGGCAACCACCCATTTTAACAGAATTAATATTAATTGTGAAATTTGGTAAAGTGGTTAGTTTTCAGGTGTATAAAAAGAAAAAGTTGAAATCATGAACTTTTTCATGCAGGGGCGTTTCTCCCACCCACTTTTCCTGATAAAAAGAATCTTTGCAAAAATTAGTGAAATCACAACAAAAACATAAATGTTGAAAAAGGAGCCAAGTTCTTCTATATACAAAACCTTTCCGAAACAAGTCAGCCGTAAAAAGTAGTGAGATCTAAATGTACGCCAAGTTCTTAGTTTATTAATGTCAAATATCAAATATTTTAGGTAGAGTAATATGAAAGAACCTCAAAATTATCAGAGAAATCTATTATTTAATGATTACTGACTTAAATTGAGTTAGTTTACTTGGCAAGTTTTTTTTTATTACCTAATTACTCAATTTTAAAATGAAAACTTCACTAGTAAACCAACTCAATTTAAGTCAGTAATCATTAAATAACAGATTTCTCTGATAATTTTGAGGTTCTTCCATATTACTCCACCTAAAATATTTGATATTTAACATTAATAAACTTAGAACTTGGCGTACTTTTAGATCTCACTACTTTTTACGGCTGACTTGTTTCGGAAAGGTTTTTGTATATAGAAGTACTTGGCTCATTTTTTCACATTTATGTTTTTGTTGTTATACATTTTACAGGACTTTGGAATAAAATTCAAAGAAAATGTCTAAAACTCAAAGTAAAGGAACAGACATGAAATGTCTTCATTTTTTCCCTTGAACGGACAACTCTCCTAAAAATTCCTAAGCTGAACTTAACTTTATAAAAATTGCGTCTTGTCAAGGCCCTCACTCTTAACTGAAAAGTCCAAGTGAGAATGCCGGGACGAAACGCCAATTTTTAAGGACTGAAGGCCGTTAAAAGATATTTTGAATCTCCTAAAAACGGACAAAAGTTTTGTCGCCATCGTCGTTCCTTCAAGCTGGAAAAAAAAAATTATCACGATATTTACGAGCTATGATTTTTGCAACCAAAAAGTCAATATGCGCCACTGTGCGTCGTCACTTTCCGCCTAAGTGAGGTTTCACTAAACTTTTGAATGTTGAATCTAATATTAATTTGGATTACCTATAAAAGTTTAATTTGTAGGAAATATTGAGCATGTTGCCGTTTAGCCCCTAAAGGGGTCAAATGGCCCCTTTTTTGTGTTCAATCCCCGTGGCCCCGACTTTTTTTTAGAAATTTCCCATACGGCCCCTTTTTACGATTTAACTCTCAATTTAATAATTTTTGTTCAGATATTCTAGAAAATTTTCAATTTTTATAAAAACAAAACAAACACAAAGTTTCGCTTAACAAAACGCTGTCGATTTACTTCGAAATTCGAATTAGCAACGCAAAATGATAGTAGGAAGAGGTTAGGTTGGTGGGCTGACTTAGGGATTGTGGTACTCTAGGGATTCGAACCCCCGAAAAACTATGAAAAATCTTATGACATAGCCCGTAAAGGGCGTTGATATAGTTTCAGAAAGCTATAGCCTCAAAAGTCGGAGGGTGTTTTCAAATTAATTGAAGTAGTGTCTGTCTCTTCATAAACACCGGGTTGAGGTTAACGCACCATTGTGTTTTAAGGGTGTGATCCTTTCCTTTACCCCCACTGGGTAGATCATCCCTCCACCAGGCCCGTAGGAGCTTCATGCAACGTCTGGTGGGTGAGTTTGATATAGATCAGTGGTTAGTGCATGCGGTTGCTCCGTTCAGTCAGATTAGCAGAAAGAGACAACACTACAATTAATTTTCGAACTATTTGAAAAACTTAAATAGTTAGGTAACTTGTTTTGTTTTGTTCCAACTTGCAAGGAGTTCCCTTTGTTTTGTATCAAAAAAATCGAATTAAATATTTAAAAAAAAAACATGAAAAGGTAATTTATTTTTTTAATTTTAACAATTTTGGATTTGATTTTTGTGTAGATACGTTTTGTCGAATTTTTGTGTATTAGCCCCTTTTTTGTCTCGGGCCCCCTTTTGGGACCCTTTTTAAATTTTTTCAGCGACAACACTCATATTAAGGTTTCAAAAAAGGGAATAACCACAAAAGAATTACACTAGGTATCAAGTTTGAAGTACATCCATTCAGCCGTTTAGACTGAAGCTGCG